>JAJPUD010004190.1:67676-80824 GCA_023553655.1 Myrmecobius fasciatus
GACATGGTACTGATACCTAAACCAGGTGAAACAAAAACAGAGAAAGACAACTGAAAAAGATTTCTCTTTTTTTATTATTATTATTTTTTAAATTTTATTTGCATAACATATGTGTGGGTAATTCTTCAACAATAACCCTTACATAGCTTTCCGTTACAAATTTTCCCCCCAACTCCCCACCCCTCCCCTAGATGGCAGGATATCCACTACATGTTAATTATGTTAAAATATTGACAAATCGAATATATGTATACATATTTCCAAACTTATCATTGGTGTGCAAGAAAAATCTTATCTACACAAACGATATATCAGATAAAGGAAACACAATGTAAGCAAACATCAATCAAGGAGTATGAGAATGTTATGTTGTGGTCCACATTTCGCATCCCTCTCTCTGGGTGTATATGGCTTTCTTCAGTGAACAATTGGAGGTGGTTTGAAACATTTCATTGTTGAAGAGAGTCATGTCCATCAGAATTGATCGTCATATAGTATTGTTGTTGCCATATATAATGATCTCCTGGCTCTGCTCATTTCACTCAGCCTCAGTTCATGCAAGTCTCTCCAGGCCTCTCTGAAATCGTCCTGCTGGTCGTTTCTTACAGAACAATAATATTCCATAACATTCATATGCCATAATTTGTTCAGCCACTCTCCAATTGAAGGGCATCCAGTTTCCAGTTTCTAGTCACTACAAAAAGAGCTGCCACAAACATTCTTGCACATGTGAGACCTTTTGAAGGGAGGAATTTATGTTAAAGGAGTATTAGAGAATATTATGAAATGCAAAATGGTCAATTGTAATTACATTAAATTAAAAAGGTTTTGCAGGAAACAACAGAAATCAGATTAAAATGGAAGTACTTATTTTGGGGAAATTTTTCAAAAGTAGTGTTTCTGATAAAGGCCTCATTTCTAAAATATATTAAAAAACTATATCAAATTTATAAGAATACAAATCATTCCCAATTGAAAATGATCAAAGCATATGAACAATTTTCAGATGTCATATGACAAAATGCTCTAAATTAATATTGATTAGAGAAATGCCAATCAAAACATCTCTCAAGTACCACCTCACACCTTTCAGATTGGCTAAGATGACAGGAAAAGATAATAAGTGTTGGCAGGGATTTGGAAAACCTGGGATGCATTATTGGTGGAGTTGTGAAATGATCCAACCACTCTGGAGAGCCATATGGAACTATGCCCAAAGGGTTATAAATCTGTGCATACCCTTTCACCCAGTACTGTCTCTACTGGTTCTGTATCCTAAAGAGATCATAAAAAAGGGAAAAGGACCGCCAGATGCAAAGATATTTGTAGCATCCCTTTTTATAGTTGTAAGGACCTGAAAACTGAGTGGATGTCCATCAGTTGGAGAATGGCTGAATAAGTTATGACATATGAATGCTCTGAAATATTATTGTTCTGTAAGAAACAATCAACAGGATGATTACATAGAGGCCTGGACAGACTTAACATGAACCGATGTTAAGTGAAGTGAATAGAAGTGGAACATTATTCACAGCAACAGCAAGCTTATATTATGATGATGAATTCAGATGGATGTGGCTCTTTTCAACAGTGAAATGATTCACTTCTAAAGGTCTTGTGATGAAGAGAGCCATCTGCACCCAGAGAGAGGACTGTGGGGACTGAGTGTAGGTCACAGCATAGTATTTTCATTTTTTTGTTTGTTGTTTCTTTGCATTTTGTTTTCTTTCTAATTGTTTTTCCTTTATGTTCTGATTTTTCTTGTGCAACCTGATAATTTTGGAAATATGTATAGAGGAATTGCACATATTTAACATATATTGAATTACCTGCCACCTAGAGGAGGGGATAGAGGGAAAAGAGGGAGAAAAAAATTTGGAATACAAAGTTTTGCAAGAGTCAATGTTGAAAACTATGCTTATGCTTGAAAAAAGCTTTGTCAAAAAAAAAAAAGAAAGAAAGAAAGAAAGGAAAGAAGGAAAATTTGGTCCTTCTCAACAGTTCAGTGGTCCAAGGCAATCCTAATAAACTTTGATAGAAAACACCATCCACATGCAGGAGAATGCTTGTAAATCATCACATGCTATCTTCACCTTTTTTTCTTCTGATGGTTTTTCTCTTTTGTTCTGATTTTTCTCTCCCAACATGATTCATAAAGTTATGTGTGTTTTTAAAAATGAATGTATATGTATAACCAGAAAATTATATATATGCATATATATATATATAATGGTCCCTTTTCTAAACTTACAGAGCACTTAGCATTTATTTATTTCACATTTGAACACTTCCTATATGCTACATTGTTATCTAATTGAATCATGTGTATTTATTTTGTCTCTATTAATAAAACAGGATCATGAATTATATTTTCATATTCCTACAGCTCCTAACATAGAATACATAAAATGGCCACTCAATAAATATTTTCCAAATGAAAAAATAATTAACAGAGGAAAAGCAATATAATTAAGAAGGGATAGGGAAGCTACAGTGAAAATAATGAGATTTTGTGGGAACTTACAGGAAGCCAGGGAGGTATTAGTCAGAGTTGAAGAGGGAGAATCTATTACACATTCATAGAAAACATCAGTGTCAATAAACAGTCTTTTTTTGTGGAAGTGCCAAGGAACTACTGCAACTTAATTGAAGAGTATGTTTAAAAGTAAGGCTTAAGAAGATTAGAAAGGTTGAAGGCACCCCCAAGCTCTATGTCACTATTTGACAAAAATTGTTGGAAAAACTAAAAAAAAAATGTCAATCTCAGCATAGAACTACATCTCACACTCCATGCCAAAATAAGTCAAAATAGGTACATGATTTGGGGATAAAGGATATCATAAATAAATTACAAGAGAAATTGATGATTTATCTCTCAGATCTTTGGAAAAAGGAAGAATTTATAATCAAAGAAGAAATAGAACACACTATGAAAGTTAAAGTGGACAACTTTGGTTACATTAAATTACAAATTTAAAAAGAATTGGAAAATGAGTAAATTTCATATGCAACTAGAAAAAGAACTAAAAAGACTGACTGTAAATCAACACATGGTATGTTCAGTTTTTTTTTAATCTCTCCCATGTTTTATTTTTCCTTTTGTTCTAATTTTATTTGTTATATAAATATATATTGAAAATAGAAATAGAAAGGAATATACAATCCCTCCTCAGTTGTTAGCTTGAGGGACTGGGAAGAAGGTGTTGGTTTTATACAAAAGTTGGAAAGGAGGTAAGGTAACTTTAGTATGAAAGATAATGAATTCATTCCATTTCTTATATATTGAGTATAAGATATCCATGCAGTTTGATGTATCTAATGAGAATAGAAAAAGTAAAATTGGATGTCAGATTTCAAATCATAATTGACAGATTTAAGAATCATTCACATGGACAAAATAAATAAATTCATTGGATCTGATCTGATCACCAAAAATATTAGAAAGGTAGAAAGTAAGAGTGCCCAAGATGGAATTCAGAGGCATATATATACTCTAGAAGAAGATCTTCCAAAGGAGACACAAAAAGAGCAATCAACTAGGTAGGGAGAGAATCTTGCAGAGTACTCTCCAAAAACAAACAAACAAACAAACAAGTAAACAAAAAAAAAATTTTGAGGAAAGATATTTTATGGAATAGAGAATAATAAAAAATGTTAGACTGTGGAGAGATCAAAGAAAATAAGGCCTGAGTAAAAGTTAGTTATTGGATTTATCAAGAGATCATTACTAGCTTTGAAAAAACAATTTCACTTAATAATAAGATCAAATATCTAATTCTAACAAGGGATTAAGGAAAGAGAAAAAAAAATGGAAGCACTTATTGTAGCTAACATTTTTGAGTAATTTATTTACAAATGGCAGGAGAGATATAGAAGAATAAGTTATGTGGATGGAAGTGTCATGTTTGTTTGTTGTTGCTGTTGCTATTATTGTTTTTTTTTTTTTTTTTTTTTTTGGATGAGGAAGACGTGGCCATTTTTCTAAGTGGTAGAAAATGAGATATTAGACAGGGATAGATTTAAATGTAGTGAAAGAGGCTACAGAAGGGCAATCTTATGGAAAAGATGGTTTGGAATGAATTTATTAGCCTTTATAAGGAATATGACCATAGTATCATGTAAGACAATGATAAAAGAAAAAGTGAAAGAAGGCATCTGAATGATAGGAGATGTGGAAGAAGAGAAAAGGGAGAGATTAATTGGCTAATATATAAGAAAAGAGTGAACTTCAAAGAGTTGCTATTAAGTGATGGAGTAAGGAGGAGAACATGGAAATAACAACGGGGAACAAAACATATTTTAAATCTTTTACCATAAGCAATGAGCAAAGAAGAATGAGTGAAGGTACAGCCATGATTAGATAAAGTGATCAGGGAGACTATGTGTCAGATAGTCTTTTTTGAGAAAGCCAGATTCCAACAAGAGCTTGTAGATGGTAGAAGTAGAAGAGAAGAAAACAAAAGAAACCCTGCAAAATGAAGCGGTTTGTTGCCTGTGGAAGTCATTCAAAAGTACATATTAAAAGGGTTGGATAAAGTCAGGTTGAAGATTTGGGGTGGATGTGTTGAGGAGAATAGAAATGAGAAATGAAGTGATGGTAATGTAGAATGGGATTTGGATGTTGATCTAAAGAAATTCAGAATCACTAGTATTAAAAGGATATGACCAGCTGTATAAATATTTGTTAGTGAATGCAGGTCACCATTGCTGTACACTTAAGGGATAAGAAGCAGGAGATAGGAGGCCTGAAATTAAATGGAAATTTGCTCTTCTTTGCACTGGAAGTTCACCATATTATTTTTGAGAAATTAGGCTACCAGCAGGAAATATGAGTTACCTTATACTAGCACAGATTAAAGTGGCTGCTTTGGGCATAAGGAAGAAACCTTCTCTTAAACCCTTGTAGCCTTTCTTCAGGAGATATGCTGCCTCAGGTAAGAGACAGATGGTACAAAATGCTAGCATATGATCTGAAATCTTCTTACCTTAGGAGAATGGCCATGAAACGATATCAGGAAGCAGTAGCTTCCTTGTACACTAGATTATATAGAAAATAATATGAAATACAAATTCAGTCCCTAGGCTGCTGGAAAGCACAGTGAATAAAATACTGGAAGTAGAATCAGAAAACCTTGAATTGAAATGTGACTATAGATATTTACTAGCTATATATCCCTGAATAATTCTTATAATCTCTTTTAGCCCTAGTTTCCTAAATTAAAAAATGGAAATAATAATAACACTTCTCTCCCAGGGCTGTAGTGAGGATCAAATTAAGATGCATGCATATTACACACATACACACAGATACATCCATGTAATGTGCATATAAAACACACATATACACCTATGCAGACATGTATAAATATTATATTTGAATATATATATATATATCTTAGCACAATGCCTGGCAGTTAAGTAGGCCCTTTTCTTCCATCCTGCATAAAAAAAAAAAACATACCTAGTATATAATCTATTTACTCCATCTGCTTCAAAAAAATCTTCAAAGGCCACTATCATGTTATATCACTATTAGAGTTTTACCCTTCACTAATATCTACACTGTACTCTTAGATAGAGTCCAGAGGTTTACATTAACCTTCAGATGAAAATAATTCCAGATGAACCTTTTTTTTTTTTAATGATTTTTCCCTTTCTTTTCTCTTCACATCCACTCCTCTTATAAAGTCTCCAACTTTCATCCAGGTCTACTTAGTTTTTTGGCAGCTTTTTTTTTTCCAGGAAATAAAATTGGATTAGTATATTAGAAGCTCATAAATGAAAAAATGTTTATTTTGATGGATTGTGATCATATCTTTTAGAAGGGCTTGATGGACTATTGTAGTTTAAGATAGAATTGAAGTTACTATCTTCTGCATTTTGTTAAGGAGATGACAAGTGTACTGAAAATACAGGCTGTTTACATGCAAAGTAGGTCTCTAAATGCAAGCAGGCAGCTAATCAAACATCTTTAAAGCTGGGATTTTATCTGATTGAGTCAACATTCATAGCACAGAGTTTGGCAGGTGAAAATTAGGGAGAATAGCTAGCTATCCCAACAAAATTGCTTTTTCAATTCTCCATAAATTGTTGTGATCTAGAACAGCATTATAAGCAAACATTCAGGTTGAATAGAAAAGAGATAAGGATTTAGAGAAATGGAGTTAAAGAAAACAAATGAAGTCTTGTCCAACACTGTTGTACCAGTGACCCTAAAGCATTCCATAGAAAATAGTTGAAAGTAAGCAGATCAATATCTGGTTCAAATTCATCTAGAGAACAATTTCCCAGTGAAATAAACTTACATGACCTTTCTTAGAAATGCATATCTGTTAAACCTATGTCTTTTCTTTATTTTCATTGCTAATTATTTTTAGATAATCAATAAATTTGATAAGATAAAATCAGCATATCAAAGATCAAAGTTTGATATTATACACAAAATAAAGGTAACAAAACACTTTTTTATTATCAACATTCCTTTCATTTTCTAGTTATTTCAAGTAGTAGCCACAATATAATGATAATTCAGGCCAAGAAGTCTTGGAGAAAGATAAAGAAGACAAGGTCAACCTAATGAGGCCATCCAACCACGGGAACAATATGGTTAAGTGGTTGCAGACAATGGGGATTATTCAGTGTCCTTGTAGGTAGCTATACTTATCCAGTTCACATTTATGAGAGCAATATTTTGTTATTTACATTTCAAAGTTATCATCCTTGCTTTCAATTAGTATGTTCTTTGATGGAATAGTGAAAGTATTACTTTGTGGGGACTCCTGAGATATACTTTGGAGAAGACAGTGAGTCTCATAATTGAACATAATTTAAGCATAGTTGCTATATAACAAAAACAGATTCTAACCAAAAATCTCTATATAAACTGAATGTGTTCTTATTAGCTATAATCAAGACTAAATGTATTATGGAGAGATTTAATCTTGATATGTAAATATTAAAGAAGTCATTTGAAATCATTTTTTTTCAAAATGATGTATAATGTATACACAAATGATGCATATGTATATGAATTTAAACTCCTCTGATTTGTCTAATTGTCCTCCATTTAACATTTCAGCAAAATGATTTGAAGAAATTTTTCATGGGAAAACTGTTAATGATATTAACAACAGCAAGAAAAAGTGGGATATTGGATGAAACTATTTCACTGACTTTAATGCATGATTCCTATTGCCATATATTTAGTCAATGTTCTGTATTATTGACAATAATAATATGAATAATAACAATTAAAAGTAGCATTAAATAATATTTTTCAAATTACAAACATCATCTCACTTAATCCTAAAAACAATTTTAAATTAAGTAATGGGAAAATTAAAATAGCATTTACAGAGATACCATTAAAAAGATGCTGGCTAATTTGTCAGTGTACATTAATCAGAGCTCACTGGAAATGAAACTGAAAGAATTTTGTGGTAATATATACGATCTAATGAATTCCCATCCTGAGTCATGTGTTTCTTATCTCTTTATTTTCCTAGACTTCTCTAGACAATTTCCATTTGTATTTATTTAGCACCCTATACATTGGATTGCATTTAAGAACCTGGAGACATCAAATAATATGTCAAAAAATAAACATGAAATTTAAAAAATCTCTTAAAAAGAAGGAAATTTATATGTGCTTATTATTTATTAAGGAAAATTATGATTCATGTAGATAAATATTTTTTTCAATTAGTTTATTTCTTTGTATATTATAAAGTTGTTTGAAAATGATGTGAAATCAGTTGTTTTTTTCTTTTTTTTTCTTTTTTTTTTTTTTGCTGAGGCAATTGGGTCACACAGCTAGGAAGTGTAGTGTCTGAGACCAAATTTCAACTCAGGACCTCCTCACTTCAGGACTGGTGCTCTATCCACTATGCCACCTAGCTGCCCTTAAATCAGTTGTTTCCTTAAAGTGAAAATACATTTAAAATTAGGAAAAGAACTTGGTATATTTAAGTTTAAATGGAATGAGACTCAATTTGGAAGTCTGACATTTACAGCAACTTTGAAATTGCTCATAGTTTGGATTTACAAAAGACATTTTTGTATGGCAAGATTTCTTAATCATTTTTCTCTCCTTTTGTAGTCCAGTGAAGCCTATGAATCCTTTCTCAGAATATTTTTAAATAAGAAAATAAGATATAATGGATAAAAAAAGAATCATTTATAATTCAAAATTACCAATATTAAAACCAACAACAAGCACCCTCCTAAAAACTATCCACAAACTGGGTCCCAGATGCTGGAATAAGAATTCTTGTATTATAAAAATTAACCTGAGTTATAGTGAAGAATGGAGATACAAACTAAGGCAAAGTTAGGAGTAAGAATTGAGTCCCAGTGATAATTATAATAACTTATGGGAGGAACACTGCAAATTTATTGCATGGTGCTTTTTTTCTTAACTAAAAGGAGTGAGAATCCACAATTTAAGCAGATTGAGTATAATTTTGTAAATTGGAATTAATAATATTTTATATCAGAATAATTTTGAAAATTTCACTAGCATCAAAGCTATACCTGACCTGTCCATTTTTCTCTTTATTCCTTGTACCATGACTTTTTCATCTTTTTTGTCACTCATATATTTATTTTATCAATCTTACATTAAATTAAGTACTTAATTTATTATCATTATCATGTCATAATATGTGTACAATGTCTCTCTCTTTGTCCCTATTATATGTCATGATTCATAGTCAAATATCACTGAAAGAATATTATAATTAAAATTATTATATTTTAGTGAAAATTATAGTCATTGAAGATACAAAATACAATCTACCTGAATCTCTTCATACTATTTAATTATGAACCATTTCAATTTGCACCTACAAGGTCTGACTAAAATAAATATGCCAAAAAATAAAGTCTGAAATTTATTTACAAACTATCTATGGTTTTGACAATACAAAATCTTTATCTTTTTAAAATTAGGTTAAATTAATTTAATTAGATAGTAAGACCACACATTTTTGTGTGATATATGTATCGGATTTAGAAGACTTCAGATCTTGAAGACAACAGCAGAAAAAACAGTTTGCAATTAGATTATTTGCTCGCCCCTCCCATCTACAAAGATTTCTTTTCCATTTGGACTCTTTGATCAATTCTGACTGTGATAAACTATTTTTTCAAACAAACATATAATTGTCTTATTCCACAATTCATTTTAATTCTGAGTACCATTTAGACAATATTATCTCATTTATTAAAACTGAAAAAAAAATCTTACATTATCTTCACATATACTAGGAAAAACTTTGTTGGAGAGAGCCTTTAAAGTAGTACTTTGCTCTATTTAATCATTTTTATAAACAGCAACAAAAAACTAAAAAAAACAGACTTTAGTTTTTAGGCCTTTCAGTCAGTTGGGTCACTGTAAAAGATAGAATCT
Source organism: Myrmecobius fasciatus (assembly GCA_023553655.1). Lineage (NCBI taxonomy): Eukaryota > Metazoa > Chordata > Mammalia > Dasyuromorphia > Myrmecobiidae > Myrmecobius > Myrmecobius fasciatus. The sequence goes on from JAJPUD010004190.1 coordinate 77,086, forward strand.
GCTATATATTAATAATTCCCAAAGTCTGGCTATTCCCGTCTTATGTATTTTATTTATCAAGAACGTCCTTGATAAACATCTATAAATTAATTCTCTTAAAAATTTTTGTAGAGATGAGAAAGCATAGGTATGTGGGTTAGTAGCTGTTGATATATTCTTGCCTAATTAATTTAATAATCTCAGAATTCATGATTTCCTCCTCCAATCCCAGCATAGGTGTTCTCTCCTCTTTTGTGTATCACAACAATCCTTTAATGCCTTAAAAATTATTTCAGCCACAGCAGGTATCTTTATATATAGTGGGCACACTGCTTTTTTCCTATGTTTGACTCATTAATGATATTTCTAATTTTCAGTACAGCACATCATATAGTTTGATTTTAGAATACATGCAACAACCCCATTGCACTTAATCGGAAAAATAGCTTTTAGAAGTCTGAACTCTTTCCCCCATTTTCACTTTTTTTTTCTTTATGAAAAAGGGAGAATGTTACTACCAATATCCTAGGATTGGCAAATCTTGAAACTTTCCCTAGATAATGTGGTACCCTGCAAAGAAAAATATTATTTTTCATTAAGGGAAGGAAGTTCCACATTCTCTTCTTATCTTACTAGTTTCATTCCAGATATCTTGGGAAAAGCTATTAACTTGGCCATTGTTTAGAATTCCTTGAAAGGGAGTTAGTAAAAGGACACTAAAATAATCAAGAGTTTTTATTCAAACATAGAAAAAAAATGACATCAAAAGAAAATTAAATGTACATTAAGAGTCAAATAAGATTAGATATAGTAGCATTTCCCTACCAATAAGCCAGAAGAAGATGCTCAACCTTCTTTGGTACAATATTTGGAAAACTATGAATTTCTCATGGTACATTTCATTTTCCTAGGCAGGATAGTCAAATATCTAGTCATTACTTTCTTATGCCAACATTTCCATAAGTGCCAGTGCACACTTACAGCTGCTGATAGATTCTCTTTTTCTGTATCTCAGCTACTGGAAAAGGAAAATATGTATACTGTAATCTGAACAGAACTTTCAGGATCATAAAGGTCGGTGTTAAGGAAAAAAAAACCACACCAGAAAGAAAAAGAAGCCAATACAAGCCTATTGGGTGCACTCTGTGTTCTTCTTGGGAAATGGTGACCTGCATTATCATTGCAAGATTAGAGAAAGGCTTATCCTTTTTCACTTTTAATTAAATCACCAGTTCTCAACTGTAAAGATGCATACAAAAGGTGCCTCAACTACAATGAACTCTTCAACTTGGAGCAACACTAGATTTTTCAGCTCTGGAACAAGTAAAAAACTCCCTCCAAAGAATCATATCACATATGACATCTTTTTCCCCATAGAAGAAGACTAAGAATATATTTCTTTGCTATATTACATGAGTATGTGCTATGCAGCTCATGCAAAGCTTAAAAAATAGCTATAGTTTATTATTAATTTGTGAGATAAAATCATCTTCTATGATCTACAGATAATAGGGTACCTAGAATACTCAGTGGAAATAGCACTTAATCTGGAATAAAAAAGACCTGAATTTAAATCTGGGTTCAGACACATACTAGCTGTGTGCCCTAGTACTGAACATAAAGTCAGAAACACCTGATTTCAAAACTAACTTCAAATATTTACTACCAGTGAAACCCCTGGCAAGTAATTTAATTTCAATTTGCCTTAAATCACTGGAGAAAGAAATGGCAGATCCCTACAATACTTTGATAATATAATGCACAGGATCTCTAGGAATCCAACATGATTTAACAACTGAATGAATGAACATGATCCCCAACTATTAGATTTTGAAAGTTCATGAATATTTTACAAGATGTTTTCCTTGGCAGTCACATATTTTTATTTGAAATGGAAGTTGTGTTCACACTGAAATCATATTAATGGTAAATTCAGGAGCAAGATAGCAAAAGATTAAAAAAAAGTAGATGGGAGAAAAGTGGAAGCTTTAAATGTAGCCATTTCTTTGATTAAAAAACTGAGAAGAGATAGAAATAAAATGAAAATTCAAGTAGTCAAATGACTATGATGACTCACAAGGCAGTAGAAACAATGTCAAGAACTGAAATAATCACATCTCATGTACAGATTATGTACCTTTTAGAAAAAGAAAAAAACATAACAACAAAAATGAAACACACCAAAAAATAAAGAAGACAGGAAGGAAGGAAAGAAGGAAAGAAGGAAGGAAGGAAGGAAGGAAGGAAGGAAGGAAGGAAGCAAGGAAGGAAGGAAGGAAGGAAGGGGAAGGAAGAAAGGAAAAAGAAGGAAGTAAGGAAGGAAGAAAGAAAAAGTATGAAAGGAAGGAAGGAAAGAAAGAAAAAAAAGAAAGAAGGAAGGAAGGAAAGAAAGAAGGAAAAAAGAAAGAAGGAGAAAAGAAGAAAAGAAAGAAGAAAGGAAGGAAAGAAAAAAAGGAAGGAAGGAAGAAAGAAAGAAAAAAAGACAGAAAAGAAGAAAAGAAGAAAAAAGAAAGAAAGAAAAGAAAGAAACAAACAAACAAAAAGAAAGGAAGGAAAGAAAGAAGGAAGGAAAAATGAAAAGGAAGGAAGAAAAAAGGAAAAAAGAAGATTATCTTGGCATTTGTGGAATGAACTTAAAAACTGTTTTGATCTTATGGTACTCCTTACTATAAAGAGCCCCACCCCACCAGCAAAAAACAAGAAAAGACATTTTTGGCACTTTCTGCCATTCCAGTAGATGTAGTCCTACTTACTATGCAACCATAACCTTGAGGATATGGGGATCCTGATAGAGGTAGCACTAGAGATAGACCTTAAAAGCATATATAACACATAGGAGTTATCATATTATAGGTTTCCCTATTCAAAATGAGGTATCTTTACTTCTGTTATGTGGTAGGTATTATGAGGAGTACTTTAAAGAAGTTATCAAGTTATAACATAATAAAGAAGAGCAGAAGCAGCACCACAAGCATCAAAACCATAGGTAATGATACCTGTGGTAGACTCACTGATCCTCATCACATGTCGGAGATATGTGTAGTAGTTATAGCAACAATAATGGCTGTCATTTATATAGCATTTTAAGTTTTGCTAAGTGTTTTCCATTTTTTTATACTCATAAGAACAATATATAAATTAGATGTTAATATTTATACAAGATATAAGTATTTTCTTGTAGAAAGGGCTTCTAAGTAAAAAAAAAAGACTGAGATTTTCTCTGAACAAGCCCTTTTTTAGTGTTCTCTACCTAAGCAGTTAGGACCTCCCTCTTCTGTTAGACCATCAAGGTCACCAACAAGGTGTCAACAAGTGGGATAACATCATGTTTTCCATTCTTACAATCATTTTTTGATCAGTGGCCCCTTTCTTCATCAGACTTTGATAAAGGTTTTATTTTACACTAATCCAGAGAACCTAGGATTGTCATGCAATCAATCAGAGTATCTTCTCCCCCCCCCCCCGGTTAAGTATGCTGACACCATAGTAAAAAAGAAATAGTTTAACCTGCTATATAAAACTAGAAAACAGTCACCTCACAACAAAACCATCATTTGATCTTCACATGCCTTTTAAGAAAAGACTCCTGGAGCAATTTGGAGCTACGCTCAAAAAGTTATCAAACTGTGCATACCCTTTGACCCAGCAGTGTTTCTATTGGGCTTATATCCCAAAGAAATCATAAAGAAAAGAAAGGGCCCCACATGTGCAAGAATGTTTGTGGCAGCTCTTTTTGTAGTGGCTAGAAACTGGAAACTGA
>JAJPUD010004190.1:80924-128424 GCA_023553655.1 Myrmecobius fasciatus
AGGCCTGGAGAGACTTGCATGAACTGATGCTGAGTGAAACGAGCAGATCCAGGAGCTCATTATATACGGCAACAAGACTATACGATGATCAATTCTGATGGACGTGGTTCTTTTCAACAATGAAACATTTCAAACCACTTCCAATTGTTCACTGAAGAAAGCCATATAGACCCAGAGGGAGGGATATGAAATATGGACCACAATATAACATTTTCATGCTCTCTATTGAGGTTTGCTTGCATTGTGTTTCCTTTCTCTGATTTTCTTTTTTTTTTTCTTGTAGATAGGATTTTTCTTGCACAATTTGTCAAGTATTTCAATATTATTAACATGTAGTGCACTTCCTGCCATCTAGGGGAGGGGAGGGAACTGGGGGTAAATTTGTGATGGAAAGCTTTGTAAAGATCAGTGCTGGGGAACTACCCATACATATGTAATACAAATAAAAAGGTTTAATTAAAAAAAAGAAAGAAAGAAAAGACTCCTGTAGGGTGCCAGAGTCAAACTGGTGGAGTAAAGGCATAGACTTACATAAGCTCTCCATCAAACCCTTCAAATACCTTTAAATAATGACTTGAAACAAATTTTAGAGAATCAGAACCCATAAAATGATGGACTAAAATAGTTTCCAACACATGAGAACTTGGAAGATAAGCAGGGAAAGTAAATCATACCAGGGAAAAAGTGAAACAGTCTTGTGCAGGCAAGAACATCACAACCTCAGCCTCAGTAAACCAAGAACAGACTTTGAAAGACATTGAATCAGCAGCAGCAGCTTCTGGAGCTCTCAGCTCACAGACATTAAAAGAGGTTGAACAATTGATCAGAAAGATTACAAGGCATCTCTTTACTACCAGTAAGGAAGTACTCTGTTGCTTTGCCCATATTCCATATCTGGAATGCAGTCCTGAGAGATAGTCTTGGGTGAGGAGGAACATTAGCATACCAGCCACCATGAAAAGGGAACCTTTCTCACAATTCTAAGCCAGAAAAGAGTGGTAGCTTACAGGCAAGAACACAGGCCTAGTGGATAGTAAATATACTTCTCCTTAGATCATACCATTTTGGAAGAAATACCTCACAAAACCCCTGATGCTTAAGGCAGTGCATTCCTCACTCTGAATGCAGAGCACTATTTTAATAAAGGTTTAAAAATTAAGTCAAAGATCCTACATCTGAAGCTTCCAAAAAAAATAAAAAACTGGTCTCAAACCATGGAAAAGGTCAAAAATGATTTTGAAACTCAAGTAAGAAAAGTAGAAGAAAAATCGGGAAGACAAATCAAAGTTAAAAAAAAAAACCCTCTTTTAAAAAAATAAGTCAATATCTTGGTAAACAGGAAATTAAAAAAAATATTGAGGAAAATAACATTCAAAAACTAGACCAAATACTAAAGAAAGTACAAAAAGCCAATGTGGAGAAGAATGTCTTAAAAAGCAGAATTGGTAGAAAAATATAAATTGCTCATTGGTATGCTGCATTAATATTAAAAGAATGACAATTCTACCTAAATATGTCTACTTGTTCAGTACCATACCAATCAAACTGCCAAAATATTTTTTATTGAACTGGAAAAAATAACAAAATTCCTTTAGAAAAATAAAAAGTCAAGAATATCAAGGGAATTAATGAAATCAACATACAAAAGATGGTGACTTAACAATACCAAATCTAAAACTATATTATAAAGCAGCAGTCATGAGAAACATTTGATACTGGCTAAGAAATAGAGGGGTGAGTCAATGGAATAAATTAGATATACAAGCCATAGCAATCAAAACCTGTAGTAATCTAATAATAAACCCTAAACTCCAGCTTCTGAAATAAGAACTTATTATTTGACAAAAAACAATATGTCAGAAACTTGGCATAGAGTTACATCTCACACTCCATACCAAAATAAGTTCAAAATGGGTTAGATGATTTGGGCATAAAAGATGATATTATAAACAAATTAGGAGATCAAGGGAAAATTTACCTATCAGATCTTTGGAGAAGGGAGGAATTTATGATCAAAGAAGAACTAGAGAACATTATGAAAGGTAAAATAGACAACTTTGATTTCATTAAAATAAAAAGTCATTTGCACCAAAAAAAAAAAAAAATCCCCAATAGAAACAAGATTTAAAGGGAATACACAACTGAGAAAAATAATTTATAACTAATGTTTCTGATACAGGAAGCATTTCTAAAATACATAAATAAATTTATCAAATATATAAGAATACAAGTCATTCCCCAATTGACAAATGATAAAAGGATATGAATGGACAATTTTTAGATGATCAAATTAAATCCATCTATGGTCATATGAAAAAATGTTCTAAATCACTATTGATTAGAAAAATGTAAATTAAAACAACTCTGAGAAACCACCTCACACATCTCAGATTGGCTAAGCTGACCAGAAAAGGTAATGACCAAATATTGGAAAGAATGGGGGAAACTAAAGCACTGTGGGTAGAATTGTGAAATGATCCAACCATTCTGGAGAGCAATCTGGAAATATGTTCAAAGGGCTATCACACTATATGTATCCTTTGACCCAGAAGTGTCACTACTGAGTCTGTATCCCAAGGAAGTCAAAAAAAGGAAAAAGGATCCACATGTGCAAAAACTTTTATAGCAGCTCTTTTTGTGGCCACAAAGAATTAGAAAATGAATGCATGCACATCAATTGGGGAATGGCTGAATAAACTGTGGTATATGAAGGTATGGAATATTATTGCTATATAAAAATGATGAACAAGTTGATTTTAGAAAGACCTGGAAAGATTTGCACAAACTGATGCTGAGTGAAACAAGCAGAACCAGGAATACATTGTACACAATATCAGAAAGAATGTGCAATGATCAACTATGAAAGATTTGATTCTTCTCAATGGTTCAGTAATCCAAAGCAATGTCAATAGACTTTGGTCAGAAAACGCCATCTTCATCCACAAAAAGAACTATGGAGGTTGAATACAAATCAACACATGATATTTTCACTTCTTTTTGTGTTTTTTTTTTCATTTTTCTCTCCCATGTTTTTTTCTTTTGTTCTGATTTTTTTCTCCCAACTTGATTCATAAGGCAATTTATATTAAAAATAATTTCATTAATTAAAAAAGCAGACTTGTTAAATGGAAAAAAAAATCCATTGAGGAGAGCAACTCCCTTAAATACAAAATTGGCCAAATGGAATAGGAGTTACAAAACCTCAATGAAGAAAAACATTAAAAAAAAATAATAATAATCTTTTATTTTCAAAACACATGCAAAAATATTTTTCAACAGTCACTCCTGCAAAATCCTTTATTCTGAATCTTTCTTCCTCCTTTCCTCCCAACCCCCTCCCTTTGACAGCAAGCAATCCAATATAGGCCAAACATGTGCAATTCTTCTAAACATATTTCCACATTTATCATATTGCAAAAAAAAAATAATAATAAGATGAAATAGTTCTCCAGAATGGTCAGATCTATTCACAACTCCACCAACAATATATTAGTCTTCCAGGTTTCCCATATCCCTTCAACATTTATTATTATTTTTTTATTAAAGCTTTTTATTTGTATAACATAGGTAAGGGTAGTTCCCCAGCATTGATCTTTACAAAGCTTTACATTACAAATTTTACCCCCAGTCCCCTCCCCTCCCCTAAATGGCAGGAAGTCCACTGCATGTTAATAATGTTGAAAAACTTGACAAGTTATGCAAGAAAAATCCTATCTACAAGAAAAAAAAAGAAAATCAGAGAAAGGCAACAGAATGTAAGCAAATGTCAATAGAGATCACGAAAATGTTATGTTGTGGTCCATATTTCATTTCCCTCTCTCTGGGTGTATATGGTTTTCTTCAGTGAACAACTGGAACTGGTTTGAGACAATTCTTTGTTGCAGAGAGCCATGTCCATCAGAATTGATCATCATGTTATACTGTTGTTGCTGTGTATGATGATCTCCTGGTTCTGCTCGTTTCACTCAGCATTAGTTCATGCAAGTCTCTCCAGGCCTCTCTGAAATCGTCCTGCTGGTCGTTTCTTACAGAGCAATAATATTCCATAACATTCATATACCATAATTTATTCAGCCACTCTCCAATTGATGGGCATCCCTTCAGTTTCCAGTTTCTAGCCACTACAAAAAGGGATGCCACAAACATTCTTGCACATGTGGGTCCCTTTCCCTCCTCTAAGATCTCTTTGGGATATAGGCCCAGTAGAAACACTGCTGGGTCAAAGGGTATGCACAGTTTGACAACTTTTTGAGCATAGCTCCAAATTGCTCTCCAGAATGGTTGGACCCGTTCACAGTTCCACCAACAATGTATTAGTGTCCCAGTTTTCCCACATCCCCTCCAACATTCATTGTTGTCTTTTCCTGTCATTTTAGCCAATCTGACAGGTGTGTAGTGGTACCTCAGAGTTGTCTTAATTTGCATTTCTCTGATCAATAGTGATTTGGAGCAACTTTTCATATGACTAGAGATGGTTTTAATTTCATCATCTGAAAATTGTCTGTTCATATCCCTTGACCACTTATCTATTGAAGAGTGTCTTGAATTCTTATATATATGAGACAATTCTCTCTATATTTTAGAAATGAGACCTTTATCAGAACCATGAAATGTAAAGATGATTTCCCAATTTGATGCTTCCCTCCTAATATTGTCTGCATTAGTTTTATTTGTACAGAAACTTTTTAACTTAATATAATGAAAATTATCCATCTGGTGTTCAATTAGGAGTTCCAGATCTTTGGACATAAATTTATTCCATGTCCACAGGTCCGAGAGGTAAACTATATTACGTTCCTCTAACTTGTTTACAAAATCACTCTTTATATCTAGATCATGAACCCATTTAGATCTTATCTTGGTATAGGGTGTTAGGTGTGGGTCAAGCCCTAATTTCTTCCACGCTAGTTTCCAATTTTCCCAGCAGTTTTTGCCGAATAGTGAGTACTTATCCCAAAAGCTGGGGTCTTTGGGTTTATCAAACACTAAATTGTTAAGGTTATTGCCTAGGTTGTCCTGATAACCTATCCTGTGCCACTGATGGAGTGCTCTATTTCTTAGCCAGTACCAAACGGTTTTGATGACCACTGCTTTATAATATAGTTTTAGATCTGGTACAGCAAGGTCACCTTCATCTGCCTTTTTGTTCATTAATCCCCTTGAAATCCTTGACTTTTGTTCTTCCAAATGAACTTTGCTACTATTTTTTCTAGATCTGTAAAACAATTTCTTGGGAGTTTGGTATGGCACTAAATAAGTAGATTAGTTTGGGTAGTATTGTCATTTTTATTATATTCACTCGGCCTACCCATGAGCACTTAATATTTTTCCAATTGATTAGGTCTGATTTTATTTGTGTGGAAAGTGTTTTGTAGTTTAGTTCATATAGTTTCTGACTTTTCCTTGGAATTTCTTTTTGTATCTCTTGCTGCTGAACTTTGTTGGTAATATATAAAAATGCTGATGATTTATGTGGATTAATTTTGAATCCTGCAACTTTGCTAAAGTTGTGAATTGTTTCTAGTAGTTTTTTAGTTGAGTCTCTAGGGTTCTCTAAGTATACCATCATGTCATCTGCAAAGAGTGATAATTTGTCAACATTTATTATTATCTTTTCCTGTCATCTTAGTCAGTCTGAGAAATATGTAATGGTATTTCAAAGTTGTCTTAATTTGCATTTTTCTAATCAATAGTGATCAGATTTCAGATTCTGATTGGAAATGGCTTTAATTTTTTCATCTGAAAATTGTGTGTTCTTATCCTTTGACCATTTTAGCAATTGGAGAATGGTTTGTATTCTTATAAATTTGAGAGAATTCTCTACCTATGTTAGAAATGAGGCTTTTATCAGAACTCTTGAATATAAATTCTCCCCTTACAGTTTTCTACTTCCCTTCTCATCTTGCCTGCATTGGTTTTATTTTATACAAAAAACTTTTTAATTTAATATAATAAAAACTATCCATTTTGTATTACCTCATGTTCTCTAGTTCATTTTTGGCCATAAATTCCTTCCTTTTCCACACATCTGGAAGGTAAACTATCCATTGTTCTCCTAATTAGGTTATAGTAGCACCAGTTATGTCTAAATTATAAATCTCCAAAATTAATTTTTTTAAAAATTAGAATTGAACAAATAGAAGCTAATGACTTTATAAGAAATTAGGATACAGAACCAAAAGAATGTGAAAAAGAAAACAATATTAAACATCTCATTGAAAAATAGCTTGACTGAAAAATAGCTCCTGGAGAGATAATTTATAAATGATTGTACTACCTGAAAGCCATGAACAAAAAACATGTTTACAACTGAGACAAAATTATGAAAATGGAAGCTATTCACCAATTGAGAAATGATAAAAAAGATGTTTTCAGAAGAAGTAATCATAGTCATCTATAGTTATATGAAGAAATGCTCTGTCATTATTGATGGGAGAAATGCAAATTAAAATAATTCTGAAATACTACTACATACCTATTAGATAGGCTAATAGGACAGAAATGGAAAATGATACATTTTGGAGGAAAAATGAAGAAAATTAGACATTCGTGCACTGCTGGTGGAATTCTAAAATAATTCAACCATTCTTAAGAGGAGTTTGGTACTATATCCAAAGGACTAAGACTATGCATACTGTTTGACCTATCAATACCACTACTAGATCTGTATCCAAAAATTGTTAAAAAACAGAAGAAAAAGGACCAAAATGTACAACAATATTTATAACAACTCTTTTCTGGGAGTGAAGAATTGGAAATTGAAGGGATGCTCATTAATTTAGGAATGGCTAAATAAATTGTGTTATTGAATTATGATGGAATATTACTATGGTATAAAAAATAATGAACAAGATGCTCTTAGAAAAACCTTGAAATACTTCAATAAATTGGTGCAAAGTGCAATGTACTGTATATAAAGTAATAGTAATATTGTAAGATGATCAGCTGTCAGTGTCAAAATTATTCTCAGCAATACAATGATCCAAGACAACTCTGAAGGACTTATGACGAAAAAACTTAAACACCCAGTAAAAAGACATGGCATATGAATGCAGTTTGAAGCATACTTTTTAAAATCTTCTTAGTTTTCTTTTTTGTCTGTTATATTTCACTTGTTTTAAATGGCACCTTTATGAAGCCATCCTCAATTTTTACATTCATACTTCCATCTCTTTTTTCAGCTATAGATTTCATAATATGTAGAACTTTCAACTTTTTGGTATATTTCACATTTTATTTTGCTTTCTGCCTCTTACAATAGGCATGCATTAGTTTTCTTAGTTGGTAATATTCCATTTTACATTTCATGTATTAATTCTTTATATTTTTGTACTTATTTATTCATGTATGCATTGTTTCTTCCAAGGAGATATAAGCTTCTATCTGACAGCTACTATTTCATTTTTGCCTAATTAACTTCAGTACCTAACACAATATCTGTCAAACAGTGGAATCCCTGGTATCTTTTTTCATTTTCCTGTATTTGTCCACTGATCCATATAAGAGACATAAGTCACTTCAATACATAAAGCACTAAAATAAGTTCTGTGTAATTGTTTCTGTATTTTTCAAAGAGAGATTGATGCATATATTCAAGTTTATAATACTAGACCCTGAGTAAATAAGTATAAGCACATATGTCTCTCTGTGATTTTATTGGTATTAAGGAAACTCAGCAAGGAAGCACCTTCTACCAGTGCAGATCAATAAGATATGATTTGTAGCGTTAAAAACTTTTTTGAGATTCCATTTTGGACATGTTGGTTTTATCTACTGACCATCCAGTTCAAGGTATCTGAAAGTCATTTAGAGATGTCAGATTGGAGGTCAAAAGAAAAATTGCAGAAAGAAAGTTAGATTTGAGAATCATCAGCATGAAGGTGATAAATACATGGAAGCTGATGAAATCACTAAGTAAAGAAGTATAAGGGAATAGAGAAGAGGATACAGAATAGAACCCTGAAGGACACCAACAATTAAAGGGAAGTGACTGGAGGAAGATCCAGCAAAGGAGACAGTGTAAGAACAATCAGATACATGAGAGGAAAACAAAAACAAAAACAAAAACAAAAAAAAACCTAAGAATATAGTTTTGACAACACAGTGACGAGAGTATTAAGAAGTGTACTACAGTGTCCTAGATTACAGAGAACCAAAGGCAAATAAAGACCGAGAAAAGACTATTGGATTTGGCCATATTAGAATGCAAAGATGATTGTGAGACTGTTGATTGTAAGATTTCAACTCTATTCCGCATTGTCCCCCAAAAGAGTTGAAGCCTGATCAGTTCTTGTGGTTTTCCTCCTATGGCTGGTCATCTTCTTCTCTAATAAATTGTGTTTTGGATGAAGGTGCATCTCACATTGTTGCAATTGTACATTCTTCATTTTTGAACAAGATATTGGAGTAAAATAATAAGAATGGATTATGTCTTGCCTTGTTCATGAATTGGATTTCAGTGAGACAGAATTGTATGAAGCTATCAGCCTAATTATTTTTCAGAGATATTAAAGTTCAGTGTCAGGACAAAAGTCAAGACAACTGGTAATGGCTGGAGTTGCAATGGATAGCCATTGCAGCTTCAATGTCTGACCAAAGTCTAAGTACTCTATAGTACCTGCTTCAGTCACCTTCATGGTCATTGCAAGAAATTTTTCTCATGTGTCTATTTTGTCAAGGACTGTACAAAAATTTAAGTTACAGAGTTAAATATATCTGTATCTGTATCAGGATCACCATGAAGTTGTCTATGATTGGGATAGAACACAAGATTAAAGAAGCATCCAGAAGCCCAGATTTTAGTTTCATCTAGTTGAGTCCATGTTCTTATTTTCAAACAGAAGCATTCCATTGTTAAGGTGAAAAAGGAACTTGTTGTTTGTTTGTTTTATCTTTAAAAGCATTTTATTTTTCCAAATACATGCACAAATAGTTATCAACATTCACTTTTGCAAAATCTTGCATTTCAAATTATTCTCCCTCCCTTCCTTTCTTCCCCCTCCCCAAGACAGCAAACAATCTGATGTAGGTTAGACATGTGAAATTCTTCTAAACATATTTCCATATTTGTCATGCTGTGCAAGGAACAATGAATCAAAAGAAAAAAAAAACAATATTGGAAAAAAAAAGGGGGGGGAATACTATGCTTTTATCCACATTTAGTCTCCAATGGTACTTTCCATCCTGCGTCTATTGGAATTACCTTGAATCACTCATTGTTGTAAAGAGTCAAGAAGGAGGTTGTTTTTTCGGTTCCTACCTCCAAAGAAAGTTTTAAAGTTATATAATGTCATGTGAATTTTTGAAAGTAGAGAGAGGGAGCAAGAAAATGTGGGCACTTCTTTAGGGAAAAAAAAAAATCTATTCTGAATCAGGAACTCTCCCTGCTTAGTGTTCAATAGGAAAATCTCTTCATTGTCCATCAGTATCTTTAAAAACTGAGCAACATGTTTACTTAAATGCAGAAAAAGATAATCATCTAAAGGTATTCAAGGTGTCAGGATTCTGGGTGTGTAGTTCTAAAAAGCTTAAAATGTAATTAGGAACTGCTTAATAAAATAAATATACAATACAGATTTGATGATGTTAATTTGTGATTTTCCAAAACAATATGTGGCCTGCAGAATTCCCTTTCTTTTTGAATTTGACAACACTTTTTTAGAGTATACTTCACTGTGTGTCCCATTCCTATACATATTCCATGAAGTATAGTTTTAACAATTTAGTAATAGAATGAAAATTAAGGAAAAGTCTTAAAATTTTCACTTAGCTACTGGTGAGTTAAGTCAATGAAAGCACGAATTGATTTAATTGTTGTACCAATCATGTCTCCTTTTTTCTTAGATACCCAATGTGTTATAGTTATGTATTTTCCAAATATGAAAGAGGCTGAGAGCACACATTTACAGATGAAGAAATCAAGTTGCCCTAATGATAATTTCTCCTCTTGTAAAGTATAATGAAAAATTATCTTATCAATAATTAGCTTAACAATAAAGATGAATATGTTTTTAAAACTTCATGACATTAAGAGTGTATAAAAAAAAGAATGTCATATTTCAGTATTCATTTATTTTCTTTCCACCTCCCAATCCTTATATGAAGACACATAAATCAAGCTTCATGATGTATAGAAGTTTTTATAACACTATTAATGGAATATCACATCACAATGGCTAAGTGAACTTCAGGAATTCTAAAATGATTTTAATATGTATTCATATTATTAGATCTATGTCTTCTTCATCTTTGTGCCAACTCCTCTGTGTTTTAGTATTACACAATAGAACCTTGCTTAATGATATTAGGAAGATGCAATCTACAACCAAAATAAGACATAGATCTCATAGACAAAACTTCAAAAATAGTGAAATTTTTCAAGCTTATAGTGAGAATATTTTGTGATTGAATGAATTCTGACTATGTAGCCAAGTAGTAATAGAATGTTCAATAATGATCCCAAGAAAACCAATCTATCCATCTATCTAGCTAATATATAAACTATTTATTTTTGTTTCTGTAGAGAGAGACATCTTTATTTTTCTATATAAGGATTAATACACTGGATATTCACATCCACATACATATTAATATGCATGGGTACATATATAATAGCTATATAAGGGTGTATGTATGTATATGTGTAGGTAAAGATTATCTATATTGTGAACAATAATGATCTCTAGCTCTTCTTTGGTTAGAAATTCCTTCCTCCTCCACAGATATGAGAGGTAAACTATCCTATGTTCTTCTAATTTGTTTATATAATTCTTTATGTCTAGATGCTGAACCCATTGCAATTTTATCTTTGTATATGGTATTATGTGTGAGTAAATGTCTAGATTTTTCCATATTAGTTTCCAATTTTCCCAGCAGTTTTTGTCATATATTGAGTTCTTATGCCCAAAACTGGGGTCTTTGGGTTTGTCAATCACTAGATTCCTACACTTATTGCTTTTTTTGTCCTATAATCCTATCCAATTCCACTTATCAACTACTCTGTTTCTTAGCCAATACCAAATGGTTTTGAGGACCACTACTTTATGATATAGTTTTAGAAATGACACAGCTAGACCACTTTGATCAGCATTTTTTTTTCATTAATTCCCTTGAAATTATTGACCTTTTTTGTTCCTCCAGAAGAACATTGCTACTATATTTTCTAGATCTGTAAAATAATTTCTTGGGAATTTGATTGGTATGGCACTAAATAAGTGGATTAATGGAGGTGGTATTGTCATTTTTATTATAATCTCTCAGCCTTCCCATGAGTACTTGATATTTTTCCAACTGATTAAGTCCGAATTTATTTGTGTGGAAAGTGTTTTATAGTTTTGTTTGTATAGTTCCTTACTTTTCCTTGGGAGATAGATTCCCAAATATTTTATACTATTGAAAGTTATTTTGAATGGAATTTCTTTTTGTATCTCTTGCTGCTGAAAATTTTGGTAATATATAAAAATGCTAATGATTTGTGCAGATTTATTTTGTGTCCTGCAAATTTGCAAAAATTGTGAATTGTTTCTAGTAGTTTTTAGTTGAGTCTCCAGGATTCTCTAAGTATATTATCATATCATCTGCAAAGAGTAATAACTTGGTTTCTTCATCACCTAATCTAATTCCTTTAAATTCTTTTTCTTCTCTTATTACCAAAGCTAACATTTCTAATGCAATATTGAATAGTAGTGGTGATAGTAAGCAGCTTTGTTTTACTCCTGATCTTATTGGGAATGGTTCTAGTTTGTCTCCATTACATATGATGCTTGCTGATAGTTTTAAGTAGATGCTACTGATCATTTAAAAGAACATTTATTCCTATACTCCCTAGTGTTTTTAATAGGAATGAATGTTGGATTTTATCAAATGCTTTTTCTGCATCTATTGGGATAATGATATGATTTTTGTTAGTTTGCTTATTAATATAGTTGATTATGCTGATAGTTTTCCTAATATTGAACCAGCCCTGCATTCCTGGTAAAATCCTACTTGGTTATATTTTATTATCCTGGGGATGACTTTCTGTAATCTCTTTGTCAATATTTTATTTAAGATTTTAGCTTGGTTGTTGTTGTTTATTTGTTTTTTTCTGTTTGTTTTTCTTGTAGATCCTATTTTTCTTGTACAGCAAGATAACTGTATAAATATGTATACATATATTCGATATGTCATGTATTTTAACATAATTAACATGTAGTAGACTACCTGCCCTCTAGGGGAGGGAGTGGGAGGAAGAAGGGAAAAATTTGTAACAGAAGGCTTTGCAAGAGCCAATGTTGAAAAATTACCCATGCATATGTTTTGCAAATAAAAAGCTTTAATTAAAAAAAAATTAAAAAAACTATATTATATGAAGAAAAAATTAAAATCACAGTTTACCCAGGGCTCTGTGGTCAAGCTTATATGTTAATGCAATGTTTTCTTCTTCTAATTAACAACAACAATAATGACAATAACAAAAAGTTGATGTTTATATTGGACACATAGCATAGATAATGTGTATCCAGTTTTAACAGCCTGTGGCTGCTTTCTTTATAGACTCCTTTCCTTCAAGGTGTCATCCCAGAAGTTTCTAGAGATATTTACAATGGATACTTTACTTTTCTTTTATCTATATCAAGTATCTATATCTATATCCTTACCTTACCTTGAAGTTTTGGATTTTCCTGTTTCCAGGAAAACTTGTGCAGAGTTCTCAAAGGCTCTTCTCTACTTTTATCTTAGGAATGTCTTATATTACTAGTTAAACCCCCTAAATGTGCAACTACTTGCTGTTGGCTGGCATCAATACATATTAGACCATAGGTAATCTAAACAATGTCCCTCTCTGGTTTTGAAGACCTCTTGTTTTCTTCAAGGAAAATAAAAAAAAAGAGTAAAAGGTAATGCACAAATAATAAAAAGATAAAATGTAGATATATAATATGTTCAATTTTAATTTACAGTATTTACTTCTGAAATTGTATTACAACTGTAGTTGTACATAGCTAGAAGCAACAATATGCATCATTATGATCATACATGCACATAGCTTAAAAATGTGCCACATCTATTTATTTTTCCATGTTACTATTCTCTGGTTTCCACACTGCTGACTGGTAGATTGTGACTACCAATACCTTTGTTTAGAGTGTGTCCTTTTATACTTCAAGTTTACCCTTGAGATCACATCCTTTATGATGTCATATGGGTGTTCCATCTGATGATATTTAGTTGATAATTAATTTATGAAATTATGAAATGAAATCAGGCTAACACAGGTTTTGGAATTTTTCCAGAAAAATCATGATTGGTATCAAGAAATGGGTAGCAATCACACTTCAATTAAACACAGAAGATACAGCAAAAAGATAAGCAAAAAGCTTATAGAAATAATGACAAGTTGGGAGGGATAAAGAGATAGTGTAGTGTGGAACAGAAGGCAGAATGATGAATTTCAGGCAAGTAAGGAAGAATTGGTGTGGGAGTCATAAAAGTCATTCCTAACCATAGATTAAAATTAAGAGCATTACAGTAGCACGGCCCAAATGGAGACAGAAAAGTACTTGGGGCAGGAGTTTGAGGTCTTATTTTTATAGGGTTTCAGGGAAAAACAAATTAACTCCCAGTGTTGTGAGTTAGAAGAGCAATTTCAGCCTCAAATGATGTATTTGGGGTTCAACACCAAATGTTGAGCTGAATTCACATAGGGATCAAATGTTGGAATTAAGTCATGTGAAGAATTCACAATGACTATTCTCTTGGCAAAGGGTAAGTATGTTTAGGAGAAGAGGTTATGGACAAAAATGAAGAGATATAATAGATACCAGAAATAAAATATATGAAATAGAGTTGGGAGAGCACATAGATAGACAGAAAAGTGGTTTTTAAAAATGAATGATGGAAAATACAAGTTTCCTAGTGAAACTCACAATTAACCAGGCAGGGAAAAGGAAATACTTCATGAAGTGGGAGTATACTATTGACTGGCCACCTAAATCCCAAAATAAATTTAGTACCCTAAAAGTATTAGTTTGCTATAGGAAGGAGAAAGACACCCTGAGACATGGTGGGAGAATGAGAAGAGACATCATGGCATGGGGAAGGAGTGAGGCAGAATGTGATGGGCTATGACTCTGAAAGGATTCAACAAAGATGGTATGGACCATGATCAGATTTATAGGAGAAATTTTACCTCAGGGATTTGATATAACTTGGATTTCTTGGCTGAGCACAAAAAGATAGGGCCACTAAAGATCTGCAAAGAGGGTGGGGCAATAAGGTTTAATTAATGGCCATTAGTGCCCTTCCCTACTTGCCTGGAGGAGAGTTTTATCAATAATTCAGGCTCTCTTTGTTAATTCCACCCAGTTACTCAGGATCTCATTATCAGTTCATTAACATATCCAAAATCATCTCAAATTTACCTGTAAAACTTCAAAATTATTAGCAGTTTTTTGATGTTCCCTTGACCTTAAACTACAGAGATAGGGAATTTGTTTAGGATAGATAGATAGATAGATAGATAGATAGACAGACAGACAGACAAGACATTAATCCCTGAGGCAGGCAGGAAGAAGGCCCTGATAGAGATGAGATTACCTCTGGGGAGGTTATACAGTCAGAAATAAAAGTTATGTTAAAACACTTACATTTATCCTCTGTAAAGGTCACAAGCAGTCTCACCTTGCCATGCCCTGTCAGAAATCCAAGTCATGTTCCTGAGGTTAAATTTTCCCTATAAAATCTGCTTTGGGGCCAACCCATAGTTTCTGCATTCCTTAAGTCAGTCCTCCATGGCACTCTGACTTTTAGTGTCTTTCCCCTTACATTTCCCCATGCTATATGGTATCTTTTCTAACCCTACTATCTTTCTTAACTCTACTTCTCCCCTTATCAATTACTTTTTTAGGATACTAAGTTATTTTTCAGGATTTAGCTTGCCAGCTAAGGGCATACCCCAACCTCATGGAGTGCTCCCTTTATACTGGTTAATTGTGAGTTCCACTGAGGAACTTGTCTTTCATATGCTCTCCCAACTCCATTTTATACTTACTATTCCTGGTGTTTATTATATCCCTTCATTTTGTCTGTAACCTACTCCCCTAAATAAATCGAACTTTTGCAAAAGACAATGATCATTGTGAATTCTTCACATGATAGTATTCCAACTTTAGATGCCTGCCATCATCTGATGTCCACATTACCCAGATCAGTATCACTTTTAATGCCATAAATCTCTTAGATTAATTCTTTTCTATCTACTTATATAGTTACCACAGGAGTTCAGACTATATCTCTTGTAGCAGCCTGCTGATGGGATTCATTGCTTCCCACCATGTCTCTCTTATTTCCCAAATGCCTTATATATATATTTCATTTAATTTGTTTCTTTTCTTTTGTTTTACTTTTCCACAGTTTTGTTTTGTTTTGGTTTTGTTTTAATGTTTTTCCCAGTTTTTTTTTTTTTATTAAAGCTTTTTATTTGTATAACATATATATGGGTAGTTCCCCAACATTGATCTTTACAAAGCTTTCCATTACAAATTTTACCCCCAGTCCCCTCCCCTCCCCTAAATGGCAGGAAGTCCACTACATGTTAATAATGTTGAAATGCTTGAGAAGTTATGCAAGAAAAATCCTATCTACAAGAAAAAAAAAAAAAAAGAATCAGAGAAAGGCAACACAATGCAAGCAAATGTCAATAGAGATCATGAAAATATTACGTTGTGGTTCATATTTCATTTCCCTCTCTCTGGGTGTATATGGTTTTCTTCAGTGAACAATTGGAACTGGTTTGAGACAATTCTTTGTTTCAGAGAGCCATGTCCATCAGAATTGATCATCATGTAATACTGTTGTTGCTGTGTATGATTATCTCCTGGTTCTGTGAGTTTCACTCAGCATCAGTTCATGCAAGTCACTCCAGGCCTCTCTGAAATCATCCTGCTGGTCGTTTCTTACAGAGCAATAATATTCCATAACATTCATATACCATAATTTCTTCAGCCACTCTCCAATTGATGGGCATCCCTTCAGTTTCCAGTTTCTAGCCACTACAAAAAGGGCTGCCACAAACATTGTTGCACAGGTGGGTCCCTTTCCCTCCTCTAAGATCTCTTTGGGATATAGGCCCAGTAGAAACACTGCTGGGTGAAAGGGTATGCACAGTTTGACAACTTTTTGAGCATAGCTCCAAATTGCTCTCCAGAATGGTTGGATCTGTTCACAGTTCCACCAACAATGTATTAGTGTCCCAGTTTTCCCACATCCTCTCCAACATTCATCGTTATCTTTTCCTGTCATTTTAGCCAATATAACAGATGTGTAGTGGTACCTCAGAGTTGTCTTAATTTGCATTTCTCTGATCAATAGTGATTTGGAGCAACTTTTCATATGACTAGAGATGGTTTTAATTTCATCATCTGAAAATTGTCTGTTCATATCCCTTGACCACTTATCTATTGAAGAGTGGCTTAAATGCTTATACATACGAGACAGTTCTATATATATTTTAGAAATGAGGCCTTTACCAGAACCATTAAATGTAAAGATGATTTCCCAATTTGATGCTTCCCTCCTAATCTTGTCTGCATTTGTTTTGTTTGTACAGAAACTTTTTAACTTAATATAATCAAAATTATCCATCTGGTGTTCAATTAGGAGTTGCAGGTCTTCTTTGGATATAAATTTATTCCATCTCCACAGGTCTGAGAGGTAAACTATATTACGTTCCTCTACCTTGCTTACAAAGTCCCTCTTTATACCTAGATCATGAACCCATTTAGATCTTATCTTGGTATGTGGTGTTAGGTATGGGTCAAGCCCTAATTTCTTCCACACTAGTTTCCAATTTTCCCATCAGTTTTTGCCAAATAGTGAGTATTTATCCCAAAAGCTGGGGTCTTTGGGTTTATCGAATACTAGATTGTTAAGGTTATTGCCTAGATTGTCCTGATATCCTATCCTGTGCCACTGATCAACTGCTCTATTTCTTAGCCAGTACCAAACGGTTTTGATGACCGCTGCTTTATAATATAATTTTAGATCTGGTACAGCAAGGCCACCTTCATCTGCCTTTTTTTTCATTAATCCCCTTGAGATCCTTGACCTTTTGTTCTTCCAAATGAACTTTGCTACTATTTTTTCTAGATCTGTAAAATAATTTCTTGGGAGTTTGATTGGTATGGCACTAAATAAGTAGATTATTTTGGGTAGTATTGTCATTTTTATTATGTTCGCTCTGCCTGCCCATGAGCACTTAATATTTTTCCAATTGATTAGGTCTGATTTTATTTGTGTGGAAAGTGTTTTGTAATTTAGTTCATATAGTTTCTGACTTTTCCTTGGCAGATAGATTCCCAAATATTTTATCCTATCATCTGCTATTTGGAATGGAATTTCTTTTTGTATCTCTTGCTGCTGAACTTTGTTGGTAATATATAAAAATGCTGATGATTTATGTGGATTAATTTTAAATCCTGCCACTTTGCTAAAGTTGTGAATTGTTTCTAGTAGTTTTGTAGTTGAGTCTCTAGGGTTCTCTAAGTATACCATCATGTCATCTGCAAAGAGTGATAATTTGGTTTCTTTATTACCTACTCTGATTCCTTTTATCTCTTTTTCTTCTCTTATTGCTAAAGCTAACATTTCTAACACAATATTAAATAGTAATGGTGACAGTGGGCAGCCTTGTTTCACTCCTGATCTTATGGGGAATGGTTTTAGTTTGTCTCCATTACATATGATGCTTGCTGATGGTTTTAAATAGATGCTACTGATCATTTTAAGGAAAAGCCCATTTATTCCTATACTCTCTAGTGTTTTTAATAGGAAAGGGTGTTGGATTTTATCAAATGCTTTTTCTGCATCTATTGAGATAATCATATGGCTTTTGCTAGTTTGGTTATTAATATAATTAATTATGCTGATAGTTTTCCTAATATTGAATCAGCCCTGAATCCCTGGTATAAATCTTACTTTTCCCACAGTTTTGATGTAAGATCCTTGCTGGCAACAATTATTTCACTTTTGGAGCCAACATTCTACAGCAGGTGGGATATTTTAGTTGCTCATTTGGGAGAAAGTCAGACTGCTTTTGGATCTTGTATTCACTCCTTGCAACTGGTATAGTACCTTACAGATATTTATTTAAATGAACTCTTGTTTAATATATTGACAGTAGTGAATAAAAGTGAATGGTCATACTCTTTTTGATATTTTCACACTATTGTTACTTACAAAGCCAGAATGGTAAAAAATGGTGCTATACTGCCTTATATAAAACTAAATCCTCCTAAAAATTATTTGATGCAGAGAAATACAATATTATAAATAAAAATTAAGGCCATAAACACTTAGTTCAAACTTGGCATGAAATGGAAGAAATTGTCACTATGTAGATAATCTAGGACATAGTTTCAAGCCTTCATATCAGGAAACAATTGAAGGGGAAAAGGTTTTCTGGGGATTATATGAGACTTGACTGCCTGTATAATGGCAAAATTTCCCCAAAGCCATTGAGAGGGATTTGACTGAGAAGTGCCTTAACCAAGTTATAAGACTGAAAGGGTTTTCATTTTTTATTTTTTTTTATTTTTATTTTTTTTTGTTTTTTGGTACCAGGAGACACAAATAAATCCTGAGGGCATTACAGGTCTTGAGACAATCAAAGAAAATTCTGGCAGCTGTAATATACAGTTTCTTGTTGAGCAGGACCATTTTTACTGGATCAAAAATTACATGGGGGTAAAGTATAAGAAGAAGAAGACTAAAGTTGAATAATTTTATATGTAAACCCAGAGTTTATATGGAGTTACTGAAGTTTATTAAATAAGGAGGTGACATTGATGGGTTCAGGATAGCAACTCCTAATTCCAAGTAAACATATGAGAAATTCACAATGGCTATTCCCTTTGACAAAAGGCAAGTTTGTTTAGGAGAAGAGGCAACAGACAAAAATAAGAGGTAAATTTGGCATTGAGTGGCAAATATGAAATGAAGTTAGGAGAGCATATAGTTAGCAAATAAAAGGCAAGTTCCCCGGGGGTAGTCACAATTACTCCAGAGAAAGGAAATATTCCATGAGGTAGGAGAGCCATTGACTGGCAGGTTAGATCCATAGAGGAGTTTGGCACCTAGCAAGGAAAGTGGCAGGCAAGCACTATGTGGAGGGAGAGAAAGTAACCTCATAATGGGCTTAGTTCAGAAAAGAACTTAGCAAAGACCTGTATCATAAGCATATCTTTTTAAAGGGGAGATACAGCCTTCAGAATTTCCCAGGCATAAAGGCACAAACTCAAGAGGGAGAGGGATCAAAAAAGAGAGAACATGCCAGGGAAGTTCATTAGTGGGTGATCAAAGAGCCAAATGGAATGCACCTAACACACCAGGTCCTAGAGCTATATAAAATATGCTAATAAATATCTCAAAAAGTTGTTTAAAAGATAGAGGCAGCTAGATGATGCAGTGGATAGAACACTGGCCCTGAAGTCAGGAAGACCTGAGTTCAAATTTATTCTCAGACACTTAACACCTCCTAGCTGTATGACCCTGGGAAAGTCACTTAACCCCAATTGCCTCAGGGTAAAAAATACTCAGAGATTGGGGGATGGACAATGGAGATTGATAAATAATTCGATTTGCACAATCACTCAGTACAAACAGGATAATCTGAGAACTTGATTATATCTAACAATAGCTGGTTTGGGCTTCTCCCTGACACAGAAATGAGTAAGCCACATCAACATGGTTACATTTGTGTTATTTAGTAAAATCATTTTGACACCTGAATGGAGGAGAATGACAACTAAAATCAGGACAGAATTGTGACTGGCATATCAACCGGTAGGCTATTGCTATAATACAGGTGTGAGAAGATAAGGGACTATAGTAGCATGGTGGCAATATTAGAAGGCAGAAGCTGGAAGAGATATTTGAGGGTTGCAGCAAAGATAAAGTTGAAAGACTTTGCACAAGATTAGATATGGGAGTAAGAGATAATGATGAGTTGAGGAAGATAGATCACATACTCAGGCACCTATGAGAATGGCTCTACTTTCAAAAGATAAATTTTAGAAAGGGGAAAGGGAATTAATTTAGTCTTGGTAATATTGCATTTAAGATATCTATTAAATATACAGTTTGATAGTTACAAAGGATGGTTACAAATTTAAAGCTGGAAGTCTGGATAAGCAGATTTGAAAATCAGCAGTTTAGAGATGATAACTAAAGGGGTGGGAACTAATGAGATCACCAAGTGAAGTAGTATAGAGGGAGAAATAAAAGAGGGCCAGGACTGGATCTTATAAGATATTTTTAGTTTTGGAGTTTGACCTGGATGAAGCCCTAATGAAGTGATTTGAAATTGATTGATCTGATATGCAGGAAGAGAACCAAGAGAAAATGGTGTCTAAGAAACCTAAGAAAAAGAAATTATAAAGAAGACAGCAGCTGATTGTCAAAATGTGAAGAAAGGTTAAAAATAATTAGAACTGTTAAATGAACATTGTATTTGGGGGCTATTGAGATCATTGAAAATTTTGGTGAAGTTGGAAGAAACTTTGTACACAGTTAAGAAGAGACAGAAGGCAGGAAGTGATATTTATTAAAGATAGAATTTTGAAGAAATTTATCTATGAACAACAGAAGAGATATACAATGATATCAGGGAAAGAAGTGAGATTGTTTATTATTATTATTATTATTATTTTGTTTTGTTTTGTTTTGTTTTCCCATTCATTTGTTTGTTTTTAGGTAAGGAAGACATATACATGTTTGTAGAAGTTGAAAAGCAGCCAGTAGTTGGAGAGAAATTAAAGGTGAGGAGCTAGTGATAATAGAAAGGCAAGTCTAGTAAAGGAGAAAAATGATTTGGGATCATTTTTGTGGCTAGAGGAATTTGCCTTGGTAAGGAATGAATCATGTGTGGGAATAAAAAAATAGTAGTAGAAGAAATCTGAATGATATGAGATGAATAAGGTGAAAGAAGAGGAGGAAATGTAGCAAATAATCTCAATTCTTTCAGAAACAATATATAGTCTAATCTCTTCAAAATCTTCAAGATTTTGAACCAAGATATTATAATCCATTCTAAAATTACCAACTCATCATGTTTTCCTTGAGCAGTTTGCCCATTTAATCATTTTCATTTTCTCACTTCTTGGAGTCTTCCCTGATGCATACTCAAGTTTATAGCTACTTAAAACAATGAAAATCAAAACATATGTGTGTGTATACACACATACATACACACACACATATATACGTATACACACACATACATGCATACATACACATACATCACTGGTCAACCATGCTCTTCCTCGTCTGGTTTTTCTCTTTTCTTCTTTTACAGATAAATTCTGAGAGTGAGGGAAAGTTGCCTGCCCTTGTTGCCTCAAATTAATCATCTGCTACTCCTCAATAACTTGCTAACTACTTTTGATTTCCACTACTCAAGTATAGCTACTTCTCCCCCAAACAAGCAAAAACTGATCACTTCACCCTAAAATAGACAGGTTTTTTTTTTGTTGTTGTTGTTTTTATTTTTGCTATTGTTGTTGTGGTTGATTTTTATCAGTGTTCAGTTTATTTGATATTTCTGATTCTTTAGACACTGCTTTCCATGATATTCATCCTAAATTGGTGCTATAATCCCCCAGTTTCTTTAAAACAAAATCTACATTACAACTTTTTGGTTACACCCTTTTATTTATTGTTAATCAAGTTTATCTGGATGTTGACTTCAGGGTTAAGAATGATAATGCTATTCAATTTACATTTACCATATCACTTCTCAGTACTTTCAAGGTGAATAGGAATCTTCATCCTCTTCAAGGAGCTTACAGTGGGACAAAAATCTACTTTTAAACAAGGATAAGTTTTGTTACAAATTGTTGACTTTTGAGAAAACTCCTTTTACAGGGGGAAAGTCTTTATACATGAAATCCAGTAAGTGACTGGCAGAAATAAACTTCAACATATTTACTAAATCTCCCTTTGCAATTTTTTGAGAAAACAGGGCTTTGGTTTTGCTTTGTTGTGTTTTATTTTTTTCCCCCCTATTCCGAATGGCTATAATATCCTGTTGGTAATTAGATATTGATTCAAGCTGTCAATGGCCATTCCACTGAATGTTCTCCATGAAATGGAAAATGTATGAAGTCAGAAATAATTTTGAGAAAAGACCCAAATGAAACCATTTTATTTACATGCTGTCTGAAATGAGAGAGAATTAATCTAATTAGAAATTATAAGGTGAAAGAACTCTGAAAGCAAATTAAGTTTATCAGCATTCTAATGGGATTTAGCTTATAATTTTATTTATTTTTAGGAGAACTTATATCTGCTTTCTGAAACAAAATAAATATCTATAGTAGTGAACTTGTAGTAAATTTCAGTAAAGTCAAATAAGTATAATAATAAACTGAATTATTATTATTATTATTTTGCAACTGACTTGTGGTTTTGTTGGTTAAGAAGAAAGACCTAGTGTGGAAAATCTTTTTACTAAATCAGATCAGCAACTCATTTGTTTATTATAGTTCTCAAGTAGAATTGACTGGAATACAGAAAAGTAGGATTTGACTAGGGTCACTTAAGCATAATTATTTTGTCAAAATGGAACTTGAACACAAATCATGCAAATTCTGTGATCAGTTCTTTATCCAATACAAGAACATTACCTCTTCAAAATACATTTTTCTGTAGTACGCAGCTTATTTTTTTTTCTAATTTTATTTTGGACAATGTTGACATTTTCATATTACATTATGGATTTTATTTTCCTTTTTGAGAAATGAAATCATGTAAAGATTGGTT
This sequence comes from Myrmecobius fasciatus, assembly GCA_023553655.1. Taxonomy (NCBI): domain Eukaryota; kingdom Metazoa; phylum Chordata; class Mammalia; order Dasyuromorphia; family Myrmecobiidae; genus Myrmecobius; species Myrmecobius fasciatus. The sequence continues at coordinate 103,722 of JAJPUD010004190.1, forward strand.
TGATTAATAGATTGTTTTAAAGTTATGGAAAATAATTAACCATTATAGCTGAGTTATTTTTTAGATAGAAAGAACATCTATAGTAGACAAGTATCATTAATTCATCATCCTTTCATTAACAATCATTTAATGAACAGCTATTTGTGCAAAGCAGGATATTAGGTGTGAACAGACATTCTAAGGTAAGTAAGAAAGGGCATTCTTTCTCAGAGTAACATTCTTTTGTGCATGTTATCTTTCTATGTATCACCTAATTTAGTCATTTGATTACATATCCATCTTTCTCTTCTAGATAACAGACTCTGTAATGGAAGGGGCAATGTCATTTTTATTTTCTGTAGTCTCTGGTAAACTGCAAATAATAAGAGTTTAATTTCATTGTTATTGAATTAATAAACTTTTGCTGTTTATGTCTCAGTAGAGTTTATAATCTCAAATAAAATATCATAGCCATATGCTAAAAATAATGTCCTTCCATTTTTTCCCACCCTAAATTGCAAGTTTTAGGAATCATGCATTTTTATTCAGAAAAAAAAGTTAAATTTTAAAATATAATACATTTGAAGTATTGGCAAGGCACTAGTCAATTAATACCTATTGTTAAAATTAAAATGCTTTAAATAAAAATATACAGAAACCACAATTTGTTACACTGCCATCAACAACAGCCTGGAAATTGGGGAATTCCAATTTCAATTCTACAAACTTACTATTAGCTCTACAAAATAACACCTTTCAGCTGTTATTTTTTTTTCTTTTCTTTTCTTTCTTTCTTTTTTTTTTTAATTAAAGCTTTTTTATTTGCAAAACATATGTATGGGTAATTCTTCAACATTGACCCTTACAAAGCTTTGCATTACAAATTTTTCCCCCCTAGTCCCCACCCCTCTTCTAAATGTTAATTATGTTAAAATACGTGACAAATCGAATATATGTATACATACAAGGAAAAAAAAAATCTGAGAAAGGAAACACAATGCAAGTAAACATCAATAGAGAGCATGAAAATGTTATGTTGTGGTCCACATTTCATATCCCTCTCTCTGGGTGTATATGGCTTTCTTCACTGAACAATTGGAACTGATTTGAAACATTTCATTGTTGAAGAGAGCCATGTCCATCAGAATTGATTTTATATATAGTCTTTTTTGTTGCCCTGTATAATGATCTCCTGGTTCTGCTCATTTTGCTCAGCATCAGTTCATGCAAATCTCTCGAGGCCTCTTTGAAATCATCCTGCTGGTCATTTCTTACAAAGCAATAATATTCCATAACATTCATATACCATAATTTGTTCAGCCATTCTCCAATTGAAGGTCATCCATTCAGTTTCTAGTTTCTAGCCTAAAAAACACATGTGTGTCTCTTTCCTTCCTTTAAGATCTCTCTGAGATATAAGCCCAATAGAAACACTGCTGGGTCAGAGTATGCACAGTTAAATAACTTTTTGATCAGCTGTTATTTCTTCATCTGTAAAATAATGCTTTTTATCCTTTGTAAACTCAAAATATCACATAAGTAAAACATCAAAAATATTTATACATTACATACACAAAATACAAGCCTCTCTCTCTCTCTTTGTAGACAGAGACAGAGAGAGACACAAAGACAGAGACAAGAGACAGAGAGACACAGAGAGAAACAAAGAGAGAGAGAGAACGAAAGAGAGATGGAGGGAGAGACAGACAGACAGACAGATAGGCACACAAAAAAAAGGGGAGAGATAAGAAAGTGCTATATAAGAAGTAAAGTTTAAACTCATATTATGCTGCTTATTCTCTGAGACTCTAAGTCCTGCCCTGCTTTGTTGGAGATAGTTACTCAGAAGAAGATCTACACAGCAATGATGAACCAAAAAACATTCAGTGAGGTACTTCTATATAAGGAACTTCATTTGATGAAGTAGATGTTTGTTTACCTTTTCTTTAATTTATAATTCTGGAATGTGCTTTGAATAGTTAAGTGACTTTTCTTAGGGTCAAAAGCACTTAGTATCTATCAGATGTGGGACTAAAATTAAGGTTTTCCTAACTATTAATGCAGCTCATATCATTGAAATAAAACTTCCATCTGCTCTTCATTTTGATTTTCTATCCCTAAAGTAAAAGATATGACTGTGAGACATAAGGTCTAGGCCAGACAATAGTTCATTATTTTGTTTTGCTTTTACTATTGGCAAAACAGAAATAAATTATTATTGAAAGAACTTTAACTATTCATTAAATTAGAAAAGCTGACAAGTTGAATCAGTGAGTTTTACAGTGAAATAACTTAAGACACTGATTTGGTATATATGGGCTATTCAGGCATATGTGAAGTGTTCAGGGAGGACTTGTACTTCTAGTCTGAAGGCTTGTGAAGTCATCTTTGATGTCTAAATATCATATTTTCTCCTGTGGCTCTAAGAAGTTGTAACATGTGCAGCAGCCACACTGCAACAGAAGGCTAAACCAAGTTGAAGGCAATTGACAGGCTTCAAATCTATCACTGAGTTAAAGGAATATTTATCTCAAGCATGTGAAGACATTCTTGGCAGAATGGGTGGATGAGAAGCACTTGCTCCAACTACCTTAAAGGTGACTGAACCTGGTGCTGGCTTGGACAGACTTCAAAAATGGCAAGGTCATTCATTTCATCCCAGGCGACTTCTACTCTTTTTTGTTTTTTTCAATTATTCTTTGCTGATACTGGAACATAGGCTGATGATTTTTTTGCACCTCTGCCTCACGTAAATCCAGTTGGTATTAATTAAGACATCATCCTAAAATGCATTGGTCCTCTTCAAAACAAAGGATGAACAAGAGAAACTAATTCAAAAGACCTGTACTTTAACCTTGGTACTACCTTTGTGACGTAAGTTATTTCAACTGTTAACTTCATTTTTCCTCATGTCTAAAATAAAGGGTTTAGATTGCGTGATCCCTAAGGTAGTTTTTTGTTTGTTTGTTTATTTTGTTTTGTTGTTGTTGTTTTAGAACAGAGGTCTTACTACTGTTTTCCACCACTAACACCTTTTCAAATTAAACCTTTGAGATTTTAATACCATATTTTTAAAATGTAATTATTAATGATTTGACTTTAAATTTAAAAAAAAAAAAACTTATTGACCACACATTTTCAGGGGAAAATATTTATTCATCTTGACAAAAATGTGCACTATGGTCTTGGTGAAACTTCTCCAGAGGGAAGCCAAATAATGAATTAAATATTTAAATAAGCTATATTAAATTGTAGTCAATAATTTGCTGTACTTTCCTTTTAGTAATGTAATTAAATTGGGCTTATTTCCAGTAATTCTGATTTTTTGGATTCATTGTTATTTTGGTGAAAAAAAAAACTAAGCATTATTCTTCATAACATTTTAACATTTGCTTTTAAATCACTCTTAATATTTCTTTTTTATTTATCTTGCTCAAAATAACACAATATTTTTTAAAGAAAAGGCCATGATAATTAAAATTACCTTTTTTTTTCAGAAAGAAAAAAATCAAAACAAAAAAGCTGCTAGTTTACTGACTTTGATGATGATCTTAAAAATTAAGGCCTTTCTACCATTACTTAAGATAGATTATAATATACTTTGTGATTTAAAAACAATTTTTTCCCCCTAAGTTTGCAGGTTGGCAGTAAAGATTTTTATGCCCCAAATTATATATTTTTAGGTCAAACATGAAAGGTTTTTGTTTTTTTTTTAATTGATCTAGCTCATAAATACCTTTTAGTGCTTTGATTGAATTTCCACAATATAAAAAAGAATAATGTTGCTTGTAAAATATTGATTTAAAATTATTAATTATATTATTGGTAATATTTTCTAAAAAATTTTATAGACCATAGGCATTTGCTATACTTTTGTGGTCTTTATATTATTTCATTTAAAAATGTTTAATTCATCATTAAATATCAAAATTATTGATACATATTGGAACCATTGATGAGAAAGAAACATTTAATTTAAGAAACATTTAATTTATTATCTAAAATGTTAAGGACATATTTTGACATTTAAAAATTAATAGTTGGTGCAGCAAGGTGGTGCAGTGGATAGAGCACCAGCCCTGAAGTCAGGAGGACCTGAGTTCAAATCTGATCTCAGACACTTAACATTCCCTCAACTGCCTCAGCAAAACGCAAAAAATTAAGTGTCTTGCTTAAAATCACATTGTTCACACGTGTCATAGATAAAAATTGGACCCTTGTTTCTAACTTTGAAGCCAACTATGAACCTGTTATATTTCCTTGAGGAAGACTGTAGAGTAAGTCAGAAAATTCCAAGCTCCCCAAATTTACCCCACAAATAAAACAAAAATCACACTTTAGGGTGAACACAGATTGATTTAAAAAAAAAAAAAACAAAACAAAACAAAAAAAAAAACAAGTAACACTTGGGGTAGAACAAGGGTCCTCCTGACACAACCTCAAAGGACCAGAAGAAAAATCATTGGATGGGAATTTAATCAGTGTGGAATACAAATGCCTCCAAGCTAGCTTCACAGAAACAGCAAGTAGGACATCTGAGGCTAGCTGTGTTTGGAGGTAACCAGTCTGAACTACAGGAACTTTCAATTTCTCCATAGCATAGGAAATCAGAATTCTGAATCTGGAAAGATAGTAGGAACTTCTCCCAATAAGGAACATTTTTAAAAATGAGTAAAGGAGAAAGAACTGTACCAACCACAGAAACTTACTGTGTTAATAGGGAACACTGGGGATAATCTTCAGAGGAGGATATTGAAATGAAAAAAAGCCTCTCAAGCCCCCCAAATTATTGTTTAATTAATTAATCTGCAAGAATGAATTTATAGAAAACATCAAAAAAGACTTTAAATAACAAATGAGAGGAGTTGGAAAAAAAACAAAAGAACTATGTGTGTGTGTGTGTGTATATATGTATGTATGTGTATGTGTGTGTGCATGTGTGTGTAAGAACCATCCAAGAAAAATAAGATTATAAAAAAGAAAATGAACCAACTAGAAAAGAAGATCCAGAGCCTTAAAGAAGAAAAAACATTCTTTGAAAATTAGAATTGGACAAGGGGAAGGCAGTAAAGGTATAAGAGATCAAAGAATAGCAAATAAATATAATGAATCATACAGAATGTGGAATAAAACATATAAAAAAACACAGATCCGGAGAACAGATCAAGAAGGAAAAATGGAAGAACAATTGGACAATTTGAAAGCTATGACCAAAAAAGAACTTTGACTTGATAATGCTTGAAATAATCAAAGAAAATTGCTGTGAAGTGATAGAATAAAGGGGAAAGTTGAAATAGGAAAAAAAAAATCCACTAATCATCACCTCAAAGAAATCCCACAAAAAAAGAAAATATCAACACTAAATTTCAAAAAATCTCTGATCAAAAAGTAAATTTTATAAGAAACAAAAATAAAACAAAACAAAATATAAATTAAATATGTTGGAATATTTAGAATTATATAGGACTTTGCAGCAGCTATACTAAAAGATCACATGACAGGAATGAAATGGGGGGGGAATAAAGTAAAAAGTACACAGCAGAGAACAAAAGAATAAAGTGGCAAAAAACTAAAGATAGTCACAAATATCCCTTCTATTATTATCTATGCTTTCTTGAAATATATGTTTATTGTCCCATATTTTGAATCCTCCCTAATGTGCTGGGCACATGACAACGTTGTGTTTTGTCTAGTTTTCCTTAGTTTTCAAAAAATAAATTAACAAAAAACAAAAAAAATAGTGGAGAAAGTAATGGACTTGATATAGCAAAATCTGTATTTAAAAAATACCTCCAATATGCATTGGTTGTGTGACCATTGGCAAATCACTTAACTTCTTTTTGCCTCATTTTTCCAAATCTGTGTCTGATAAACAATTTGACCTCCTGGCAACTACTGAGGCAGTTAGCAGTTTGCAGCTCCAAATGGATGACTTTCCTGGATGATAGTTTCACTGACAAGGTTAGAAAGATGGTACACTAAGGTGGAAGAATTGCAATATCTGAGTAATATATTTTTAGTATGTATGTATATTTGTGGAATTACATTAGGATCTGGTATTGCTAGGAGTAGGAGAGGGCAGTTTACTTCTTCACAGTGGTTACCTCTAGAAACAATGATTCTTGGAAAATTAATATTGTGGATCGGAGGGAGCCATGTTATTTGTACCATTCTTGGGCTTAGATTTTTAGGTTGTGTTCATAAGAGTTTGAAGAAAGGGAGAGATTAAAATGCAAGTGGTGTGTTGATTCACCTGGAACTTCCTATCTTTCCTTCAGGATGCCTTGTTGCTCTGTGTGTGTGTGTGTGTGTGTGTGTGTGTGTGTATCTACCTATATTATTATAATTATGCCTATATGCTGAGACACACACATATGTACATAAACAGATATCAATCTATATTTTTTTATGTAGATGAAGAAAAAAAGCATCGTGAAGGAATGAAAACAAGTGGCATGTGTCAGGGAGAGAGACAAAGACAGAATGAAAGAGAGAGACAGAAAGAGACAGAGAAAGATAGAGACAGAGAGACACAGAAAGAGAGAAAGAGAAAGATAGACAGAGAAAGAGAGAGACAGAGACAGAGAGGGAGAAAGAGGGGGGAGCGAGATACATCTGTATATATAAATGTATGAGTTGAACTGTTGTCTGCTTGGAGGAGGGGGCGGGGAATGAAAGAAAAAAAAGAATAAATTAAAAAGGGAACAGAAGCAAATACAAAAATAACCTATAAGAAGGCAAGCATGAATACAATGTGTGTATGTGTGTGTGTGTGTGTGTGTGTATGTGTGTGTGGAGAGATTAGTATATCTCTACATAGCTAAATGTATAGCATAAATCTTTTTCTCTGTCTGTCTTTGTCTCCCTCCCTCCCAGACTCTGATCTTGGGTTTGATTTTCTTTATTAATATATATTTCAATGATTTCAAATAAAAACAAAATTAGCACCAATTTTTCATACTATTTTAAGTCAAATTCAAAGCCATATAACCCTAATTCAGTATTCCTTTTAATGATTTTAGTCATCTTTTCAGTCTAAGGAATATTCTCCTTTTGAAGGAAAAGAGAAGAAAAATTATTAAATGAATATTGTTTTTGGTGTTCATCACTCACTGTTTTTTTTTTTATTATTATTAAAGGTTTTTATCTGCAAAACATATGTATGGGTAATTCTTCAACATTAACCCTTACAAAGCTTTTGTTACAAATTTTCCCCCCTAGGCCTCACCCCTCCCCTAGATGGCAGGAAATCCACTACATGTTAATTATGTTAAAATACTTGACAAATCAAATATATGTATACATATTTCCACACATCATTGTTGTGCAAGAAAAATCGTATCTACTAGAAAAAAAATCAAAGAAAGGATACACAATGCAAGCAAACATCAGTAGAGAGTATGAGAATGTTATGTTGTGGTTTACATTTCACATCCCTCTCTCTGGGTGTATATGGCTTTCTTCACTGAACAATTAGAAGTGGTTTGAAACATTTCATTGTTGAAGAGAGCCATGTCCATCAGAATTGATCATCATATAGTACTGTTGTTGCTGCATCACTCACTGTTAATCAACAAATAATTTAAACTGATTTGTAGTGTTTTCCAGTTTCTGAGGTATGAATGCTCACATTGAAAATTTTACAATCAGCTCTCATGATCTAGTACAAATTATATGATAATTTAACTATAAAGATCATCTCAGTAAAGTGAATCATTGATGTACATTATACTATCAGAGGTGTGTTAAACTACTTATATTGTTTCTGTCTCCTGAAATGAAAACTATTCCATTTTTGAATATGTTTGTCCTAATGCATTTTTGCTCTCTCTTCCCCAAATCCACTTTCATTTGCTTTTGCACGTAAGCACAATAATGTATAAATTGTACTGTTAGACTATCTATATTTATTTCTATTAATCTATGTAAAAAATATACCTTATTGGACACATGCACAAAAATGTGGATAAACACATTTGTGTGTGTTTCCAATGAAGTACTTGTTTTGTATAAATTTCTTTGTCTTATTGAGACATAAGTTAATGGAAATTGCCACATTTTTATGTAGCATCAGTAATCTAGCTTGGGATTTCTAAAGAAAATAGGATAAAGGGGATAATGTAGCAGATTGTTCATTGAAATAGCAGTGATGATGCTTTATTTTTTCAAATCTAGGTAACAATTTAATTATGCAATAAATGTTACAAGACTTTGTAGGCATATCACTAAACAAAAATCCTGGTAGAAATTAAAATGATAAATATTTAGAAAAATGCATGATTTTATGACATGAAAGTAATTTGAATGGAACAAAGGTATGCTGGCTCATACATGTATAATTAGTGTCATTAAGATAATCTGAATTCATGAGATGGTTCTTTTTATTTGGGGAAAAGACATTAGCATTAATCATTTAACAGATGTACATTTCTATATTTACTCTTCCAAGAATATACTACTAAGACCAAGAACTGAATGACAGGATTTATATGTTTGGTTATTTGTTTTTTCTTTTACTCAGTAAATTTAAATTAGCATTGAAATAATTTCCCAGCTAAAATAGAAAAAGATCATATCTCTTGGGGAGAAAAGTGACATAAGCAATTTTTATCCCTGAATTTGTTTATATCTATGAATGTTGTCACAGCAACATTACACATCTCCCTGACAACTCTTTAATAAAGATGTGATATCTATTTCTTGGGAAGCAAAATACAATGAAAATACGGGGGGGGGGGGGGAGTAGTGGAAGTTGATGAAGTAATCCCTGTAAGGAATGACTTTCTCTTTCATTTTACAGTTAGGAAAAAAAAAAAAAACACATTGCTGACAGGAAGCTATGGAGAATGACAGATCTATTAAGCAGGCTAAACTTAGTCAAATTTATGCAAAACCTATATTTACTGACACATTTCTTATTCTTCATATCCATTATAGAAGCTCCATGTCATAGTTGATATAGTTCAGCCCTAGAATCAGAAAGTTTTGTTTTCAAGTCCTGCATTGAAATACACTGATTTTGAACAAGTTATTTATATTTTCTAAGGCTCTATAACTCAGAAAACAATAAAGTACAAGACTTTTTTTTTTATATTCCTTATTAGAGGAAGGCAGATGTTTCACCAGGATTTACTTGTATGAATTAAATTAACAAGAAAAAGTCTCTTGCACTAAGTACATTAAACTTGGAATCATAGATTCTGAGTTTGAATTCACTGAATTTCTATCATGAGTTCTTGGTCAAATCATTTTAAAGCTTTCTGAAATCTTTATCTATAAACTTAATGAACTAAACAATCAAGTTGGATATTCAGTATCTCATAATGCTCCCATTTCTTTATTCTCCCCATATGTTTCATCAGAACTTTTTCTTTTTTCACTCTGTTAGGAAAATATATTCCTTCTATTCCCCTTTCCCAAAAGACTTTCCTTTTATGGCAGAGTGAAATAATTTGACAACTGTGCTTATGGATTATTAGTAGATGTTCTCATTATACTGTTTTATCTTATATTTTAAAAACTTGCCATTTAACAAATTTCTGGATAATGATTTAATAAAAAGGTAGCTGAAATAATGACAGGTTGATTGGGAAAGGCAATCTGTTGGTAGCCTTAAAACTATATCATATGAATGGTTGCCTATATTACCCCCAAAAAACCATGTAGAACATACCATAAAGAGATATTAGCTAAAAATCAATATCAGAACTCCCCTCCATGCCATGTCAATAGTCCTATACTTGGGTTTTACCTGGAGCCTTCTTATCTTGCTATGTTGCCATTCATCTCTTAAAGAGCTATCATTCTTTCAATATAAGTTGCAATTGCCTGCATTAATTTTTATTTCTTTGCATTTTATTTATTACAGGGATACTATATTCATAATGTACATGATCAATATCACAGAACTTTTTCTTAATTTAAAAATTAAATATAAATACCAGTAAAGGAATTGATAGATGGGATTGAATTTACTAGATAAAATGTTTAAGCAATAATTGAACAAAATAATTTTGGCATATTCACCACTAATGATAATTTACCTTTGGTATTTGTTTTCAGTAGTAAAGACCCAGCTTCACTGTAAATTTTGTATAGTGCAAATATGAAGACCATAGTGCATCTGTACAGGTAGTCATCAGTTATTGTGATATAATAAATAATTAATAGGCTATTATGGTGAAGCAAACTTTGCTCATTTCTGTTTCTACTTTCTATAGAGAAATTGCCATGATTCCTCTGCTTTTAAGCATTTCATATGAATTTTTTTTGGTCAGAATAAAAAAGCTGTGAAATTGTTCAACCTGCTTTGTAACCAAACACAAAGCTGTGTAATGGAGGGTTTTTTTTTTGTTTTTTTTTTAACACACATCTCAAACAGGTTTATTTTTTTCCTGGAATGGGGAGGAAGAACAGAGTATGGAATAGAAAATAAGTATCCATTAACATGTAGTGGATATCCTGCCATCTAGGGGAGGAGTGGGGAGTAGGGGCAAAAAATTTGTAACAGAAAACTTTGTAAGGGTTAATGTTGAAGAATTACCCATACATATGTTTTGCAAATAAAAAGTTTTAATTAAAAAGATATAATAATAATAATAATAAACTAGTACAACAGCAGCAAAATAAAGGCTGAAAACCCAAAGTGTTCCCATGGCAATGCTGAAGATAGTTCAGTCTCTGGTATTTGAAATTTAGGCTGCAATCCTTATGATTTAGATGGCTCTACAAGGAAAGGAAAAAGAGAAAATAGTGTCAATAAGAACAAAGAACACTTTTCTTGATCTCTACATTAATCTATGTTTGTGAGACTCAGATTTTCTTTTTTTTTTCCTTTTTGCAATAGGACCTGCAATTTCTTTGTACAGGAAAAAAAAATAATGAAGAAACTCCATCTGGAAATATCAGAACATCAGAACAACAAAATGAGAGATAACATATTTAAAGTGCTTTGGCAAAATTAAAGCAACATATTAATGCTAGATATTATTATCAAAATAATGATAATGATAAGAATAACATTAACAATAACAATCATGATAATGATTACAACAATAAAGATTGTAACTAATTATCTTACATAATTTCATGGAGTCATTAATAATTTGATCAACTGGCAAGATTTGAACTCTTGTGTTCCTAATACCAAAAATCTCTTTTAATGTAGCACATTGCCTATCCTTGTGTGTGTGTGTGTGTATGTGTGTATGTGTGTGTGTGTGAAAATATGATATCAAAGATGTGGTATAGTCCCCACATTTTATATGTGAAAAAACTCATCTTTAATGGAATGATTTGTTGATGTAGACAAGATGTAAACAAATCTCTTTACTCTTATTCTATGACTCCTTTCATTCTTTCTAGTTGCATAAATAGCTTGAAAACAAGTAGATTTAGTCTAGATGACATGCTGGTATAGAGGAGAACTTAATTACTCCCTTTCCCTGGTTGCCACCTATATGTATGCTCTATCCCAGTCTTTTTAACTTGTATTTTTTTTCTCTCTTTTCCCTTGGAGGATGACTTTAAGTCCATTCATGACCTTGGATCTGTTCATTTTGGGGAATTTTTTCCTTTCAAAACTATCATTGAAAAGAAAGGGAAAGACATATAGCCAAACACAACTACTACCTCAGCAATACTAGTCAGAGAAAACCAGTACCTCACTTTTAGATTAAGTAAAAGAGCACTGGAGAATCTTCTCCCCCAAGGGAATATTACTTTCCAACACTTTGCTACGCATGAAAGATTCCTGTGATAACTGATCTGACACATAAATTAACCCTACCAAAAATTGTGAACATTAAATCAATACATTTGAGACATGCTTTTGGAAGAATCACATAAAGAAAATATTTTGGGAATACAAATTAAAACTTTTATTTACTTTTTCTAATTTTATACATAGCAAATTACCATATCTTAGCTGTGACTAGAGTCAACCAGTTCTTAACAATATTTCTGCATGAATCCAAAAGTTCAGATAGTATGGAGACATTTAATTGCATCATCAATCCAGTGTCAAATTGCTTAAATAATGAAATCGTTGAAATTTTGCTGATTTTATCTCAACATCTTAGTCACAAAAGTCAATAGGATCACAGAATTTTTGAGATGTAAGCATCTCTAAAAACCTAGTATAATCTACTCTAAATATGAGAAAACTGAAGTCAAAAGAAGTCAGATTCTTAGGGCCACATTAATATAAAGTGGTAGAATTTAGATTTTAACCCACACATTTTGAAATTCAACTCCAATGCTTTCTTTTAACTTTATTTTCATAGACTACATATAATTGAGAGAAGTACCTAGAGATCTAACTATAAATGATTAAAATCTAAAGTGATTAGGAAATTCATGAAGTGTACAAAATATCACATAGGAAGTAGCAATCCCTTTTCCATAATTTTGTTTTTTTTCTAATTATAGTTGCATTAATATTCTTAACATTTTTTTTTTTGCTTTTTGCTGAGGCAATTGGAGTTAAGTGACTTGCCCAGGGTCACACAGCTAGGGAATGTTAAGTGTCTGAGACCAGATTTGAACTCAAGTCCTCCTGACTTCAGGGCTGGTGCTCTAACCATTGCGCCACCTAGCTGCCCCATTCTTAACATTTTTAATAGAATATTATAATTGTGGGAAGATATTCTGGTCCGATCTAATCTCAAAATCTAAGGTAAAGGAGATGAGTGTTTACATTTTTCATTTATGCACCATATAGTTCAATCACGTTATTCACCATGGAAGATTTTATTTGAAGCTCAATGCTTTTTGAATAAGATTCTCCTAACTGTCAGAGTTTGATTTCTTAATGCTCCAATCTGTATTAGAAAGGTAGAGTAGATAAAAATGTGGAGAAGAAAGATCCTGGTCTTCTAACATCTAGATTTAGATTTCAGATAAATTTTATGTCCCTAAAGGAGAAAAGGACTCTTGAAAGAACCAAACATGCAGAAGCATTGTCACCTCATCACTTCAACAATGTCACCTGCTTACAGTGCTAGAGACTTATGAAAATTTGACCTTGGTTGAGATTTCTCTCTGTGTGTCTCTCTGTCTGTCTCTGTTTCTGTTTTTTTCTCTCTGTCTCTCTGTTTCTCTGTCTATCTCTTTATCTCTCTCCCTTTCTCCATTTCTCAGTTTCTGTCTCTGTCTCTCTGTCTTTGTTTCTCTACCTCTGCCTCTGTCTCTGTCTCTTTCTTTCTCTTTCCTCTTCTCTCATACACACACACACACACACACACACACACACACACACACACACACACAAAATCCAATCTGTGTTAGATTCTGATATGCTCAACAATTGAAATTTGAGAAGTCCTTCACTCTTGCTTTGTGGAATACATTTTACTCTGTTTACCTTTGATTTTGTTTTGTTATCAGCTTGGATAAATTTATTTCTTTTTTTTTTTTACTATTTTCATTTTGGAAGTGAAATTTTATAGGAAGGTGTTAAAACACTGGGTATTTAGCTAAGGATTATTTTTTCCATTAAAGGATAGCAATCGGTTTGATTTAAATCTCATATTATTTCGCCCAGAATAAAAGAATATAAAGGGTGGGCAGACAGAATTTTAGCACAGTACCACCACCCTCATAAAAGAACAGATTGAGGAACTTCCCCCATGGCACCTTCCAAAGTCCTCTTCCTCTCTTGGCAAAAACCAAAATCTCTGGAGAAAGATGAGTATGAGACTCTCAAGAAATTTTTGGAGAGTCAGAGCCAATACAGAAGAGAGTAAACAAGTCTTTGTCTGATCTCTTCCTGGGAAATCTATCAGGAGACTCTTAGCCAAAATACAAAAGCATTGACTAGTCTGTTCTGGTTCAAAAGCCAGTGGTTCAGCAAAGTAGATGTGAGACATCCAAAAGAAGTACAAAAGACTAATGCCAAAGCCCCATAACCTCAGAATAATGTGGGATTTGACCATATCCATCCACCATGGGAAAAAAGGTGGCAGCACTGGCCCCAGAAAAGTGTGAAGCCTTTGTCTTCTATAGAATCTTCCCTGTGACCTAAAAGCAGACCTCAGCCGTTAAAAAAGAAAAAAAAAAAACAGGTATCTATGGCTAACCATAGATACCTGTTATGGAGAGAGGGAAGAACGAACCTAAAGGCAAAACTCCCCAGAGGAAGCCTCAAAGGGCAATGTGAATTGGGCTCTATTTCACAAGGCTCTCTTGGAATTATTTAATTTTTTTAAAAAGCTTTTTATTTACACAAAATATCAGTGATTTTTCTACATTGATGTTTGCAAATTTTTTTTTCCAAATTTTTCCCCTCCTTCCCTCCATCCCCACCCTTAGATGGCAGGTAGTCTAATACATGTTAAATATGTTAAAATATATGATAAATCCAATATATGTATACATATCTATGCAGTTATCTTACTGCACAAAAAAATCGAATCTAGAAAGAGAAAAAAATAAACTAAGAAGGAAAACAAAATGCAAGCAAACATTCACAGAAAGCATTAAAATAAATGCTATGTTGTCATCTACACTCAGTTCCTAGAGGCCTCTCTCTGCATATATATGACTATCTTTATCGCTGAACAATAGGAACTGTTTTGAATTATCTCAATGTTGAAGAGAACCATGTCCATCAGAATTGAAAATAGCATAGTCTTGTTGCTGTGTATAATGATCTCCTGGTTCTGCTGATTTCACTCAGCATCAGTTTATGTAAGTCTCTTCAGACCTCTATGAAATCATCCTGCTGGTTATTTCTTACAGAACAATAATATTCCATGACATTTGTATAACATAATTTATTCAGCCACTCTCCAATTGATGGGCATCCATTCAGTTTCCAGTTTCTAGCCACTACAAAAAGGGCTGCCACAAAAATTTTTGCACATGTGGTTCCCTTTCCCTCCTTTAAGATCTCTTTGGCATACAAGTCCGGTAGAAACACTGCTGGATCAAAAGGTATGCACAGTTTGATAACTCTTTGACCATTGTTCCAGATTGCTCTCCAGAATGGTTGGATCCCTTCACAGTTCCACCAACAATGTATCAGTGTCCCAATTTTCTCACATCCCCTCCAACATTCGTCATTTTCTTTTCCTGTCATCTTGTTTTTTTTTTTTTTTTTGGAGGGAAGCATCAAATTGGGAAATCATCCCCACATTCAAGAGTTCCGACAGAGGTCCCACCTCCAAGATACATAGAGAACCGTCCCACACTTACAAGAATTCAAGCCATTCTCCAATTGACAAATGGTCAAAGGATATGAACAGACAATTTTCAGATGATGAAATCAAAACTATTTCTAGTCATATAAGAAGGTGCTCCAAATCACCATTGATCAGAGAAATGCAAATTAAGACAACTCTGAGGTACCACCACACACCCGTCAGATCGGCCAAGATGACAGGAAAAATGGGAAGGCTAGGTCACTGATGCATTGTTGGTGGAGCTGTGAACGGATTCAGCCATTCCGGAGAGCATTTTGGAGCTATGCTCAAAAAGTTATCAAACTGTGCATACCCCCCGACCCAGCAGTGTTTCCACTGGGCCTATATCCCAAAGAAATCATAAAAGGAAAGGGCCCCACATGTGCAAGAATGCTTGTGGCAGCTCTTTCCATAGTGGATAGAAACTGGAAACTGAATGGATGCCCATCAATTGGAGAATGGCTGAATAAATCATGGTATATGAATGTTATGGAATACCACTGTTCTGTGAGAAACGACCAGCAGGACGACCCCAGAGAGGCCTGGAGAGACCTGCATGAAGTGATGCTGAGTGATGTGAGCAGAACCAGGAGATAATTGTTCACAGCAACAACAATGCTATATGATGATCAATTCTGATGGACACTGCACTCTTCAACAATGAAATGCTTCAGGCCAGTTCCAATTGTTCAGTGAAGAAAGTCATACACACCCAGAGAGAGGGATGTGAGATGCGGAACACAATATATCATTCTCATGCTCTCCATTGATGCCTGCCTGCACCGTGCTTCCCTTTTCTGATTTTTCTTTCTTGTAGATATGATTTTTCCTGCACAAAAATAATGTGTGGAAATATGTATACTATTTATCAAGGCTTCCAGGTGTGTTCAAAGCAGGCAAGAGCACAGTCCACCTTCACTAACCAGCTCACTGTTGTCTGACTGCTTACAGGAAATTATCTTCTCCACCAACTGGTTGTAGCTGCAATTACCAACTGCTTTCACAATGTCAGTAATCTGAGGGTCCACTAACCATCCATGGTACAATGAAATATCAAGAAGATCAAACACAATGCACTCAGGTGTATATTCAAATGTTCGGACACCAGTAAATTTCACATTTACATCCAGACCTGTCTGTAGTTTGTGCAGAATTGCCATAGCATCACTCATATTCTGCTCATAGTTTAGATGTCGAATTTCTGAAATTTCTTTTGGTTTTGCATTAAGGATGTAATCTCCTAAATATTCCATCAGCTGTTCAGCAGTTATGATTTCCATCATTGGTGGCAGCTTTACCCCTTTCTTTTTCTTTTGTTTTTTTTTTCCTTTCTCCTAGTTTTTTCCCTTTTTTCCCTGATTTTTCTCTTCCCAACATGACTCATATGGAAATCTCAATAGCAGTATTTGATAAGCCATAAAATATCAATTACTTAGGGGAGAACTTCTGATTTGATAAGAAGTGCTGTGCAAACTAGTTTCTTCATCTGTAAATGGGGATAACAATAGAACTTCTCTCTCATGCTTGTGGGAAGGATGAGACAATATTTGTGAAGGCTTTGCAGGCACTATATTATTATCACAACATGAATGTAATCAGATATTACTGTTCTGTGGAAAACCACAGATGACTTCAGAAAAGCATGAAAAGATATATAAAAATGGATGAAAAGTGAAGTAAGCAGGCCCAGGAAAATAATATACATAATGATTACCTCGGTATAAGTGGGAAATACAGCAATCACCAAAAAATGGAAAACTGAATTATATGAAATCATAACGAACAAGTTTGGCCCCCAAAGAAAATATATGAGAAGGTATTAGCCCTTCCTTTGCAGAACCATAGGTGTGCATATAAGGTCAGACTTTTTTTTTTAATGTTGTTTAGTTTTGCAGAACTTTTCTTATTCTTTATTATAAGGATATCCCTCTGGGAAGTATTGGGGGAAAGATAGTTTGAAATAAATGTACAGATCATAATATATCAATAAAATCTAAGCAACAAAAAAGTACGTCTACGTCACAGTTGGGAAGTGGAAAGCAGTTCTAACCCCATTCAGTACTGTCCCATTTTAACCATATTTGCTTAAAAAGAAAATAAAATCAGGTCTCTGTGGCTTTAAGGCAGAGGAGGGCACTCTTTTGCAGCGTGCACCACTCCTGAGCCGCTACTCTCTCCTGTCATCTTAATCAATCTGACAGGTGTGTAATGATATCTCAGAGTTGTCTTAATTTACATTTCTCCGATCAATAGTGATTTGGAGCACCTTTTCATATAAATAGAAATAATTTCAATTTCTTCATCTGAAAATTGTCTCTCATATCTTTTGACCATTTATCAATTAGAGAATGGCTTGAATTATTATAAAGTTGAGTCAATTCTCTATATATTTTAGAAATGAGGCATTTATCATAATCTTTGAATGTAAAAATGTTTTCCCAGTTTATTGCTTCCTTTCTAATCCTGTCTGCCTTCATTTTGTTTGTACAAAAACTTTTTAACTTGATATAGTCAAAATTATGTATTTTGTGATTAATGATGATCTCTAGTTCTACTTTGGTCACAAATTCCTTCCTCCTCCACATATCTAAGAGGTAAACTATCCTACGTTCTTCTAATCTGTTTATAATATTCTTATGAACTAGATCTAGATCATGAATCCATTTTAATCTTATCTTGGTATACGGTGTTAGTTGTGGGCCAATGCCTAGTTTCTTTCATACTAGTTTTCAATTTTCCCAGAAGTTTTTGTCAAATAGTAAATTTTTATCCCAAAAGCTAGGGTCTTTGGGTTTATCAAACACTAGATTACTAAAGTCATTGACTATTTTTGACAAAGAATTTCTGGTATGTCAAACAGCACTATGCCTAAGAAATCCTTCCAATTGGCTGGGTGTTGTGCTACTCCATTATTGAGCTTCCCTGTGAAGAAAGAATATTTTATTTCACAAGTTACTATAGTCATTAGAATGTCCATATGCATAATTTAGACAGTATTTTTTTTTGACTAATGATCCAGTGTACTATCATCTAATCCACAAATCCTTCAATGTAGACTATAAACTCCTGACAACAGTAATTGCTTTCATTTTAGTACTTGTATCCCCAGCACCTAATACAATTTTGCAGTGTAGTCAATTATATTGAATACCTGCTATATTGAAATATTTACAATCAAAAATTCTCATCCTAAAGAAAAAGGAAAACTTTTTTCCTATTTGGATTTTGTTTAACATATCCTCTAGACACTAGTAAATTTAGGCAAGAGTATCCTTTGCCTCCCTTTTTTACACATGCACACACACACATACATATACATATATAATGCTGATGCTTGGTGTATCATTACACAAAGTTAACTTTATTATCTTCTCTGTCAAAAAAACCCATATATAATGTAACATTGACATGAAAGAAACCTTGCTCAATGAATCCTTTAAAGCTATCTTTAATTCTATTGAGTTAAATCAACTAACAATAAATACAATTTTTTTCTGATGTTCTCTCTTAACAGTAACCCACAACTTCACAGTTATACTTCCTGTAATAGGTGACAAATGACATTGTACTTTACTATGGAAATAATGTGTAAAACTTGCCTATTCCTTTTGTGTGTGTGTGTGTGTGTGTGTGTGTGTGTGTGTATGTGTGATTTTGAAGATTATTTCATTCAATGCATAGATAATTTTCATAAATATTTTATAGACATAATTTAGGCTGACCACTTCTGTGAGTCACACATTCAGGTTTCCCAAAACAACTCCAAGAGCAGCAGAACCAACAATGGTAATGAATGAAACATTTTTGCCCTGGAAACTTGGAGGATTGGTAGGAAAGATTCCACTCAGATAGATAGATAAGATAGATACATAGATAGATACATATAAAGACAGAGTCATAGATATAAGAGAGATGAGCAAAATGCCAACAAAGAACAGAATCTGACCATATAAGTTAGTGTGGAGACAGGTAAGCCTAAAATACAATCTAAGAAGAGGACAACAGTGTCAAAACACTTATGGACAAAACCCAAAGAAAAATGGGGTGGGGTCACCAGCCTCAAAAGAATTCATGGAAAAGTTCAAAGACAAATTTTAAAAATCATGTAACAGAAGTAAAAGAATGATTAGAAAAATAAAAGAAGTGAAAGTAATGCAAGAGATGAGGTGATTCAAACCAGTTCCTATTGTTCAGTGATGAAGATTGTCATATACATCCAGGGAGAGGCCTGTGGGAACAGAGTGTGGACCACAACATAGCATTTTAATGCTTTCTGTGAATTTTGCTTGCATTTTGTTTTCCTTCTTAGGGTTTTTTTTTCCT
The DNA here is from genome assembly GCA_023553655.1 of Myrmecobius fasciatus. NCBI lineage: Eukaryota > Metazoa > Chordata > Mammalia > Dasyuromorphia > Myrmecobiidae > Myrmecobius > Myrmecobius fasciatus. The sequence continues at coordinate 123,206 of JAJPUD010004190.1, forward strand.
CTTTCTAGATGTGATTTTTCTTTTGCAGCAAGATAACTGTATAAATATGTATACATATATTGGATTTGTTATATATTTTAACACATTTAACATGTATTAGACTACCTGTCATATAGTGGTGGGATGGAGGGAAGGGGGGGGAAATTTGCAACACAAAATTTTGCAAAGGTCAATGTAGAAAAATTATTCATATGTTCTGCAAATAAAAAGCTTTAATTTTAAAAAAGAAAATAATGCAAGAGGATTATGAAAAAAAGTGAATAGCTTGAAAAACTACTTAAAAATAGAGTTGACTAAATAGCAAAGAAGATACAAAAATTCAGATTATCCAGGACCTGGCAACTGCAACATTAAAGTACTGGGAGTCATAGAATATAATATTCCAGAAGGCAAAAGAGCTAGGACTACTGTCAATGATCAATGATGGTTCTTTGAGTTTTCATTTTGGGATCTCCTTCAGGAGGTGATTGGTGAATTCTTTCAATGGCTATTTTACCCTCTGGTTCTAGGGCATTCAGGCAGTTTTCCTTGATAATTTCCTTAAAATGATATCTAGGCCCTTTTTTAATCATAGTTTTCAGAAAGTCAAATAATTCTTAGATTGTCTCTCCAAGATCTATTTTCCACATCAGTTTTTACAATGAGGTATCTTACTTTTTTTTTTCCTTTTTTGTTTTTGTTTAATGATTTTTGAAGTTTCATTGAGTCATTCACTTCCATTTGTTCAATTCTAATTTTTAGTGAATTGTTTTCTTGTTAGCTTTTTCATCTTCTTTTGCATTTAACAAATTGAACTTTAAATAGAGTGTTTTGTTCATTTGATATGTTTTTTCCATTTCAGAAATGATGTTTGTCAATGATTTTCTATATGTATTTTGTGAGGAATTATATGCTTTTACCATTTCATCAAATCTATTTTGTAAGGAGTTATTTTCCTTTTCCATTTTGAGAAATCTATTTTGTAGGGAGTTATATGCTTTCCCCATTTTATCAAATCTATTTTTATGCAGTTTCTTCAGATAATTTCTGTTCTTTTTCTTTTTCCATATTCTCTTGAATGGATCTAATTTCCTTTTCCCCATTTTTCTTCTAACTCTCTTTTAAGATGCTTTTTGAATTCTTCCAAGAGAGCCTTGTGAGATCGGATTCAACTCATATTACCATTTCTGGCTTCATGTGGAGCTTATTTACCTTTAGGTTCCTCAAGTTTTGAGGTTTGTTTTATTTCTCCACAAAAAGCCATCTATGATCAGAGTTCTTTTTGAGGTTTTTTTTTTGCTTATTTTTAAGGGTTGAGGTCTACTTTTAAGGTAAAGCGAAAAGAGCTGCATTAGTTTGCCCTGGGACTGGTGTTGCTAACAGACTTCTGGAGGTGGTAGGCACAGTGAGGTCTTGTTTTTATGAGTTTCTGGGATTAAGAGGCTCAAAATTTGCCATTTTTATTTGCTTCAGATATTTCACACCTAATCTGCTGAACCATTGGCTTGTAGCCAGGACACAGTAGCCTAAGAGCCTTGCAGTAGATTCCCCAATGCAAGAACTCCACAATGCCCTGGCTCCCTACTCCAGTTCCTTATCCTGGGCTCCCTGAGCTGCAATCTGAGCTCAGCAGCCTCTCCCCCTGCCTGATTGGAACAGGCCTTTTCTGAAGTTCTTCCAAAGTATCTTCTTTTGGAAATTTTTGTACTCCAAATATTTGTGGGTTCTATCACTACAAAATCACTTCAGAAGCTTGATCAGCTGTTATTTGAGGGAAGCTCAGAGGAGTTCAGCTACAGAAGTGTCTCCTCTCTATCATCTTGGCTCTGCCCCCTTTTCTCGATTTTCTTAAAGATTTTTTTTGGGTGGGAGGTTAGAGATCTATTTTTTCTCTCACAATATGACTTCTATGCATTATTTCACATGTGATTTCTAAATTGGGGCTGGGGTTGGGGATAAGAGAGAGAATCTGAAAATGAAAAGTTTTACAAACAAATGCCAAAAAATTGTTACAATATAATTGGGATGGGGCAGCTAGATGGTGAAGTGCATAGAGCACCAGTCCTGAAGTCAGGAAGGCCTGAGTTCAAATTTGGTCTCAGACACTTAACACTTCCTAGCTGTATGACCCTGGGCAAGTCACTTAACCCCAATTGCCTCAGCAAAAAAAAAAATGTAATTGGGGAAATGTTTACTAAAAAAATAAAAAAGACAGGACTCTAGGGAATCTATTGAACATTGTTCTAAAATATCACAATTTTAGTAGTACCATTATTATTTATTTCTACAGTACATAACAGAAGTTAATGAGAACCCTAGAACTTAGTTTCTGAGAGAGACAGAGGTAGAGACACAAAGATAGAAAGAAACACAGAGAAAGAAAGAGACACAGACACACACAGAGAGTCAGAAACAAAAAGACACAGAGATAGAGAAGGAAACTGACAGACAGAGACAAAGATACACAGACAGAAGCAAAGCAAAAGATTCAGAGACAGAGAGAGAAGCAGAAGATAGACCATCTTTTATTAGTCCAACCTCAATTTATAGACTTGGAAAGAGAGGACCAGATTGTTACACTGAATTGTCTAATATTATCCATATTGCTTATCAAAGGCAAGATTTAAATCTAAGTCCTTCAACACTAGTGGGAGTGTTATTTTCATTTTATAAAATGTTCATGAAATTGTAAAAAAAGCTTTTATCTTATTTCTGTATGTAAGTAACCATTCCAAATTTGCTTTTTTTATTTCTGTTCACTCAAGTTTGTTTTGACTAATCCTTCTTTTCTGATCTAGTGTACACTATTACTTCACAACACTTCTTATTTGCAAGTTATCATTGTTAACATGAAAAACCCTACTTAGAACACATAAAATGTTAAATATTTGGAGATCATGATGCTCTATGTGCAATCATATAACAATACTGTAACAATATTTTTGTAACATGAGTTTGTTTAAAGGTAATCTCATATGGATATGTAGGTATACAAGTAAAGATATATGGAGATGCTTCTTTGTTTAAACATACATGCATACATGTGTACATGTACATGTGTATACGTGTAGACATAAGTATTCACATATCATGCATATACATATATTATATACACTTATGCTCTTATGCTGATATTCAAATGAAATCATTAACTTGTTAAGATCCTTTAAAATTTATCTTAATTTTTATAAATATATCTATCTATTACTTTTTAGTCTATGAATACAACAAAAGATTATCCTATTTCATTTGGCTAAAGATATTGAAGATTCTATTTGATTTTTTCTCTTTCTTTGTAGCATGATAGCTAATTCAATTGATTAATTTAATTTCTATAAGCAACCTTCTTTAACCTCACTGCTTACTTATAGTAATCCAGAAAGCTTCCATTTTAAGGTACCTAATTCTACATATTAACCTGACTCTATTTCATAGATGTCTCCTTTATCCAGCCCTTTGATTTTTTTGTATATTCCCGTTTTATGCCATGGTGGATAGAGTGCTGATCTTGAAATCATGAGGACCTGAATTTAAATTGAGCCTCAGACAATTAGCTATGTTTCACCATGCAAGTCATTTAACCCTGTTTGCCTCAGTTTCTCACCTGTCAAATGATTTGGGGAAATACATGGCAATCCACTTCAGTGTCTTTGCTAAGAAAATCCAAATGGTGATATGAAAAGTCAGACATGACTAAAAAGAATCAATAACAAATGAGCTAAAATCTTCTGGGCTAGATCTCAAGATATCCACAGCCAGGAAACTAAATTGTATAATATATAGCATTCAGGTTCCATAGTGAAGAAGACTCATCTTTGGGAGTTCAAATTTGGGTATCTTATTTTGAAAATTCTAGGAACAAACAATTTCTTCCAACTCATGTTTTCTTATAGATTAGGATGGGACCACTTGATGATTCAGTGTATAGAAGAGCGAACCTGATTTTAGGGAGATCTCAATTCAAATTTGGCCTCAGATGCTTAGTAGGTGTATGACCATGGGTAAGACACTTAACCCTGCTTTCTGTTTCTGATCTGAAAAGATGAGCTAAAGAAAGAAATGGCAAACTCCAGTGTCTTTGACAAGAAAACCCCAAATGGGGTAACAAAGAGATGTAAATGAAAAAGAACTCAAAAGCACAAAGGACTCAATGCCTAGTATCTCCTAAACTACAATCCTCTAGTTTCATAATTATTTGAACTTCTTTGACTTTGACTTCCACTTAGGCACCAATCAGAAGTGCCTGAGATTTTCTATCACTCTAAATAATGTTCCATTTTTCTCTCAGTTAGCAACTAATCCTTGCATATAGCTACCAAACTGGAATAGAGCAATGAGAGCCTGCTAATGTTTCCAGAGGGATTTCTACTCAATTTGGCTTTTAGTATATTAGTAAATTTGGGGCAAATTTAAGAAAACAAAACTAAAATAAAAACAAAAGAGCCAAAACAAACAAAAACCAAACAAACAAACCAAAAAACCCAGGAACAATAAACCTTTGCTGTTTATTGTATTTAGGAATTTTGGGACTATTTAAAAATAAGTGAATCTTCCACATTATTTGTTTTATCTTTTATTGAAAGAGTCTAGAAATAATATATATTAATGATTGATTTAAAATACCATTAAACTGATATTTATTCACTAAAGTAGTTGGTCTGTTTAGTTCAATGCCATATAAAGCAAATAACTACTAAATGTTTCTTGAACTGAGATGGTTGACAATAGTAAGGAATTATTGATGAAGAGAGTAGTCTACAATTGTATGTAACTTATGACAAGAGATATAAATTTAAAGCCCCAATGCATAGGACATTTTCATTTTAGAATATTAATAAAAGAATATGGAAAGAAGTCAGATTGAAAATGAATCAATTAATAAATACATTTTTATTCAATGCCTGCTATATACTAAGTACATTGTCATATTAAATGAAATATTCACATTGGTAGTATCTCATATTCCATGAAGAAGTGAAATGATGTGAAAAGAAGTGAAGTTATCTGGGACTATACATTTCTCTATTTTTGAACTCTATATGGCTAGCCCAATATGTATTCTGGTAAGTGTTAGATAAATAGAAGTCTAAAACAAAATATTAAATGCAGGTGATCTCCTTTCATCTTTCATCCCTCTTTCCTTCCCTTCCACCTTTGCTTTCTTCCTTCTTCTCTTCTTCCTTCTTTCCTTTGTTTTCTTTCTTATCTTCCTTCCTTCCTTCCTTCCTTCCTTCCTTCCT
>JAJPUD010004190.1:135820-152523 GCA_023553655.1 Myrmecobius fasciatus
GCTTCTTGTAATATCTTTTCCTTGGTATGATAGTTCTGGAATTTAGCCACGATATTTCTGGGGGACTTAATTTTTGGGTTTCTTTCAGGAGGTGATCGGTGGATTGTTTCAAGGAGTATTTTGCCTTCTGGGTCTAAAATATCAGGGCAGTTTTCTTTTATGATTTCCTGGAATATAGTGTCTTGATGAGTCATTAATTTCCAATTGTTCGATTCTATTTTTTAATGTCTTATTTTCTTCAGTTACTGTTTTTAGTTCCTTTTGCAATTGACCAGTTACATTTTTTTGTTCATTGCATTCTTTTTCCATTTTTTCTATTTTATTTTGCAGTGATCTCATTTCGTTTTCCCATGTTTCTTCTAACTCTCTTTTAAGATTTTTTATGCAATCTTCAAAGAAAGCCTTGTGATATGGAGACCAATTTATGTCTCTCTTTGGGGCTTTTTCTGGAGTTGCTTTACTTTTAGGGGCCTCAGGATTTGAGGTCTGTTCTTCCCTCTCTCCAAACAGGTTGTCTATGGTGAGAGCTCTTTTTGATTTTTTATTCATTTTTTTTTTTTAAAGGTGTGAGGTCTGTTTAGGGCAGAGGTGGGACAGCTGCTTTAATTTGCCCTGGGGCAGTTCTGCTGATTGAGTTATTTCAGGAACTGGGCAGTTCTGCTGATTGAATTATGTCATGGGCTGGGCAGCTCTGCTGATTGAATTATTTCTGGTGCTTATCAGTCCTGTTGTTTGATTGATTGCTTTAAGGTGCTGTGTAATGGCAGCTATATCCGATGTTCATCAGGGGTTCAGTGGTTCACAATCTATCCCCCTCAAAAGGCAGACCCTCCAAACCACCTCCCCACAATCAGGACAAATTGTTCCAAGAGGCTCGCAGAAGACTCCCAGGTCTGTGAAAAGCACAATGCTCCCACTCCTGTTCCGACTCCTGTTCCAGCTCCCTGCTCCAGCTCCCTGCCCCGGTTTCCCTGCACTGCAGTCTGGGTTCAGTAGGCCACCCCCTGCCTCATTAAAACAGACCGGTTTTGAGGTCCTTCCAGAGTATCTTCTTCTAGAATCGTGTTGTCCTCCAGATATTGTGGATTTTTTTGCTTCAGAATCAGTCCAGAGGCTTCATATGTTGTTGGTTTGAGGGGAGGTTAAAGGAGGTTACAGAGAATCCTGTCTGATCTCCGCCACCATGGCTCCACCCCCGGAAGGAAGTCCAGAACTCTTAAATGTAAAGATGATTTCCCAATTTATTGCTTCCCTCCTAATCTTGTATGCATTAGTTTTATTTGTACAAAAACTTTTTTTAACTTAATATGATGAAAAATTATCTATCTGGTGTCCAATTAAGAGTGCCAGTTCTTCTTTGGACATAAATTTATTTCTTCTCCACAGGTTTGAGAGGTAAGAAATCCTATGTTCCTCTACTTATAAAATTACTCTTTTGTCTAAATCATCAACCCATTTAGATCTTATCTTGGTATAGGGTGTTAGGTGTGGGTCAAGCCCTAATTTCTTCAATATTGGTTCTGATTTTCCCAGCAGTTTTTGTCAAATAGCTAGTTCTTGTCCCAAAAGCTGGGATCTTTTGGTTAATCAAACACTAGATTGCTATAGTTGTTGCCTAGTTTGTTTTTTGATCCTATACTATTCCACTGCTCGAGTACTCTGTTTCTGAACCAGTACCAAATGGTTTTGATGACTACTGCTTTATAATATAGTTTTATATCTGTTATAGCAAGGCCACCTTCATGAGCATTTTTTTCATCAATTCCTTAGAAATTCTTGATTTTTTGTTCTTCCAGATGAACTTTGGTACTATTTTTTCTAGATCTTTAAAATAATTTCTTAGGAGGTTGATTGATATGGCACTAAATAAGTAAATTAGTTTGGGAAGTACTGTCATTTTTATCGTATTAGCTCGGCCTATCCATGAGAACTTGGTATTTTTCCAACTGATTACATCTAACTTTATTTGTGTGGAAACTATTTTGTAGTTTAGTTAGTTTAGTTCCTGACCATGCCTTGGCAAATTTCCAAATATTTTATGCTATAGATAGGTTGAATGGAATTTTTTTTTTTGTATCTCTTGCTGCTGAACTTTGTTGGTAATATATAAAAATACTGATGATTTATATGGATTTATTTTGTACCACACAACTTTGCTAAAGTTGTGAATTATTTCTAGGAGTTTTGTTAGTTGAGTTTCTAGGGTTCTCTAGTATACCATCATATCATGTGCAAAGAGTGAAAATTTGGTTTCCTCAATTCCTACTCAATTTCCTTTAATCTCTTTTTCTTCTCTTACTGCCAAAGTTAACATTTCAAATAAAATATTAAATAGTAATGGTGACCGTGGGCAGCTTTTTTCACTCCTGATCTCATTGGGAATATTTCTAATTTGTCCCCATTACATATGATGTTTGCTGATGGTTTTGAATAGATGCTACTAATCATTTTAAGGAAAAGCCCACTTATTCCTATACTCTCTAGTGTTTTTAATAGGAATAGGTGTTGGATTTTATCAAATGATTTTTCTGTATCTATTGAGATAATCATATGGTTTTTGTTACTTTGGTTATTAATATAATTAATTATGCTGATAGTTTTCCTAATATTGAACCAGCCCTGCATCCCTGGTATAAATCCTATTTGGTCATAGTGTACTATCCTGGGGATGACTTTCTGTAATCTCATTGTTAATATCTTATTTAAAATTTTTGCATCAATATTCATTAGGGAAATTGGTCTATAGTTTTCTTTCTCTGTTTTCACCTTACCTGGTTTAGCTATCAGCACCATATCGGTCTCATAAAAGGAATTTTGTAGTATATCTTCATTCCCTATTTTTTCAAATAACTTATATAGTATTGGAATTAATTGTTGTTTGAACGTTTGGTAGAATTCACATGTAAATCCATCTCGTCCTGAAGATTTTTTTCTTAGGGAGTTGACTAATAGCTTGTTCTATTTTTTTTCTAAAATGGGGCTATTTAAATAATTTTTTTCCTCTTCTGTTAATCTGGGAAATCTATATTTTTGTAGATATTCCTCCATTTCATTTAGATTATCAAATTTATTGGCATAAAGTTGGGCAAAGTAACTCCTAATTATTGGTATAATTTCCTCTTCATTGAAGGAAAGTTCTTCCTTTTCATTTTTGAGACTAACAATGTGATTTTCCTCTTTCCTTTTTCATGAAATTAACTAGAAGCTTCTCTATTTTGTTGGGTTTTTTTCATAAAACCAATTCTTAGTTTTATTCATTAATTCAATAGTTTTCTTATTTTCAGTTTTATTAATCTCCCTTTTATTTTCAGAATTTCCAATTTGCTATTTAATTGAGGGTTTTTAATTTGCTCTTTTTCTAGCTCTTTTAATTGTAATCCCAATTCATTGATCTTCTCTTTCTCTATTTTGTTCAAGTAAGCATCTAGAGATATAAAATTACCTCTTATAACCACTTTGGCCATATCCCACAAATTTTTCTATGTTGTGTTATTATTGTCATTCTCCTGGATGAAATTATTGATTGTTTCTATGATTTGCTCTTTCACCCATTCATTCTTTAGGATTAGAATATTTAATTTCCAATTAACTTTTGGTGTATTTTCTCCTGGCCTTATATTGCATGTGATTTTTATTGCATCATGATCTGAAAAAGATGCATTTACTATTGATGCCTTTTTGCATTTGATTTTGAGGTTTTTATGCCCTAATACATGGTCAATTTTTGTATAAGTTCCATGAACCGCTGAGAAAAAAGTAAACTCCCTACTGTCTCCATTCAATTTTCTTCAAAGTTCTATCATACCTGCAGAAAAAGCATTTGATAAAATCCAACACCCATTCCTATCTAAAAAAAAAAAAAAACCTGTTGATGTTTGCTTGCATTATATTTCCTTTCTCAGATTTTTTTTTCTCATACATCTGACTTTTTTTGCACAGCAAGATAACTGTAAAAATATGTATACTCATATATGATTTGTCAAGTTTTTTTTTCCCTTTTTTTAAAGCTTTTTATTTGCAAAACATATGTATGGGTAATTCTTCAACACTGACCCTTACAAAGCTTTCTGTTACAAATTTTTCTCCCCTAGTCCCCACTCCTCCCCTAGATGGCAGGAAGTCCACTGCATATTAATTATGTTAAAATACCTAACAAATCGATTATATTTATAAATATTTCCACACTTACCATTGCTTTAGAAGAAAAAATGTATCTACAAGAAAAAAATCAGAGAAAGGACACACAATGCAAGTAAACATCAATAGAGAGCATAAAAATGTTATGATGTGGTCCACATTTCATATCCCTCTCTCTGGATGTATATGGCTTTCTTCACTGAACAATTTTTGTCAAGTATTTTAACATAATTAATATGTAGTAGACTTTATGCCATCTAGGGTAAAGGTGGGGACTAAGGGGGGAAATTTGTAATGCAAAACTTTGTAAGGGTCAATGTGGAAGAATTACCCATACATGTGCTTTGCAAATTAAAAGGTTTCAATAATAATAATAAAAAAAAAGATCTATAATACCTAACTTTTCTTTTCTTTCTTTCTTTTTTTTTTTTTTGCTTTTTGCTGAGGCAATTGGGGTTAAGTGACTTGCCCAGGGTCACACAGCCAGGCAATGTTAAGTGTCTGAGAGTAGATTTGAACTCAGGTCCTCCTGACTTCAGGGATGGTGCTCTATCCACTGTGCCTCCTAGCTGCCCCTTAATACCTAACTTTTCTAACATTTTATTGACCTGTCTAACTTCTTTCTCATTTTTTAATGTGGTTTTATTTAGCTAATTCTGAGAGAACAAGTTTGAGATCCCCCCACTAGTATAGTTTTCTTATCTCTTCTTGCATCTCTCTTAACTTCTCCTTTAGGAATTTGGATGCTATACCACTTGGTGCATATATTTTTAGTATTGATATTGTTTCATTATCTGTGGTACCCTTTAGTAAAATATAGTTTCCTTTCCTTATCTCTTTTAATTAGATCTATCTTTGCTTTTAGTTCATCTGAGATCAGGTTTCCTATCCTTGTTTTTTTTTTTTTTTGTTCACCTGAAGCACAATAGATTCTGCTCCAGCCCTTTACCTGCACACTGTATGTATCTCCATGCTTTAGATGTGTTTCTTGTAAACAACATATTGTAGGATTCTAGCTTTTAATCCAGTCTGCTATCTGCTTCCTTTTGATAGGAAAGTTCATCCCATTCACATTCACAGTTAAAATAACTAATTCTGTATTTCCTGCCATCTTATTTACAAAAGGTTATGCTTTTCTTTTTACTATCCCCTTTCCCTTCTCCCTAGTATTTTGCTTTTGATGACTACCTTCCTCAAAAAGCTCCCCTTTAGAGCCCCTCCCCCTTTTTTACACCTTTTCCTTTATTCTTCTATTTTCTTTTCTATTAGTCTTTCCCTTTCTTTTCTTCCTTTCCCTCCCACTTCCCTATGAAGAGGGACTAGTTTCTTTGTGAAACTGAATGTGTCTGATATTCTCTTTTAGAGCTCAATCTGATGAGAGTAAGATTCACACAATGTGCATCATCCCTCCCTTCTTTTTCTCAATTATATTAGGTTTTCATTGCCTCTTCATGAGATTTTATCTTATTTTACCTCCATTTGTACCTTATTTTATCTCCTTTTTCCTCTTTTTCTAGTATAATACCCCTGCTACCTCTAGTTTCTTTTTTATGTTATCAGAGTAAAATCAAATTATACCCCCATTCTTTAAGTATACCTATAGTAGAAATATAGTCCTCAAGAATACTTTCCTTTTTATCTGTTTATGCTTCTCTTTAGTTCTGTGTTTGGAGGTCAAAATTTTTGTTCAAGGCTGGTATTTTCATTAGAAATAGGTGAAATTAACCTATATCATTAAATGACCATCTTCTTTCCTTGAAGATAATGCTCATTTTAGCTTAGTAGCTTATTCTTGGATGTAATCTAAGCTCCTTTGACTTTTGGCATATCAGATTCCAGGCTCTTTGATCCTTTAATGTGTTAGCTGACAGATCCTGGATGATTCTAAATATAGTTCTTTGGCATGTGAATTTTTTTTAGCTATAATATTCCTTGGGGATTTAATTTTGGGGTCTCTTTCAGGAGGTGATTGATGAATTCTTTGGATGGTGATTTTTCCTTCTGATTCTAAAACATCAGGGCAGTTTTCTTTCATGATTTTTTTGGAAGATAGTGTCTAGGTTCTTTTTTTCATCATGGCTTTCAGGAAGTCCAATAATCCTTAGATCATCTCTCCTAGATCTATTTTCCAAGCCAATTGTTTTTTTTTCTTCTATTTTTTTCATTTTTTTTCATTTTCATTTGACTGTTTTTTGAATTCTTATTGATTTGTTCACTTCCATTTGTTCAATTCTACTTTTTAATGCATTATTTTCTTCAGTTACCTTTTTTAGCTCCTTTTGTAATTGGCCAATTGAAATTTTTTGTTCATTGCAGTTTTTTTTTTTCATTTCACTAATTTTATTTTTCATTGAATTGATGTCTTTTCATATCTCTTTTATAGGGCATTATATTCTTCTTGCAATGATCTCATTTCATTAGCCCATTTTTCTTCTAACTCTTTTTTGAGATTCTTCATGCAATCTTCCAGAAAACCTTGTGAAATGGAGACCAGCTCATGGCTCCCTTTGTAGCTTCATCTGGTGTTGCTTTACATTTTTGAACCTAAGGATTTGAAGTCTGTTCTTCTCTCTCTCCATAAAAGCTGTCTATGTTGAGAGCTCTTTTTAATTTTTTATTCATTTTTTTTATACCTTGAAGTCTGTTTAAAGCAGACAAGTTACAGCTACTTTAATTAGCCCTGAGGCAATTCAGCAGATTGAATTCTGGTGCTGGGCTATACAGGCTAGATCAGTTCAGTGGTTTACAATCCACCTTTTACAAAAGGCAGATCTGCCAAAGCATGTTCCCACAACCAGGGCTGAGTGGCCCCAGAGGCTCACACAAACTTCTCAGGTGGTTAGAAACTGAGTCTAGGCCCAGATTCCTGCCCTGTTTTACAGAGCTGCATCTGAGCTTGGCAAACTCCTCCCTGCCTGCCTGAAACAAACCTGTTCCAAAGCTCTTCCAAGGTAACTTCTTCTGGGAATGTGTTGTACTCCAAATATTTGGGGGTGCCTTGACTCCAAAATCAGTTCAGAAGCTTAATCTGTTGTTGGTTTGAGAGAAGGTCAAAGGAAGTCACATAGAGTCTTGTCTGCACTCCAAAATCTTGGCCCCACCTTGACATTATGGATAATTTTAATTATTTGAAATTAATTATTTGGTATTTGAACAAATGACTTTTGCAGCCAAAATTAGAAGAAAAACAAGAAATAGGAAAAACACATTATTTTACTCTCTATCTTGTTTAATCATACTCTCTTTGCTGTTTCATAAATCTGACAAATACATTTTTCTAGGCTCTACTAATTTACTTATGATATCACTCTTTATGTCTAGATCATTTAATCCATGTTTCACTTATCTTGGTACATTGTGCTAAATATTTTTCTGCAATTTTTGTCAAATATTGAGTTCTTAAACCCAATGTCTGGATCTTTTGGCTTATTAAACAATAAATTAGCCATTTGATATTGTATATTGCATATTTAAATATATTCCACTAATATACAATTGTATTTTTAGCCATTAATAAATTGTTTTAATAATTACTGTTTTGAAACCTTGAACTGCTACCATGTCTTCTTAACATTTTTTTAAAAGTTTCTGCATATTCTTGTTAATAGACACACAAATATATTTAGTTCCATATTATAATTTTGGTAGTTTAGTGTATCATTGAACAAGTAAATGCACTTAGGTGGAATTATCATTTTTATTGTGTTATCTGCAATTATTTTGAATTTAATTTTATTAGTAGCATGTGGAAATAATTAAGATTGTGCTAGCTACTTGACCCTGGGCAAGTCACAATCCCAATTAGCTCAATTAAAAAAAAAGGAAATACATTTTTTGCAGATTCATTTTAATTCATGAAGTTATTATTTCAATTATATTATAACTATATTTTATATTCATGTATTATACTTATATTAATCATATTTTATTTTTATGTAATTAAATTTTACTTGATTAGTCTAGAGTTCTTACAGGATAGCATCATATGATCTGCAAATATCATAGATGTGTTTTCTCATGCAATATTTTTTTTTCTTCAATTTCATTTCCTTGTCTTAGCATTTCTAATACAACATTGAATAATCCTGGTGAAAAGAGGGATACTTTCTTCACTCCCCAAAAAGTCCATTAAGTCCTGTGCTTCATAGTGTTTTCAATAAGAGTTAGTGTTATATTTTATCAAATGCTTTTTCTGCGTCTTTTGATATAATCATAAGATGTTTTGTTGTTATAACTGGCATGATCAATTATGCTGATAGTTTTTCTAATATTGAGCCAGTTTTTCATTCATCTTTGTGATATATTGCTATAATGTCTTTGCCAGTATTTTTTTTATTGATATTCATTAAGGAAATTAATCTGTAATTTTCCTCTTTGCTTTGATGCTATTTCTATTCAGAATTAAATCATACTTGATAAAAATAATTTGGTTTATCTTCTCAAATAATTTATATAATATAGGGATTAATTGTCCCTTAAGAGATAGAATTCTTTTGTAAATTCATCAACTGCTGGAAATAATTTTCTTAGAGAGCTCATCAATAGTCCATTAAATTATCTTCCAATTTTTTTTCTCTTTTTGTTAGTAAGAACAGAGCATATTTTTGTATTTATTCCTTTTATTTAGATTGTCAAATTTATTGGCATATAGTTGGGGAAATTATTTTCATAATTCTTTTACTTTCACCTTCATGGATGACACATTAGGTTTTTTTTTTTATTTTTTTTTTTTTTGCTTTTTGCTGAGGCAATTGGGGTTAAGTGACCTGCCCAGGGTCACACAGCTAGGGAATGTCAAGTGTCCGAGATCAAATTTGAACTCAGGTCCTCCTGACTTCAGGGCTGGTGCTCTATCCACTGAGCCACCTAGCTGCCCCAACACATTCAGTTTTTAAAATTTTTATAGTAAATTACTTTCATCTTTCTTTTTTAAAATCAAATAAACCAATATTTATTTATTTATTTTTGTTTTTTAAAATACAATGCCCACTTTTATTTGCTAGTTTTATTATATTTTACCTTAAAGTTTATCATTGTCTTCTTTGATTTTCAGGATGTCTAAACTATTTTTTTTTATTTTTTTGCAAATTAAACTTCAAGTCTACTATGAACAATTTGTTACTTCCTCAAAATATATAATAATATTATTATTTATATTTTTCTTTTTTTTTCTCCTCTTACTGAAGGGAAGCTCACCACTAGATACATTAGACATACACATTATTCTATATAAATTTTATTTTATCACTTCCCTCTCTGGATTCAGCCAGCATCCCTTTTCATATGCCCCTTACAGTGAACCTAGTTACAATCATCAAAATGTCTTATTTGCTCAAAGTTACTGTTAAAACAATAGTGCTGTTAATGTATACAAGGGTCTCCTGGCTCTGCTCATTCCATTCCTTACTATTTTGTGCAAGTCTTTTTATGCTTGTTCAAAATCATTGAGCTCATTAATTTTTTTTTCAGCATTGTAGAACAGTTTATGAATCAACAAGAGATAGAAAGCAGTGACATGCAAAATGGACAATTCTGATCACATTAAATTAAAAAATAAAAAAAAAAGTTTTGTACTGTACACATAAAACAGATGTAGCCAAGATCCGAAGAGCAGAAAATTAGGGAGGAAATATAAAGTTATTCATATAAAGATCCTGTAACTTAAATACATGAATAAGTTTTTCAAATCTATGAGAATATGGGTTATTCCCCAATTTATAATTGAATTTTTAAAAGATGTTCTTTTTTGAAATTGCATGATCAAATTATTGATTTGCTCTTTCTATCTTTCCTTAAATGTACACATTTAGAAAAAATAAAATTTCCCTTAAGTAATGCTTTGGCTGCATCCCACAAATTTTAGAATGATATCTAATTGTTGTCATTCACTTTAATGAAATTATTGATTGTTTCTATGATGTGATCTTTGTTCTACTCAATTTTAAGATTAAATTAGTAAATTTTCAAAAAATTTTAATCCATACTTACAAGGCCATTTAATTGTATTTTTTATTGCATCATAGTGTGAAAAAGATGCATTTGTTTGTATGGTTTTTATGCCCTACTGCATCTTCAATTTTTATGGAAGTAGTATATTATATATGAGAAAAAGGCATACCAATTTTAGTTGCAGTTATATATATATATATGCACATATATATATAACTCTTTTAAAAATTCTTTTTTCTTTGTTTATTTATGGCTACATTATTTAGTTTTGATAGGGAAAAGTTGAAGTTGCAATTAGAATAATTCTACAGTCTATTTTCCCTGTAATTCATTTAATATTCCTTTAAGATTTTGGAGAGTATGTCATTTATTGCATACATGTTTAATATTAATATTATTTCATTGTCTATAATTTCTTTTTATAAGACATAGAATCCTTTTTTAATTTGGTTTATATTTTTCTTTTCCCTAATATTAAAACAACTCTGAGATACCACCTTATAACCATCATATTAGCTAATATAATGGAAAACAAAAATGATATATGCTGCAAGAGATGTGGCAAAACAGGGATACTAAGGTATTGTAGATAGAGCTGTGAACTGATCTAATCATTCTGGTGAGCATTTTGGAATTATTGTCTTTTTTATAAAGCTTTTTATTTTCAAAACCTATGCACAGATAATTTGACATTGACTTTGCATAGCTAGTGTATTTCAGATTTTTTTCTTCCTTGCCCCTTCCCCCTCCCCCAGTTGGCAAGCAATGTAATGTATGATAAACATGTTAAAATATATTTTAAATCCAATATGTATACACATATTTTTACAATTCTTTTGCTGCACAAGAAAAATCAGATAAAAAAATTAAAAAAAAAAGAAAATGCAAGTGAACAGCAATAAAAAGAATGATAATGTTATGTGGTGTTCCATATTCAGTTCCCACAGTTTTCTTTGTGGGCGTATATAGCTCTCTGCATCACAGGATAATTGGAACTGGAATCAATTATCTCATTGTTGGAAAGAGTCAAGTTTGTCAGAATTGATTGTCATATAATATTGATGTTGCCATATACAATAATCTAGTTCTCCTCATTTCATTTAGCATCAGTTCATGTAAGTCTCTTCAGGCCTCTCTAAAATCATCCTCCTGATCATTTTTTATAGAACAATAATATTCCATAACATTAATATGCCATAACTTATTCAACCATTCTCCAACTGATGGGCATCCACTCTATTTCCAGTTTCTTCACACTATGAAAAGGGCTGCCACAAATATATTTGCACATGTGGGTCCCTTTCCTTCCTTTAAGATCTCTTCCCAAGAGAAACACTGCTGGATCAAAGGGTAAGCAAAGTTTGATAACTTTCTGAACATACTTTCAAAATGCTCTCCAGAATGGCTGGATCAGTTCACAGTTCCACCACCAACAACAACCACAACAGTTTTCCCACATCCCCTCCAACATCTGTCCTTTTCTTTTCCTATCATTTTAGCGAATCTGAGAAGTATGTGTTGTATCTCAGAGTTGTCTTAATTTGCATTTCTTTTATCAATAGTGATTTAGAACACTTTCTCATATGATTACAAATAGTTTTAATTTCTTCATTTCAAAATTGCTTGTTCATATCTTTTAACCATTTATCAGTTGGAGAGTTGCTTGAATTCTTATAAATTTGAGGCAATTCTCTATGTATTTTAAAAATGAGGCTTTTATTGGAACCCTTAAATGTAAAAATGATCTCCCAATTTATTGCTTCCCTTCAAATTTTGTCTGCATTAGTTTTGTTTGTACAAAAACATTTAAACTTAATATGATCTAATTTATCTATCTGGCTATCAATTATAAGTTCCAGTTCTTCTTTGGACACAAATCTTTTCCTTCTCCATAGATCTGCGAGGTAAACTATCCTATGTTCCTTTAATTTTCTTATAATATCACTCTGTGTCTATATCATGAAACCATTTAAAGCTTATCTTGGTAGGTAGTGTTAGGTTGGGGTTGAGCCCTAATTTCTTCCATACTAGTTTCTAATTTTCCCAGCAGGTTTTGTCAAATAGCGAATTCTTATCCCAAAAGCTGGGGTCTTTGGGTTTATCAAACACTAGATTGGTAGAGTTATTGCCTAGTTTGTCCTGTGATCCTATCTTATTCCACTGATTGACTTCTCTATTTCTTAGCCAGTACCAAATGGTTTTGATGACTGCTGCTGTATAATGTAGTTTTAGGTATGGCACAGCTAGGCCACCTTCATTAGCATTTTTTCATTAATTCCCTTGAAATTCTTGACCTTTTGTCCTTCCAGATGAACGTTTTTATTATTTTTTCTAGCTCTGTGAAGTAATTTCTTGAGAGTTTTATCTGTATGATACTCAATAAGTAGATTAATTTAGATAACATTGTCATTTTTATTATATTCATGAGGCTTACCCATGAAAACTTGACATTTTCCCAACTTATTAGATCTGACTTTATTTGTACAAAAAGTGTTTTGTAGTTGTGTTCATAAAATTCCTAACTTTCCTTTGGCAGATAGATTACCCAATGTCTTATAATATCAACAAGTATTTTTAATGGAATTTCTTTTTGTATCTCTTGCTGCTGGACTTTGTTCATAATATATAAAAATGCTGATGATTCATGTGGATTTATTTTGTGTCCTGCAACAAAGTGAATTCTTTCTGGTATTTTTTTAGTTGAGTCTCTAGGGTTCTCTAAATATTCCATTATATCATCCTGAAGAGTGATATTTTGGTTTCCTTATTACCTTCTAATTCCTTTAATCTCTTTCTCTTCTCATTACTAAAGCTAGCATTTCTAATACAATATTGAATACTAATGGTGATAGTGGGCAGCCTTGTTTCACTTCTGATCTTATTGGGAATGGTTCCACTTTGTCTCCATTACATATGATGCTTGCTGATAGTTTTAAATAGATGCTACTGACTATTTTAAGGAAAAATCAATTTACTCCTAACCACTCATGTTTTTAATAGGAATGGATGTTGGATTTTTTTGCATCTATTGAAATAATCATATGGTTTTTCTTAATTTGGTTATTGATATAGTCAATTATGATAATAAATTAATAATCTAATTGATAATCTAAATGAAATGGAGGAATATCTACAATATATATACATATATATATATATATTCCCCAACTTAACAGAAGAGGAAATAAATTATTTAAATAGTCCCATTTTAGAAAAAGAAATAGAACAAGCTATTAATCAACTCCCTAAGAAAGTCTTCAGGGCCAGATGGATTTAATGTGAATATTAAGAAAAATAAAAGAACAATTAATTCCAATACTATATATAAAGTGTTTGAAAAAATAGGGAAAGGAGTCTTACCAAATTCCTTTTATGATGCAGACATGGTAATTATACCTAAACAGGTAGGATGAAAACAGAGAAAGAAAATTATAGACCAATTTCCCTAATGAATAATGATGGAAAAATCTTTAACAAAATATTAGGAAAGAGATTACAGAAAGTCATCACCAGGTTAATACACCATGACCAAGTAGTATTAATATCAGGAATGCATGGCTGGTTCAACATTAGGAAAACTATTAGCATAATTGAATATATCAATAACCAAATTAACAAAAAAAGCAATTGATTATCTCAATAAACACAGGAAAAAGCATTTGATAAAATACAACATCCATTCCTATTAAAACACATGTGAATGTAGGAATAAATTGACTTTTCCTTAAAATAGTCAGAAGCACCTTCCAAAATATCTTCTGGGAATGTCTTGTAATCCAAATATTTGTGAGTTCTTTGACTCCAAAACCTGTTTAGAAGCTTAATCTGTTGGTGATTTGAGAGAAGTTCAGAGGAGGTGATAGAAAGTCATGTCTGCTCTCTACCATCTTGGCTGTGTACTCAGAACTATTGTCAATATTATGTATACTCTTTGAACCCAGGTTCAAATAAACCATTTCGGTGAACCAAATTCAATAAAATTATGCAAGATTACTTCTAAGCATATACACATGATAAAAATACTATCAACCTCAACAGAGAGATGATGAAGTCTGAGTGCATGTTTTCCATTTTCTTTTTGTTTCCTTTTTTTTTGTTTTTCTTTTGCAAAATAGCTAATAGGGAAATATATTTTGCATGACTTTACATATATAACTGATATCATATCCTTTGACTTCTCAATGGATGTGGGAGGAGAAATGGGAAGTAAGAGGATTTGCAACTAAAATTTTAAAATGTAATCATCTAAAATAAACAAGGAATTAAATAAATAAAGAAAGAATGACAAGAAAGGGGGGAAAGAAATAGAAAACTGAAACTAAAATAAAATATAAGGCAAGATTCTTAATTATAATTTGGGTGCCAGGGAACTAGAAGGGGTTTAAGAAAGAATGAAAAGTTTTGTATGGAGTGCCTTAATGAAGTCCTGAGCTAATTAGAAATAGATAAAAAGACTTGTATTTAGATCCTAGTTGAAGTTATATAATATAAATGTATATTTGACCCAGTTAATACAATTTAGTATTTTTATAAAACAGTGGCAGAACATATCTGGGTAATATAAGAGAGTTCTTAGAATAAGGACAAACAACAAATGGATGTCACATCTAGGACATGGATAGAGTTCATGACCAAGCAAGGAATAGAAAGGATTGCATGAGGGGGAAAATACTCTTGTTATATAAAATTTATCATGTTTACTCAAAAAATCAATTCAATTACAATATTCTATTCCATTTTCAACAGTTGTACTTGTTATGAAACTCTTACATTTCATCCATGTGTCTCTCTGCACTTTCTTCACATTTATCTGATTTTCTCCCTTTGGAGAAAAGCAGTATGTGTAAACACATTATGTCCTTCTCTCTGAAATTTATAAATACATTCAGGTATTAAAAGATTCTCTTTTGACATGATTTAATGTCCTTTTGCTATCTTGAATAATTGGTCTAGACTCACATTAGATTGCAAATTCCTCCCTTAAAATCTAACTCTTTGAATTATTAATAGCAAAAATACTGAAGTTGTAACCTTTTGTAATAGGACCTAGAAATCCCTTCTGCCAAATAAATAATCAAATATATATGAAATAATAATAAGCATGGTGAGAAAGTATAATCATCATCACTATTGAAAAAAAGATAAAATAATAATAGAATAATAGCAGCTGCTTCAAATATTACTGTACTTCAGTCATATTTATTCTGCAAGCAAAACTTCTTGGTCAATTTATTAAATTCAGATTATTAAATGAAGGTAGACAGAATCATTTTTGATTCTACTGTTTAGCCAGCAAATGTTAGTTATCCCTTTCACTTGAGATATGTTGAAACAGCCAAGAGAATATGGGCTATGCTAATGAATGTACACATTCATTTTCTTTCTCAGCAAGTATGACATGACATAGAAATCACTGAAAATAAGGACATATAAGAAAAGCAGAAAATTGTCATAAACAAAATGACTTTGTTTATGAGAACACTACTGCTATAATAATGTCAGTTCATTCTGACTGAAAATTATCCTTCTGAGGTCTGGATGTGGCTTTAGCAGAATGGATATGATAAACACTCTGCTCAAAATTTATGCTCAACATAATTAGCCAATTTTTGTTTCATTTTTTTCTTATTTATAAGTGAGATCTACTATTGATTTCAGAAGATTTTTAAAACTCTTAACTCATCCAGTTTTATCCTATCTTTGACTTTCTTTGTTGTGATGGAGTAAACCTGTTCAAAACTCCTAGTGAAAATATAATCTGATTACTCTTGGAGCTCATTAATAAAAGTGAGGATTTATTTTCAGTTTTATTAGTAAAAACAAAAGCATTTGATCCAAATTGCAATGAAAAACATTTTCAAACTTTCTTCTTCAGAAAATCAGGTTAATTTATGCTTACAATCTTGGTGATAGGAAAGTGAGCATTTTTGTGACCTAATTTAGCTTTAATGCTGTTGGCTTTATTTTGGCTTTTTTATAAATTCATGTGCTGAGGTTTTCATGTGATATTTTAATCTTCATCGTAGATTCTTAGAAGAAAGAGGGAAGGATCAGTAGCTCCAGAATAATGAAAGGAAGTGTCATTAATTTTTGAGATTGATTATGATTCATGATGATTTTGATAAGATTCACAGTTATCTAAAACTCTTTAGTTTTTTCAGTATCTTACCTTATAGAGATGAGTAACTCCCAGAACAATGTATTTTATTATACTTGGTAAGTATCAACCAGACTGAATTTTTTTGATTGTTTGTACCTTTGAACTTGCACAATTGTACCTTAGTTTGAAAACTTTTATTTATTCAATTAATAGCATGTAGTTTAGTTAAAAAAATGGAATATTTATTCATTAAATTAATGAACACCTAAAATGAAATCTTAATGAGATTTTTTGACACTTTTTTAATTTTTTTAATTTTTTAATTTTTTTAAATTTTTTTTATTAAAGCTTTTTATTTGTATAACATATGTATGGGTAGTTCCCCAACATTGATCTTTACAAAGCTTTCCATTACAAATTTTACCCCCAGTCCCCTCCCCTCCCCTAGATGGCAGGAAGTCCACTACATGTTAATAATGTTGAAATGCTTGAGAAGTTATGCAAGAAAAATCCTATC
>JAJPUD010004190.1:152923-200384 GCA_023553655.1 Myrmecobius fasciatus
ATAATCAAAATTATCCATCTGGTGTTCAATTAGGAGTTCCAGGTCTTCTTTGGACATAAATTTATTCCATCTCCACAGGTGATTTTTTTGACACTTTTGCAAGACATTTTTCTAATGTATCTTGGCTTTATTCAATTAATCACAAGTCAACAACTATTTTGATGGAATATGGCAAAGTTCTGACAATAAATGTTCTTGAAAAGTTAGTTTAGAAAATTTGCAATTCATTTATTTATATAAAGTAATTTCATACAAGAATATGTATTTTGATACTCAAAATGCACAGTAAAAATAAAGGTAGCATTAATTTTAATGGATTTGAAAAACCTTTTTCTCTTTCAATTTTTTATAATATTCAGTATTTGAGAATATGCATTTTCATATATGAAACATCAAAATACATTTAGAATCACTTCTCAGAAAGTTTAGGTTGGGATATGTACACTTTTGGGGGATCATTTATATGGAGATCATATTCATATGATTTTTTTCAGAAGGTCAAATGAGAAAATGTTGAGAGAAAAGAGAACAGAGACTTGAGATATCAGTCCTTAGGTCAATAAAATTTGAATGATTAAATAGAAAAGAGAATTGAAAAGAAAATAATCAGATAGATAGAAAGATGACTGGAATAAAATAACATCCTAGAACATAAGAGAAGCATCAAAATGACTAGGAAGAAATATGGAAATTTTCAGAGGTCAAGGAGGAGCATTTTACAAAATCATTGACATTAGTCATTGGTTATGTGTAAAAGAGCAGTGTTAGTGGTGTGATGGAGTTCAACTGAAAATTTGATAATTTTAAGTCAGTCCTGAACTATGTCTTTAGAACTTTCTGATACCAAGTGAAATACTTAGACAGATTATTTTGTTTTATTAGATTTGAAGTTTTATGGTTCAGTCATGTCTGACTCCATATAAACTCATTTGCGATTTTCTTGATAAAGATAATGCAGTGCTTTTCTATTTCCTTCTCCAATTCATTTTACAGTTGAGGAAACAGAGGCAAACAAAGTTAAGTAACTTGCCCAGAGACACACAGCCATTATGTATCTGAGAATATATTTAAACTCAGGTCTATCCTTATTCTAGGCTCAGCACTCTATCCACTCTGCGATGAAGCTTCCCCGCCTGATTTGAAGATCAGGGCTCTCTTGTATATATAGGGGAAAAGCTAGTTTAAAAAAGGAAATTTTAAGATGAACGAAATTGAGAGAATAATCTTTGTGCCTATTTCATATCTCACCAAATTTTAAGGTTAGATTATGATGAAGGATCTGAGAAAAGGAAGAACTGTTTTCCACAGAACTTAAGGGAGAAAATGAGTAAAGATATTTTTGGTAGTTTTGATTTTTTAAGTGAGAAGAATAAGGAAAAGAGATTTTATATGGCAGTTTAAATTTTTCCCATTTTGGAAAGAAAAGTGAGAGATATAGAGAGAAATACTGATCAACAAATTCTTAGCAGAACTGGAATATGAATCTGTTCTTCAATTTATATCATGCAATAACATCAAAGTTGTGATTATCATGATTCTGACTAAGGATAACCCACAGAATGCATAGAAAATACCTGGAAATACCTTATTTTAGCACAACATGAATTTTGAAAAGAAAATTTGATGTATTTTCATTTGAATGTGTTACATACATTCAGAGAAATTCATGGTAACTTTATAATTTATAAAAGAATGAGAAGTTTTCCTGTTAGATTTCTTTCTGTGAAATTTGTTTCCTTACACTAACTGGCTGAAATGAAGTTGATGCCATAAAATTCTAACTTCTTTCAGGCATATATTTCATTAATTGTCCATTTTACTTCTTTCATTCATTCACTATTTCTGACAATCGTTATTCCCCATTCTTTTGGGGTGTTGATGAATTCATATAAGTCAAAGCAATGAAGGAAAACACTAATAAATTTCAGGTACTGTCTTTTATTGCATAGAATTAAATTTGTAAATATTACAAATATATTGTCTCTGAAAAGTTCCCATGATTTTGTTGGTGCTCTCTAACTCTTACTAGAGTGTTAATGTGGTGCAATGGCTAGCATGCTGAATTTACAATCAAAGGACATGGGTTGAAATCTCATATATGTCATTAATTATCTGAGTGAACTTAGGAAATTTATTTAAATTCTTTGGAACCTATGTTGTCTCATTTATAAAATTAGAGTATTCAACCAGGTAACAAGTAAGAAGGTTTCTGACTGGGTATTGTGATTGCATTTATCTGACTATAATTTACTTGCATCCTTTACTGAGTAACTATCGATTTTTACTATACCTCTTATTTTCACTAAGGCCAGCGATAATAGCTAGAGTATATTTTGCTGGTTTGTTTTTTCTTTTTTGGAGGAATCTTTTTCTCTTTTTTATGATAAGATTATGAAAATCATTATCTATCAATACAATACATAGAGTATTGTTCCAGAATGATTACACAAAAAGCACAGGAACAGAAATATATATATATATATATATATATTATTTATTAAATATAAAAGCTACAGTTCCTCTTCTACATCTAGCTCACAATTTTAATATTTATACAAGGAAAGGACTGATAAACTTCAATTTTATAAATACTTCATATATATGCATGTGTGCATATTAATATATGCGTAGTTATTGATATATCACTACCAAAATGAATTGGAAGATAATAAATGAATTGAGTAGTTGGAAGTAATTCATCACATTATACAGCTTTGTTATGATGGATTGAAAAGACATCAGCACAATAAAGCAAAGGATATAATAATTCAAGTATAATTGAATTCTAGGGACTTATCGACTTTTTTTTAAATTTAGAATTTTATTTTCCACAATAACCTGAAAAAACAATTTTAAACATTTTTTAAATTTAATTCCAATTTCTCCGTCCCTTCCCCAATCTTTCATTGAGAAGGCAAGCATTTTGAAAAATATTTTATATGTGTAGTCATGCAATACATATATCTGTATTAATTTTGTTGCAAAGTAAAATATAAATCAAAACCAAAATCCAAGAAAAATAAGAAATTTTTAAAAAATCTGTATTCAGAATCAATTACTTCTTTCTCTGGGGATAGATAGCATTTTTCATCATGTCTTATATTGGATCTTTGTATTGCTGAGTGTAGCTTTTATTACATTTTATAATCTTAAAATATTTCAATTATCATGTACAATATTCCCCTAGTTCTACTTATTTCATTTTACATCAGCTCATGAAAGTCTTTCCAGGATTTTTCTGAGAACATCTAAATTGTCATTTCTTATATAGCACAATAGTATTCTATCAGAATTATAAACACAACTTCTTTAGTTATTCCTCACTTGATGAATACTGCCTTAATTTACACTTCTTTGCCACAGGGAAAAACCTGATAAATAATTCCATACATATATTTTTAATGTTTTAAAGTCTCTTTTGGGATGCAGACCTAGTTGTGATATTGCTAGGATAAATGCACCCTTAATTACTCTACATAATGCTCAAATCACTTCACAATTCCAACCAAAGTGACTCAATTTTCCAACTTCTCCTCTAACCTTTATCACTTTCTTTTTTTGTTCTATTGTTAGTTTTATGAATTTGAGCTAATACTTTAGGATTGTTTTAATTTTTATTTTTCTAATCAGTAGCAATTTAGTTTTTTTCTTTTTTTCATTAAAGCTTTTTATTTGTATAACATATGTATGGGTAGTTCCCCAGCATTGATCTTTACAAAGCTCTCCATTACAACTTTTACTCCCAGTCCCCTCCCCTCCCCTAGTTGGCAGGAAGTCCACTACATGTTAATAATGTAATAATAGTTGACAATTTGTGTAAGAAAAATCCTATCTACAAGAAAAAAAGAAAAGAAAACCAGAGAAAGTCAACACAATGCAAGCAAACATCAATAGAGATCATGAAAATGTTACGTTGTGGTCCATATTTCATATCCCTCTGGGTGTATATGGTTTTCTTCAGTGAACAATTGGAACTGGTTTGAGACATTTCTTTGTTGCAGAGAGCCATGGACCTCAGAATTGATCATCATATAGTATTGTTGTTGCCGTGTATAATGATCTCCTGGTTCTGCTCGTTTCACTCAGCATCAGTTCATGCAAGTCTCTCCAGGCCTCTCTGAAATCGTCCTGCTGGTCGTTTCTTACAGAACAATAATATTCCATAACATTCATATACCATAATTTATTCAGCCACTCTCCAATTGATGGGCATCCCTTCAGTTTCCAGTTTCTAGCCACTACAAAAAGGGCTGCCACAAACATTTTTGCACATGTGGGTCCCTTTCCCTCCTTTAAAATCTCTTTGGGATATAGGCCCAATAGAAACACTGCTGGATCAAAGGGTATGCACAGTTTGACAACTTTTTGAGCATAGCTCCAAATTGCTCTCCAGAATGGCTGGATCCGTTCACAGTTCCACCAACAATGTATTAGTGTCCCAGTTTTCCCACATCTCC
The DNA here is from genome assembly GCA_023553655.1 of Myrmecobius fasciatus. NCBI lineage: Eukaryota > Metazoa > Chordata > Mammalia > Dasyuromorphia > Myrmecobiidae > Myrmecobius > Myrmecobius fasciatus. The sequence continues at coordinate 157,381 of JAJPUD010004190.1, forward strand.
TCCAACATTCATCGTTATTTTTCCTGTCATTTTAGCCAATCTGACAGGTGTGTAGTGGTACCTCAGAGTTGTCCTAATTTGCATTTCTCTGATCAATAGTGATTTGGAGCAACTTTTCATATGACTAGAGATGGTTTTAATTTCATCATCTGAAAATTGTCTGTTCATATCCCTTGACCACTTATCTATTGATAGTTGTTTTTTTTTTTCATATGGCTAAAGATAGCTTTGATTATTTTATCTAAAATATGACTTTTTTGGATGATATACCAACTGAGAAATTGCTGTTATTTTTATAAATTCAACCTTTATTTTTATATATTTGAGAGGCAAAGTCTTAATCAAGAAAGTTGCTTTGATTTTTTTTCATAATTATGAATCTTAATTGTATTTCTCTTGATCCTATGTCCCCTTCTTTCTTTTATCCTCTCGCTTGTTTCACCCTGTATTTCCTCTAGAGTGTTTTGCTTCTGACTATTGACTGACACTGAGACCAAGACTCTGTTCCTTTTTGTACATTCTGATTTGGGTCAGTCCTGAAAGCCAACATAAAAATACATAGAAAAATATAAACCCTTTTCCCCTTTTATGGTAAATGAGTTATCATTTTTACTTCTCCCTTCTGTTTTCTCACAATCTATTTTTTCTCACCCTTTACTCTTTACTTTTTTAATATATCATCTCATCATATTTAACTGGCACCCATTCCTCCTCTCTCTTTCTCCTTCTCTCTCTCTGTCTCTCTCTGTCTCTCTCTGTCTCTCTCTGTCTCTCTCTGTCTCTCTCTGTCTCTCTCTCTCTCTCTCTCTTTCCCTCCCTCCCTTTGCCTCTGTGTCTCTCTTTCTTCTTCTTGTTCTTGTTCTTGTTCTTGTTCTTCTTCTTGTTCTTCTTCTTGTTCTTCTTCTTCTTCCTCTTCTTCTTCTTCTTCTTGTTCTTCTTCTTCTTGTTCTTCTTCTTCTTCTTGTTCTTCTTGTTCTTGTTCTTGTTCTTGTTCTTGTTCTTGTTCTTGTTCTTCTTCTTCTTGTTCTTCTTCTTCTTCTTCTTCTTCTTCTTCTTCCTCCTCTTCTTCTTCTTTTCCTTCTTCTTCTTCTTCTTTTCCCTATCCTTCTCCATCTCTCTCCCTCTCTCTTCCTCCATCTTTCTGTCTGTCCCTGTCTCTCTCTGTCACTGTCTCTCTGTCTTTGTCTCTCTCTTTCTCCTCTCCTTGTCCCTCTCTCTCCTTCTTTCTCCTTCCCTTTCTGCATCTCTGTTACTGACTCTCTCTTTCTTTGTCTCTATCTCTGTCTCTCTCTCCTCTCTCCCATTCTCCCTTTCTCTCTCCCTCTCTCTCTCTCTCTCTCTCCCTCTGTCTCTCCCTCTCTGTTTCTATCTCTCTGTGTCTCTGTCTCTTGCTTTGTCTCTCTCTCTCTGTCTCTTTCTCTTTCTGTCCCTCTCTCTTTCTCCCTCCCTCCCTCTCTCTCTGTCTCCATCTCTGTTTCTATCTCTTGCTATCTCTGTCTCTGTCTGTCTGTCTGTCTACCTATCATTCTTCCTTTTAACTGCCCTAATAATGATAAATTTCTCATAAGGTACAAGTATTATTTCATTCAGGAATACAAAAAGTTTATTAAATCCCTTTTGATTTCTATTTCCTTTTTATGTTTTTATGCTTATCTTGTATCTTACAGTTGAATATCAAATGTCCTATTTGGCTCTAATCTCTTCATCAGATATAATTGAAAGTCCTTTATTACACTGAATATTGATTTTTTCTCCTTGAATTATACTCAGTTTTTCTGGATAGGTCATTCTTGATTATCATCCTAAGTCTAGAATATAATATGCAAAAACCTCCAGTCCATTGATGGAGAAGTTGCTAAATCCTGTGTTATCTTAATTGTGACTCTACCATGCTCAAATTGTTTAGTGTAAGCCAGCTTATGATATTTTCTCCTTGATCTGTGAGTCCTTAAATTTGGCTATAATATTCCTAAACACTTTCATTTTGGGATTTTTTTGGGAAGTGATCAGTGGATTCTTTTAATTCCTATTTTATTATCTGGTTCTATAATGTCAGGATAATTTTCCTTGATAATTTCTTGAAAAATGATGTCTAGACTCATTTTTTTGTATCGTGCCTTTTAGAGATCTGAACCAGGTTTGAGTATGGGAAAAAGAACAGAGTCCTATTTCCAATAACAGGAAAGAGAGCCCTGTAATCTTCTTCTGACCCACACCATCTGTGGGTTGATAGCTTTAAAAACAGCTTTTAGCTGATTTAGTTGCTCCCAAGGTCTGTTTCTGGTTTTCTATGGCCTAGTTTGAACTTGTCTAAGCTGTAATGAACTATACTTCACTTTCACTGTGGTGGAAGAGACCTGCTGACATTTTAAGCTGTCTAGAATCAGGGAATTTTTTTTTCATTCTTTCCTTTATGGATTTTGCTGATTCATAATTTTAGGACATTATGTTAGGTTTTTGGAGAGGTTTGGGGGAGAACTTGGTCAAGCCCCTGTCTTTTCTCTGCACTATTGACTCTTTCAGACTTGAAAAGAGATGATTATTCCTAGGAATGGTTGAAATGATAGATAGTCATTATAAAATTAATTGAATGTTGTATAAATAAATTAGGAATAATGGAATCAACTAGAGTGGGCAGAAATAATTTGCAGAAAAATTAGGCTAGATTTTGGCAGCTTTGAAACATAAAGTTAATGCTGCTTAACTAGTTAAATGAATATTCTTACAGAAAAACAAAGGTAAATGAGGTTTTTGGTAATAAGATTCTATAAAGCAACAGCTCCAAAGTCTCAATTATTCAAAGGTTCTTTGATTCCATTTTTTTTTCCTATGGAAGCTCTTAGGAAGAAATGCAATAATGGACAATTTCATATCCAGTAAGTACTAAGAGGATGGTGATTTTTTTCAGTAACACACAGCAATTTCTGTCACTCTGCATTTGACTATTACTTCCAAGTGGAGAATGATTTCTCTCCTAATAAAGTAAAAGAAGTGAAGTAATAAATCTCCATTAAGGAATATTAAATGTCTCTAGAAATGGAGAAAGGAGTTTAACATACTAAGAAAGAAGGCAAAATAATCCTGAAAAGTCCATTGCCCATGTCAATAGTTTGAAGATGAGAAAATCCAGAAGTAGAAGAAGGATTTAAAGGCAATAATTTCAGTTGAAAATGACATTAAGTTACTTCAGGGGGTAGAGCCAGATGGTAGAGAGCAGACATGACTCTCTGTAACCCCCTCTAACCTTCCCTCAAACCAACAGCAGATTAAGACTCTAAATTGTTTTTGAAGTCAAAGAATCCACAAATATTTGGAGTACAACATGATTCTAGAAGAAGATACCCTGGAAGAACTTCATAACAGGTCTGTTTCAATCAGGCAAGGGGGCACTCTGCCTAACCCAGACACCAGCACAGGGAGACTAAGGAGGAGAGCTGGAGTGGAGTTTTTGCTTCCATGCACCTGGGGGTCTTCTGTGGGTCTCTTGGACACTCTATCCTGATTGTAAGGAGGTTATTTGGCAGATCTGCCTTTTGCAGGAGGTAGGTTGTGAATCACTGAGCCTCTGAAGAACACAGGACCTAGCTGCCATTACACAGCACCAGAAAGCAATCAATTAATCAGCACAACTGCTCCAGGGCAAATTAAAATAGCTGTCCCTCTTTAGCCTTGAACAGAACTCAAGCCTTAAAAAAATGAATAAAAAACCAAAAAGAACTCTCACCATAGACAGCTTTTATGGAGAGAGAGAACAGACCTCAAAGTCTGAGGTCCTTAAAGATAAAACAAGTCCAGAAAAAGCCCAAAAGAGAGATATAAGCTGGTCCCTGTATCACAAGGCTTTCTTCGAAGATTGCATAAAGGATCTTAATAGAGACTTAGAGGAAATATAGGGAAATGAAATGAGATCATTGCAAAAAGGAACGGAAAAAATGGAAAAAAGAATCCAATGAATAAAATAATTTAATTGGCCAATTGCAAAAGGAGCTAAAACAGTAACTGAAGAAAATAATAAACTAAAAGTTAGGATTGAACAAATAGAAGTGAATGACTCAATAAAACTTCAAGAATCAGTCAAAAAATGAAAAAAAAAAGAAGAAAATATGAAATAGCTCTTAGGAAAAACAACTGACCTGGAAAATAGATCTAGGAGAGACAATCTAAGGATTATAGGGCTTCCTGAAACCCATGATGAAAAAAAGGAACCTAGACATCATCTTACAATACAAGAGTGTCCAAGAGGTCCAAAATATGTTACATCTTAGGACTAAAAATCTACTCTAATTCACTTCATCAAAGAGAATGACCTACATAAGGCATCTACAAAGTCGATTACCAAAGCTTTGATTAACATCAAGCAATTCATAGTGAAGGGAATTGCTTGATGTTGCAAAACAACACAATGCACTTCTGGATATCTCAAAATGCAAAGATCTTTATTTTCCCTTAATTCCAAACCTTACTTTGCTTCAGCAAAGTCTTCATAGCTCTACCTTCCTGGAACAAAAAGGACAAGTCTAATATGTGTTTTCCATGACACTCTTCCTAGTTGATGATATCTTTAACATTTTGAATGTGACTATATTCTCTAGGCTAGATGTTTCCAATACTTTAAGGAAAACATCATGAGAAATATTTTCATATGTTTTGACCTAAGACAAATTTGACTCTCTTTACAAAGAGTTGGAAACTAAAGCCCATAGAGAGGAAATTGGTGGGTATTTTATGTGGAATGATGATGTCAATCAATTGAATAGTCATTTTCTCAGGACGTCATTTTTGAAAATTTAATAAATATTTATGAATCGCCTTGATCTCTTTTGTGATTTATTCTTCTATTGTTTTAGTAACAAAATTTTATTATTTTTTATTAAAAAGTATTGGATACAGTATTTTCTTTTATACATGCATACATATATCTATATATACATATATCTATATGTACCTATAGATATATGTATATATATATATATATATATAATTCTAATATTGGGGGTAGAATGAAGAGAAACAACTTTAGTTCTAAGTTATAAATCTACATGTTTTAAAATTTTGGAATAAAAATATTAGTTATTCTTTTAAAATTTGGTAGAATCCACTTGTAAATTCATTTGGACCAGGTATTTGTCTTCCTTCCTATTTCCCTTGAAATTATTTCAACTTTGTTTTGGAAACAATGATTACTATATATATTTGATATTCTTTTATTTAGAGAATTTTATATTTTACATATTATTTGCCCTCCCCTTTTCGTTTTATTAGTGAATGTTTTCAGAGATTTACTTTTCATTCCCTCTCTGAAAAAATGCTTTAATTATATTTTAGAATTTTTTCAATATAGTTATATAACTTTCATAAAACTGCTAATTGCTTATATAATTTATTCTTTAATGAATCATTTTATGATGTCATTATGAATTTTGTATTTGATCTATCTATATATAAATATTGATATAAATATGCATGCATTTATATCGATTGCTATTTTTATTATCCTAATTCTGTAATGAATGAATGAATAAGTGGATGGATAGATGGATGGATAGAAGATAAAATGAAACACTTAATAACTGTTTACCATGTGCTAGACATTTTATAAGTTCTGGGAATACAAAAATGAAATAAGAACACCTCTGATTATAGAACACATACATTTTTAAAGGAGAAATTAATATTTATGAGAGTGGTGGCCAGAGGAGGGATGAGTTTTGGTCTCTGAAATCAAAGGAATAGTGAGTTAACTTCTATGACAGTTAACTGGAATTGTGTTTAAAGATGCTGTGGTGTTGGCTTTTTCCTTCTATGTCCAGATGTAACTGGAGTGTGGAGATCATTTTTGTTATCATTAAGCTGTCAAATATTTAATTTTTGATTCATTGAATAAATTTTATATATTTATATTTGATAAACCAATGATCCAATTAGGAATTTATGGTAAAATTATAAGTAGAAGAGAGTTAGAAATAATATAATCTATACTAATTATAAAGATGAAGAACCTGAGACCCTCAGATTTTTAGTAGCTTAACCTAGCTGATTAATTATTTGAAATTAAATACATGAATGTATGTATGTATAGCCTACATATTCTACCTATACATTTACATAATACATTTACATAATACAACTAGAGCTGATAAAGGGGATAAGATAAAGTGTCAGGAAGAGATTCAGGGGACTTTTTGTTAGGAATGGGTAGAACTGGTCCTGAATGACAACTCTATAGAACATACCTAATTCTTTCTTGCAAGTTCTAGAATAAAGAGGAGTACTTCAAGTCAATCAAAAGAGAAGAGGGACTCTGGTCACAGTTCCAAAATAGAGAAGAGCAGTAGTGCTTACATTTTAAGAAAAATGAGAGAGTTGGTCACAGTTCCAAGGACAAGTGCTAATACTTGCAAATGCAAGAGAACAGAGGCTCTTCCTGAGCAAAGAATTGTTTTTACAAAGAGAATTTACAAATTTACAAAGAGAAGAGTAGTAATCTCATCTCTTCCAAGATTGAACCACCTTGAAAGCAATGAAAACTATTACAGAAAATGCAACTTTAAAAACAGAATTTGTCTAATAGTAAAAGAGGAATAAAAATTCATTGAATAAGAGGACATTTCCTGTGAAGGATTATATTTAGTTTTACTGGGTAGGTGTTTTTTGGTTGTAATCCTGGCTCAAGAAAATCATATTCCAAGTCTCTCTGGTCCTTTAATATAGAAAATGCTGAATCTTATGTTATTCTGACTGTGGCTACACTATACTTGAATTGTTGTTTACTTTAATTTATTTTTTTGTTTTTGTTTTTGTTTTTTCCCAGGTGCTTGCAGTATTTTTTTCCTTAACCTTGAAGTTCCTGAATTTCTCTATAATATTTTTGGGAATTTTGATTTTAGGATCTCTTTCAGGAGGGAATCAATGTTCTTTGTCTTTGTTTCTTTTTTTTTTTAATTTCTGTTTAATTCTCTGGTTGCTGGTGCAATATTAAATAGTAATGGTGATAGTGGGCAACCTTGTTTCACCCCTGATCTTATTGGGAATTGTTGCAGTTTATCACCATTATATATGATGTTAACTGAAACTTTTAAATAGATGCTACTGATTATTTTAAGGAAAAGTGCATTTATTCCTATATCCTCTTGTGTTTTTAATAAGAATCAATGTTGCATTTTATCAAATGCTTTTTCTGCATCTATTGAGATAATCATATGTTTTTTGTTAATTTGGTCATTTATATACTTAATTATGCTAATAGTTTTCCTAATATTGAACCATCCCTACATTCCTGGAATAAAACCTACTTGGTCATGGTGTATTTTCCTGGGTATGATTTTCTGTAATCTCTTTGCTAATATTTTATTTAAAATTTTTGCATCAATATTCATTAGGAAGATTGGTCTATCATGTTCTTTCTCTGTTTTTGTTCTACCTAGTTTAGCTATCAGTACCAGGTCTGTGTCATAAAAGGAATTTGGTAGTCCTTCATTCCCTATTTTTTCAAATAGTTTATATATTATTGGAGCTAATTGTTCTTTAAATATTTTGTAGAATTCACATATAAATCCATCTGGTCCTGGGGAATTTTTTCTTAGGGAGATGATTAATGACTTGTTCTATTTCTTTTTCTAAAATGGGATTATTTGAGTAATTTATTTCCTCTTCTGTTAATCTGTGCAATCTATATTTTTGTAGATATTCCTCCATTTCACTTAGGTGATCAAATTTATTGGCATAAAGTTGGGCAAAATAAGTCCTGATTATTGCTCTAATTTCCTCTTCATTGGTGGAAAGTTCTCCCTTATCATTTTTGAGACTAACAATTTGATTTTCCTCTTTCCTTTTTCTAATCAAATTAACTAGAGGCTTATCTATTTTGTTGGTGTTTTCATAAAACCAACTTTTAGTTTTATTTATGAATACTGTTTTTTTTACTTTCAATTTTATTAATCTATCCTTTTATTTTTAGGATTTCAAGTGTGGTATTTGATTGGGGGTTTTTACTTTGTTCTTTCTTCTTTTTTGTTTTTTGTTTTTTTTTTAGTTGTAAACCCAAATCATTGATTTTTCTCTTTCTTTATTTTATGCAAATAAGCTTCTAGAGCTATACAATTTCCCCTTATTACTGCTTTGGCTGCATCCCACAAATTTTGGTATGTTGTCTCATTATTGTCATTCTCTTGGATGAAATTAGTAATTGTGTATTTAATTTACTAAATCACCCATTGATTCTTTGGAATGAGATTATTTAGTTTCCAATTGCTTTTTGGTCTCTTCTCTCCTGGCCTTATATTTCATGTAATTTTTATTGCATCATGATCTGAAAAAAATGCATTTACTATTTCTACCTTCCTGCATTTGATTTTGAGGGTTTTATGCCCTAACACATGGTCAAATTTTGTATAAATTCCATGAACTGCCGAGAAAAAGTAAACTCCTTTCTTTCTCCATTTTATTTCCTCCAAAGATCTATCAAACCTAACTGTTCTAACATTTTGTTTATCTCCTTAACTTCTTTGTTATTTATTTTGTGGTTCAATTTATCTAGTTCTTAGAGAGGGAGGTTGAGATCCCCCACTATTACAGCTTTGCTGTCTATTTCTTCTTGCATCTCTCTAAATTTTTCCTCTAGGAATTTTCATGCTCTGCCATTTGGTGCTTTTCCTAAGAGATATTTCATGTTTTCTTCTATTTTTTCTTTTTTTGTTGTTTTTGTTTGACTGATTCTTGAAGTCTTGTTGATTCATTTACTTCCATTTGTTCAATTCTAATTTTTAATGTCTTATTTTCTTCAGTTACTGTTTTTAATCTTCTTTTGTATGGCCAATTATTTTTTTTTGTTCATTGTATTCTTTTCTTTTTTTTTCATTTGTTTTTGCAATGATGTCATTTTGTTTCCTCATATTTCTTCTAACTTTAACTCTCTTTTATGATCCTTTACATAATCTTCAAAGAAAGCCTTGTGACATGGGGTCTAGCTTATATCTCTCTTTGGGGCTTTTTCTGGAGTTGCTTTTCCTTTAGGGACCTCAAGATTTGAAGTCTGTTCTTCCCTCTCTCCATAAAAACTGTCTATGGTTAGAATTCTTTGTGGTTTTTTATTCATTTTTAAAGGTCTGAGGTCTGCTGAAGGCAAATGAGAGAGAGCTGCTTTAATTTGCCCTGGGACAATTCTGCTGATTGAGTTATTTCAGGTGCTGGGCAGTTCTGCTGATTGATTGATTGCTTTAGAATGATATGTAATGGCAGCTAGGTCTTGTGCTCTTCAGGGGTTCAGTGGTTCACAATCTACCCCCCACAAAAGGTAGATCTGCCAAACCACCTGCTTACAATCAGGACAGATTGGCCCAAGCAGCCGCCAGAAGACTCTCAGGTGTTGTGAAGCCACAATGCTCTGACTCCTGCTCCAGCTCCCTGCTCCATCTCCCTGCCCCAGTATTCCTGTGCTACAGTCTGGGTTTTGCAGACCACCCCCCTGCCCAATTGAAACAGATCTCTTCTAAAGTTCTTCCAGGGTATCTTCCTCTAGAAATGTGTTGTACTACAGATATTGTGGAGTCTTAGACTTCAAAACCAGTCTAGAGGTTTCATCAGTTGTTGGTTTGAGGGAAGGTTAGAGGAGGTTACAGAGACTTGTGTCTGATTTCTGCCATCTTGGCTCCACACCCGGAAGTCAGCATTATGACTTTCAATTGTCTGAAATTTTTGTTTTCTGTTCATTTTCCTAAACTATTAGGTGGCTTTTAACTACTTGTTAAAGTTGGGCTTTATTTCCAAGGTAGCAGGTGCACTGTCCCAAGCATCAGGAGTTTTGTGCAGCTGTTTTCAGAAATCCTTCAAGGAACCTGACTGCTCTTTTCTGTATAGAGTTGTAAGGAGTGTCCCCACCCACTGTAGCTATAAGATCTAGTGTAGCTTTAAGATCAACAGTTTTCTGCTTTGCTGAGACTTGGATTCTGGGATTGGGATTGTGGCTGCACTAGTGTATCCTCCACAAGGACTGCACTGGTACTGCACACCAGATTCCTACCCTGTTGGCACAGATCCTATCCACTGACCTTTCAAGTCATCGCTGGTGTTCCCAGGCTTGCAAGGTCCAGAGACCTCCTATCCTGCCTTGCTGATGCTAGGGCCTAGTCAAGACTAGGGCCAGAATTAGAATGGGTTGGGATTAGGCTGGGGCTGCACTGGTACAGCTTACATTGGGATTACATTGAAGGTTGCCAGTTCCACAGAACTTTTCTGCTGAACTTCCATGTGCTCTTTGCTGTCTCTCAGCTGAGGGGTCTGGAAGACACCAGTACTGCTGCTGATTCAGAGGTCTTACTAGGTCAGAATCTGGATCTCTGGCTGGGTCTGGGTCTTGGTCTGGGTCAGGGGCTGTGCCAGCATGGCCTGCACTGGAATTACATGCTGGACTCCCCTTCCCCATCATGGTGTCACAAACTTTTCTTGCTGACCTAAAGTTTTTTTGACTGGAAAATTAGTTTGTCTTTTGGGGTGTCCTGATGCACTAAAATTTGTTTAGAGTCTGGTTTAAAGGAACTTGGAGTGTTTTGGGGGGAAAGGTTGGGTGAGTTCCTACCTTTGTTCTGCCATCTTGAGTCAACCTCTAAGAAAATAATTCTTTAAAAATTAGAATTAGAGTAGTGGAGATTAAGACAACTAAGTCATCAAGACACAATGAAACAGACTTTCTGGGGTGGAGCTAAGATGGTGGAGCAGATTCCCTCAAAAAAACCACTTAAAACCAAGTCTCTGAACAGAGTCTGACAGAATGAAACCACGATCCTGCACAGATTGACCTTTAAACATAAAACATCGATTTTAATATATAGATTTGGGACACAGCTGTACATACGCATACCACTGATTTTTATAAGTGCATGTCTAAAATGCATGTTTGAATTTGCTGTTTCCTTTAGGATCCTGAATTATTTTTATTTGAAATAACTAAATTTCATATGAGATTTTTGGAATCAAATATTTTCAGTGAATTCATTTTTAAAGAAATACAATTTTCTTGAGGTAATCTTCACTAGCAAGAAACTCTTTCATTTTAGCAAAATAAAATTAGTCACATACATAAATTCTCATTGGGACTAAAACTCAGTTATTTTAAATGTATGTTCCTTAGAAAAATGACTTTATACTATTTTGAAATTAGTAATATTTTAATTTCAAGATTTGTTGTAGAAAAATGAAAACTGTAATCTTCTATTTTACATAATCTCTGGGTTTGCCAGGCTTTTGGATATAGCAAGTTTGATTTCTTTAGGGAGATGCACCTGAATATCCTATCTCCAAATTGCTCTCCCAACTTTGTAAGAGGAATCACCTACTAAGAAGAGAATTTCCTAATTCTTTTTACCCCAAGTAGATGATCATTTTCCTTCCATGGTTTCCCTATATTTGATTTATATATGTCTGCATAGACTTACATGTGAATATGTTATGTCTTCTATTCAGATATAAGTTTTATTGAGAAAAGGTACATTTCACTGATTAAAATATTGGCATTGTTTAGCAATAAAACATAACAGTTGCTTAAATATTTACGGATTGATTGATTAAACGAGTAGAGTAACATGTGGAATAAGTCTGTAATGAGATCTTTGGCTCATCCTCTCCTCTCTAGCATACCAGAGGCCTATGAAAATATCCTTCAACAAAATTTACTCTTCTAACTTTTTTAACATGTACCATCAGATGATCTCAAACTTAAATTTTAGTCATTTCTTTTTCATCAAGCCTTTATACGATGTATACTTTAAACTGCCCCATGACTTTTATCACTAGGGTAAGAAGAATAACTCAATGTTATATTGCACTAAATACATACACTTTACTCTAATATAGTCCCAGATAATAAGTAATATTTATATAGTTATTTATAAGCACAATGTGCCAGATATTGTGTTAAATGCTTTATAATTATTATTTGATCCTCATAACAACCCTGGGAGTTTGGTGCAATTATTATCCTTATAGTAAAAATAAGGAAAGTGAAGTTGAGAAAGGATAAGTTGCTAGCTCAAGGTCACATATGTCTAATTAGTTTTAGGTCTGCTTTGAAGTCAGGTCTTCCTGATTCTTATGGACTGTACCACCTAACTGCAAATAAACAAATTATTCCTCCCATTTTGCATCAGGGAATTTTTTTTTTAATTTATTTTTTTCTTTAATTAAAACTTTTTTCTTTGCAAAACATATGTATGGGTAATTCTTCAAATCCTTACAAAGCTTTCTATTACAAATTTACCCCCCAGTCCCCTCCCCTCCCCTAGATAGCAGGAAATGCACTACATGTTAATTATGTTAAAACACTTGATAAATTGAATATATGTATACATATTTCCACACATCATTGTTGTGCAAAAAAATTGTATCTACAAGAAAAAAATCAGAGAAAGGAAACACAATGCAAGCAAACATCAATAGAGAGCAGAAAAATATTGTGTTGTGGTCCACATTTCATATCCCTCTCTCTGGGTGTATATGGCTTTCTTCACTGAACAATTGGAACTGGTTTGAAACATTTCATTGTTTAAGAGAGCCATGTCCTTCAGAATTGATCATCATATAGTCTTGTTGTTGTCGTGTATAATGATCTCCTGGTTCTGCTCATTTCGGTCAGCATCAGTCCATGCAAGTCTCTCCAGGCCTCTGAAATCATCCTGCTGGTCGTTTCTTATAGACCAATAATAAGGGATTTTTTTTTAATTAAAAATAAAATTCTTTACCCAATTCATATAGCTAAGAATAAAATCTATTATTTTTAGGTCCATCATTCTTTCTTTGTGATCACACTACTTAAATACTTCTTTGAATCAAGACTTAGGACCAGAATTTATGAGTTCAAGTCCCTTACTCTACTTCCAACTAAATCCATGTATTTTAAAAAATTTGCTTAAACTGAGTGTCCTGATCTATAATATATCTTTAATCATAACTTATCTTCTTAAATCAAAAGGGTCTTACAGCTCAAATAAGTTTACAAATTATATCAAAGTGCTTTGCTTATTCTTAATAAATATTAATAATAATATTAAAAATTAAGCTTATAATTATTGAAAATGGTTCACAGCTAATTTTTTTTTCTTACTGGTCTCATGAATGCAGAACAACTATTTATATAAGTTTTTAAAATGTAGATATCATAATACAATTATTTTTGTAAGACTTCTTAAATTTTGTGTTCTTTTAAATTTTTTTTTAAGGGATCTAATCAATTATAGACACCTGGAATATAGTAATTAGAATTACCATGTCTATGTTTGCTTCTTCTGTTTTATTATACTTTTCTGATGTTTTCCAGCAAAATCTGATCCAAGTTTGGTAATAATAAGAGTTTTTCTACCCAAATATTAAATTTTCATATGGCAAAATTACAAGCTTCATGCATTAATTGGCAGCTGATGTGATCAACATATGTGCCCAACTGATGAATCTAAAATAGTGAATATAACTGTAGGTTTCAGTCATAACAGATGGCAGGGCAGTGTCTGTGAACTTAAAAATCTGGCACACAGTTTTGAATGAAACTCTTTGTGGTTCAATAGGTTACAATCCAAAGCAAATGTCATCAATTACTTATAATTCATCTTATTCCATAGACAGTACAATTTACTTTTCTTTCATCCATATTATTTATTTCTTCTGAAATAACAAAAAACATGGTTGTTCTTTAAATTTAACAAGATACATAGAAGCAATGTTAGTTAATACCAATATTTAATTTAAAAATAAATATAAAAATAATCAGTGAATAATGCAAAATATAAAATATTGCTTATATATATATATATTAGTACATTTGTCCCACTATGATGATTAAGTTTTATGAGTTGCTACCTCTAAAATTACAAAGTTTTACTTTATGTCTGTTTCAATTTTCTCTGCCTGTTTCTTTCTGTCTCTTTGTCTCAATTTCTATCTCTTTGTTTCTGTCGCTCTCTCTTTGTCTCCATTTCTCTGTTTCTCTCTCTTCCTCTCTCCCTCCCTCCCTACTTCTGTCCCTCTCTCTCTGTCTGTTTCTTTCTTTTTCTGCCTTTCTCTCTCTCCTTTCTTTCCTCCTTTTTCTCCTCCTTCCAGTTTTTGGCAAAGGAAAATTATAAACCATCATTTTATGGCCTGCTTTAAGGGCAGTCTCTGACTAAATCATATGTCAGTCAAAGCAACTTCAGGAAAATAAAATGAATCAGAGAGTTTGTATTCTATTATGTCTTCCTAACATCTTCCAATATCATAAAACAATTTTAAGTGTTCACCTACTTCAGGTGCTTTTGTTTCTAACTTCATAAAGTTTCTTGTATGTTTTTCTTTCTTTCCTTTAAATACTGCAAACATCTTGTCACACTTAATGCTTAGAGTATTGCAATAACATGAAATTTAGACTCTGTGTTTGGAGTCTCTTCACTCCAATCTCTCCTTCACTGAACCACCAAAATGATCTTTCCAAAAACAAAGATCTAACCATATCACTTTTCCTTCTCTAATCATTAAACTTCAATGACTGCTTATTACTTCCAGAATTAAATTTAATATCCTGTTTGAACTTTACAATCCTTCATAGCTTGGTTCCTTCCTTTCTTTCCAAAATTCTTAAACCTTATTCCTTTTCATATACTTTACAACTCAATGACCGTAATCATTTTTTTTCTTTTTATATCACTTGATACAACATTTCAAAATTCAAAATATTTTTTTCTGGCTCTATTAGAAATTTCTCCCATCTCATATCTGCTTTTTTCCATCTTTTATGGCTTCCTTCAAAATCTAGCCATAGCCCTTATTTGGCTCTTTATTCAGCAAACACTTACCCAGTTTTCCTTAGTTTTTCCTGTGAGATTACTTTTATTTGTTTATATATATATATATATATATATAATTGTTTGCATGTTGCCTTCCCCAATTAGATCATAAACTCCGTGGCATGAGGTGCTCTTTTCATTTGCTTGCTTGTTTTGTTTGCTTTGCCTTTTTTGCTATCCTTTGTATGTAATGCAGTGCCTGGAACATGATAAGTGCCTAATAAATGTGAATTTACTGAAATGACAAAGAACTATTTAGAAACATTATAATAAAATCTCTGGCATGAAAATCAAAAGTTGGAGATAGCTATTAGAAGTATAAATGAATCATTTCACATATTCAAAAACAAAGTCTTGGTTAAATGTTATTATCTTTCACTAATGTTCTTAGAATGGTAGTATGCTATAGGGGAAACACATTGAACTTGAAGTAAGAAAACCTAGTTTCAAGAGTAGGCTCTGATATGTCTGACATCCCCTCTAACCTGCTGAAATGTTCTCTCAAATTGGAACAATACCAGTACAATATATTTCACAGATTGGTGTGAGGGAATTTGAAATGTAATATAAATGGAACTTTTAAAAAGATGTGTTCATCTTTGAGTTCTTATAATGATTTCTATTTAAAAGTGTGAAAAAAAGAAATCACATTAATAAAAGTGTTAGAATACTTTGTATTAAAACATTCATATCAATTTCACAAATAATCTTAAATAATCCAACTTGATAATGAAATAAACATGGATTTAGTTTTGGAAAAAATGTCATTATTCAAGTACTTTAAGTTAAATGACTTTATGTCATGGATATTCTTTTCAGCAGCAATCACTCTAATTCTACCTCCTTATTTTAGTTAATGTGACCATTAGTTTCTCTAACCAATCTTCTTAATTAACTTGTTGATCAAACTACTAATAGAACATCTCTTTACTAAGAGAGATAAAGTCCCTCAGTAGACTCATATATGAAACCCTTTTAGCCTGACATGACATGCCTAAGAAAAGTTTTGTAGGGGCGCTTAAGAATGAAAATGAAAGAAAGTGAACAAAGATGTAAAATATATGTAATAATTTTGAAATTGTTATTTTGCTGTATAAGATGGTGATCTTATTACAATATAAAGTCATATATAGGCAACATGTATAGAAATCACAACAGAAAATGTGCTCCCAAATGGAATTGAAAATAGCATGGAAGAAAGAGAATATGGGAAAAGTACATGACAGGAAAAATACATGCAGAAGAGGTCTGTGCTGAGCCTTATATACTTTTGAGAATATGGAGAAACTGGTTTTCTCAGTGATTGAAAGAGGGGAAGAAAATAAAAACATGAAACAAAAATCATGAATCTGAATCTTTAGAACACAAAATAGAAACCAAGGGATCATCAATATATGCCAATTCATATAATTAGTTGTTATTCTACATAATGTTTTAGAATTATCTATAGACACATCAAAGGAATCTCTAATGAAAGAATTGAAAAGAAAGATGGCATGCATAAGAAAGACTACATAGTAGTTTTCATCTTCATCATCACACAATTGAATGAAAGGCATAGAAAAAATGAAATCCCTATGTTTATTGATTGTTAATAACACAGATAACATTTAATTTTACACAGAATAAGATGCTGCTTATAACAAGATGTCATCATTGCAGAATCTCCAATTTAAATAAAAAGTACCACAATCATTCATGAATCCTTCTTTTTTTTGCTTTTTGCTGAGGCAATTGGGGTTAAGTGACTTGCCCAGGGTCACACAGCTAGGGAATGTTAAGTGTCTGAAACAAGATTTGAATTCAGGTCCTCCTGACTTCTGGGCTGGCGCTCTATCCACTGTGCCACCTAGCTGCCCCATGAATCCTTCTTAATTACTCATTCAAGACACAAGAAAAAAATAAATGGATTAAAATACTTATTGCCTCCAAAATCTCTTTCTATATATTTCTTGTCTCTGTCTCTCTTACTTTCTCTTTCTCTCTATCATACACAGGTGCTGAAGATAGCATATTGAGCACCAGATCGCAAAGAGGCAGAGACTGGATTATATTGCTTTTTGGAATCCTCAAAATTCATTTAATGACGTTAAGATTCACCTTTTAAAATGCTCACATTTTCAAAAATACTAATCTTTACAGCTACAAGTTTGGAAAACTAATCTCAGAAAGATTAAAGTTGGTCATCACTCATAAACTGTAAACAATTGCTTTAAAATGTAATCAAAGAAATAAAATTGATATAGGTTAGATGTGTCGATGTCTAGCTTTGAGCCTCAATTGTTATCTTTTCAATTTTACAACAACAAAAGAAAAACCTCCAGCATGACATGTTGATGCCTTACAAGTAATGACAGAAGCCCCTGGTGGGAGGGGATCCCATGGAAGGATTGGAATTTGTATAATTTAAAAGAATATTCAAAAAGATGAAATAATTGATTCATTTATTTTGAAAAATTAGAAAAAAACTGTTAGAATGTGCATTTTATTGACATAGCCACTGGTAATCAAAAACATAAGCAATGAGCAATGCAGTAAACTTTTTTCCTATATTTCCTCTTTGTTCCATATAACTGTTGCTATTGCATTCTACACTTACAATGCTTAATAAATAAGAATATATATGTAGATATATGTACATACATATATAAATCATGACTAATGATTTACCTAATTACTTTTGAAGTTTATTGTGCATACTAATTACACAAGATCACTATATTTTTTTGCAGTTTCAAATTGTTTCAACTACATCTCCATCTGGCACATAGAAAACATAGAAAGAAGAAACAAATACATAGTAAAAAGAAAAAGATATCTATAGAGTTAATGAAGGTAACAATGGCAATGAAAATGACAATAAAAATAACATAATAGAGAATATTTACTTTTTTAAGTATCCAAGATGTAAGGGTTAAAATATGTATAAAATATAAAAAAAATATGGTGGAATTACAAACCTTAAACTGAATAGGTTTAACTTTATAAAACCCTACCTAGATGTGACCAATGCTTTTGTTTGCTTGTTGGTTGGTTGGCTATTGTTTTAGTTTTAGGTTTTTTTTTTTAATTTTAATTTTAGTTTTAGTTTTTTTTTTAACTTGTGTGAGATATAAAGGATAATTTTACAGGAGAAAAGTATATGATGGCATCTATGAGATAAGCAAACAAGTTTGCTAGAGATGGATTTTGTGGGGAAAATAATGCCTTCTCTTTTGGACATTTAAATTTGTGATATCTTTGGGACAGCTAGTCAAAGAAAGAACTTATTTTGTTTCCTTCTCTAAATTCATCTTTCCTCCACATATTCCTATTTTTTCCCCTAAAAGTTATCACTATTTCAATTTGTCAGTTCCAAGACTGTGAATCATCATTGACTCTTCCCTCTAACTATTGTCAACTATATGAGCAACCTATCTCTCTGCCTTTTATTTACTGACCTTCCCTCTACCTTAGTTCAGGCCCTTCTCCCCTTTCATATGTACTTTTCAACTCTGTCTTTTTTTACATCAATTTATTCTATTTCATGAATCCATCTCCCACAAAAGTGGAAAATATATATTCTCAAAGATAGATTATGCATGCATATGTCATATTCTACTCAAAAATTCTATAATTTTATGACAATTTTTACATTGTATTAATAAGTATAGAAAACACAATATTTTAATCTGTTATTATTGACTTCAAAAATCATTTGAATTGATAGGAAAAAACATTTTTAAGCCTTTTGCAAACAAGGTATTTTGCTTAAATATATATATATATATATATATATATAAATTAATATCTTATTCTAGAAAGACTTACATGAAGTGATACTGACTGAAGTGAGCAGAGCAAAGAAAAGATTTTACACCATAACAGCAAGATTATGTAATGATTAATTATGACAGATTTAGTTCTTCTCAGCAACAGTGACCTAGGACAATTCCAATAACTTTGGGATAGAAAAAGCTATACACATTTAGAGAGAATTGTGGAGACTGAATATAAATTAAAGTACAATATTTTCACTTTTTCTGATTGCTTTTTCTTTCTCATGTTTTTTCCCTTTGATTTGATTTTTTCTTTCCAAACATGACTAATATGCAAATATGTTAAAAATGATTGAATCAGTATAACATATATAATATTGTTTGCTTTCATGGGGAAAGATGGGGAAAGGGAGAAAGGGAAAAATCAAATTAAAATCTTACAAAAAATTAATGTTGAAAACTATCTTTAGATGTAATTGGAAAAATACAATTGTAAAAATACCTTGTAGCAGCTAACATTTATATAGCACATACTATGTGAAAAACAGGACAAGTGGTACAATGAATGCAGTACCAAGTTAGGAAGTTAGGAAGACTATTTATGAGTTTAAATTGGGCCTAAAATTCTTACTGGATATGCGACTGTGGAAAAGTTCCTTTCACCTTCGTTTGTTTCAGTTTTCTCAACCATAAAATGAGCTGGAGAAAACTATGGTAAACCAATTTAGTAGCTCAATTTACCAAGAAAAATACAAATAGAATCATAAAGAAATCATTGTTGAAAAAGACTGAATAAGACAAATTTACACTGCACTGTTTTAGATTATATGTACTGAGAAGAAAAAAATGTTTTGGCAATATGTGAAGAAATATTTCTTAATTAACAACCTAAATATTTGAAAGTTATGAATCTCTCTTGAAGAAACTTATTCTGATGGAATAATTTTAGGTGTATTGGGTGTCTGCACTTAAGAAATCGAAGATGTTTTTGAACATTCAAGAATATTCATCGTAACTGAGTACAGCCAATAGATCTTTAATTTGTATATCATATGTGAATGACACGATGTGATGAAAAGGAAATTTGTGTCAGATTCAGTTTTAGATAATGAATATAATCAAGTATATGAGTTTTGGTCTGATATATATATATATATATATCAAAAATTCATATTTCATTCTATAAATAATTTTTGGCATATAGCAGTCCTAATAAATACTTGCAGGTTGTCCAGGGGTGGTTTTCCTTAACATTAAATGAACCTGAAAAAGCCTGTTAAGATTTTAACCTATTTACATTGTGAATAATGCTGGCTCTATATTTTAGATAAAAAGTACTCATCATTTTCACAAGTGCTTGATTTATTCTCATGCTTTTAACTGGAAAGACTTTTTCTACATTTATTGATACCAATCATATTTTTTTGTACTTTTTTCATTGATTTTGTGAATTATATCTATGATTTTTACTATTGAATTATTCCCACATTCCTGGCACATATCACAACTTTTTAGAATTTGTAGATTTTTTTTTGATTATACATTGTTGCAAGCTCCTTGATAGTATCTCAACACACTCAGATAAGCTAAGTATAATCTACATTATTATAAGAGAAAATTTTCCAGAATTCCTGTTGAAAAAACAGGACTGAATAGAAAATTTGGCATTCAAAAAAAAGATTCAAAAGAAGCATAATAAAGTAAACATGAAAGAGAAATAGTAAAGAACTCAAAAAAACTTAATTGTTTACATTCCCATATAAGAAGATCATGACATGGAATTTTTAAAAACTTAATTTTTTTATCCATATTAGAGTACATGGAAGGAGTTTACCCTCCCAGACACAACCAGGAATCCTATGCACATAATTAAAAATATCTTCCACACAAATAGAGATAGACCTAATCAATTAGAAAATATTAATTGCTCATATTTAGAATGGGGTAATATACTAAAATATATATTTACTTATTTTGTGTCACAACAATAAAATTACTGAATTATTTTCTGGAGCTAAATAATGACAAAATCTATCTGGTAAAACAGATGGTTAAGAATAGTTAGAAAATTAAGGAATAAAATTCTGGAGAAAAGTAGATTATCAGTACAAAATTTGAAACTATATTACAAAATGGTAAATGTGAAACCAATCTGATACCAGCTAAGAAATAGAGAGATGGATTATTACAATAGATTAGGCACACAACACAGAGTAAAAAGTGACCATAATAGTCTAGTGTTTGATAAAGCAATGATCCAAGCTTTTGGGGGTAAAGAACTCATCATCAACCAAAATTGGTGAGAAAACTAGAAAATAACTTGGAAAAAATTAGCCATAGATTAATATCTTACACCATCTACAGAGATAAGATCAAAATGGGCATATGGTACAATTTAAAGTGAGTCATCATATTGAAATTAGGGAAGCATAGAAAAATATACTTGTCAGATTATTGGATAAAAGAGGAGTTTATGACCAAACAGATATAGAAAGTAAAATAAATCACTTCCAATTGTTCACTGAAGAAAGCCATATACATCCAGAGAGAGGGATGTAAAATGTGGACCACAACATAACATTCTCATACTCTTGATTGATGTTTGCTTATATTGCTTTTCCTTTATCTGATATGTCTTTCGGGTAGATAAGATTTTTCTTGAACAACAATGATAAGTTTGGAAATATGTATACATATATTTGATTTGTCAAGTATTTTAACATAATTAACATGTAGTGGATATCCTGCCATCTAGGGGAGGGGTGGGGAGTTGGGAGGATAAATTTGTAACAGAAAGCTATGTAAGGGTTAATGTTGAAGAATTACCCATACATATGTTTTGCAAATAAAATAAAATTTAAAAAAATGAAGCCAAACTTACAAGGAAAGCAGGAAACTGGGGAAATTTTTCAAAAAAAATTTGTAGGCAGTATTTCTCAAACAAATAGAGAATGGAGTCATATTTTTTTTTTTTTAAATAAGCCATATGCTATGAACAGGCTATTTTCTGAAGACCTAATCAAGGCTATCAACAATAACATGTAACATTGTGGGAAGATGGCAGAGTAGGTCATAAAATACAAAGTGATCAAGATTTACTTCACACACACACACACACACACACACACACACACACACACAATTGTCCCTCAGGGTGAACATGAGCAAGTGAAAAACAAATAAGACTTGGGGCAGAACAGGAGTCCTGAGGCAACCAGAGAAAAAATGAAGAAAGAACCCAAGATTGAAGTTTAACCAATGTGAAGTATAAACAATTCTAGGACATCTTCAAACGGCAAGTGGAGAGCCCTAAGGATAGTTAGGTTCAGAGGTAGTCTCAGTTTTAAACATATGAACTTTCATCTCTTAAACATTGTGGGTAATCTGGAGTCTGAGTCTGGGAGGATTGAGGGAACCTCTTTCAATAAAAAAATTCCAGACTCAGCTGTGCTGCTGACACTTTGCCCTGATTGAGAGAAGGAATCAGTACAACCAGTGAGTGCTTAAGCAGTGAGCAGGATAGACCCTGGCTGGGGGCATATATAGGAGGCTGGAGATCTTGGTTTTGAATTCCAGTTAGAGGGAAGAACTTAGGACCATCTTAGGACTAGAAATCATAACAATATTAATTTCTTATTTTCTTTTAAATGAGTAAGTAAACAAGAAAGAATCCAAAAATAGAAAGTCATATGAGACTAGAGAAGGATAGGGTTTATCTTCAGAGAAGAAAACAAGT
Source organism: Myrmecobius fasciatus (assembly GCA_023553655.1). Taxonomy (NCBI): domain Eukaryota; kingdom Metazoa; phylum Chordata; class Mammalia; order Dasyuromorphia; family Myrmecobiidae; genus Myrmecobius; species Myrmecobius fasciatus. Next base: position 179,676 of record JAJPUD010004190.1, read on the forward strand.
AAAAAACACCCTCTCATACACCAAAGATTAACATGAAAGTTAAACTTTCCTAAAAATAATAGAAGAATTCAAAAAAGACTTTATAATCGAATGAGAAAGTGAAGAAAAACTAAAAATAAATAACCATCTCAAAAAAAAACAAGAAGGTTAAGAAAAAAAATAGCCAACTAGAAAAAGGAAAAAAAAAAAAAAAGGTTCTTTGAAAATTAGACTCAGGCAAGAGGAAGCCAGTGAAGTTATAAGAGAGTAAGAAATCATAATATAAAATATAAAGAATGCAAAAATAGAAGAGACTTTGAAACATCTTATAGAAAAATAAGAGATCTGTAGAGGAGATCAAGAAGAGAAAACATAAGAATAATTAAACTCCCTGAAAGCTATGAACAACAACAACAACAATAACAACAACAAGAAAAATAACACAACATATTATACAAGAAATACAATTGACCTGAAGTTATGAACAAGAGGGGAAAATAGAAATAGAATAAAAAAATCACCTATCACTACTTCAAAAAAAAATCCTACAAGGAAAACATATATTAAAATCATTACTAAATGCATAAACTTCCAGATCAAAGAGAAAATTTTACAAGCAACAACATCAACATTCTAACAAGAAGGAAAAATAAATTAAAAAGTGAGCTCACTTTTTCCATCTTAACTGATGTTACTGATTTAAGAATAAGGTAGAGCAATTTTTATGGTTTGATTTCCCAGTAGTGAAAAATTCCGATTAGAGGAAAAAAGCATGATCAAGCTCAAGTTTCTTCTTACACTCTAATTTCTCTTTAACCATCATCAGAAGGATCCCTTTTGAACCATGAATATACATACAATATGGGTTCTCTGTTTTATTCCCAGAAGAAAATATATCCTATATTTGATGTTATTATTGTAACTTTGCAGGTGAAGAGAACCTAATGAAATGCCAGTAAAATACCACAAGTAACCATGCTTTTCATGCACATTTGATCAATAAAAGTTATTATTGTTGATGAATATCATTTTAAATAAAAAAGATATCTTATTTCAGGTTTCATAAAAAATAAAAACTACATTCATTTTTTTGTTCGTTTCTTAGAACATACTGCTGCTCTAATAACGGGATAATACACAAAAAATTCTGACAGTGAGTTATGTGAGGGGTATATGGTGTCAATTAAATATGAGAAAACACAAAGTTAAGTATGATCCAGGGAGCATAAGTCCCTGACACCATAGTAACTGGTGAGATGTTTTGTATTTCTTAAAACCTGACAGAGAGATTAATGATTTAAAAGGCAGTTTTGTATTAATTTATTATAAAGTTTTCTTTTTCTGAGAGTCACACAGAAAATATCAATTTTGGCATCCTCCCACTATATTTCTCTGAAAATTTTATGTGGATACCAAAATGATTCATTTTGTTGTATGTGAAAAAATAAAAAGTCATAACATTTGATCAGTAATAGTAAAATTCCATTGTTACTACTAAAATATTTTCTTCTTCAATTTATGCTTATGCAACCTATGATTTGAAGGGGAAAAAGTAGAACAAGTCCCTCTAGATTTCTGTAACTCAGTAAAAAAATGCAACATAACATATTAGTAGAGTAAATTTAAAATTATTCTGTTACATTTATAAATAATGTAAATATAACATACGCTAAAAAAAATTCAGATATAGGTGCTAATATTTATCAGTGTTCATACTAAATTTTCTCTCTTACAGAAAAGAGACATAAGTATTACAAACACATAAAAATCACAGTATTATTTTGAAATTTGTGGAAAAAATAATAAACATATTCCTAATATTTATGCATAAAGTTCTTTCTATAAGATTTTCAAAGCACTTTAGAAATGCTGCATCTTTTTTACTGTCAACAACTCTAGGAGGTAGGTGTTATTATTCCCATGTCAGAAATGAAGACTCTGAGACAAAAGGCTACCAAGTTTACTTGTCCAGTGTTACATAATTATTAAGTGTCTCAGGACAAATTATTCCACATCTAATGTTATAGCCACTGTGCCACCAACCATGCTATGAAGAATGTATATGTCAAGATTCTTCATTGCTATATCCACTAGCTCCTAACATCTACAATGAGATTTGTTGATCTTTCATTGCCAATTTCAAGATAGTTCCCAGGTCTGAAGTAGTTCTGAACAATAAATTGATATAGGAGATTGTTTTAATAATCCTGTTGAAGCAGAATATGAGACCAATAATTTAATAATTTTTAAAACCCAATTGCCATGCTACAAGAAAATATCAAGTTATTAAATGTTGTCAGACCTCAGACAAATTTAAAAATCTCAGATGATGATAATTTTAGAAAGTATTAATACAATAAATGAAAAATAACTTATTTTTAATTTTATTGTAGTAAGTTTATTTTGAATATTGCTTTATGAATCATGCTTGGAGATAAAAATCAGAGCACAAGTGAAAAATCATGGGAGAGATTAAAAAAAAAGAAAAAAGAAGTGAACATAGCATGTGTTTATTTACATTTAGTCTCCTTAGTTATTTTTCTGGATGCAGGTGGCATTTTCTGTCCAGAGACTTTTTGGTTTGCTTTGGATCAGTGAACTACTGAGAATAATGAAGTCTTTCATAGCTGATCATCACACATACTTGCTGTTACTATGTACAATCTATTCTTGATTGAGTTTTTTTCATTCAGCATCAGTTGATGCAAATCTTTCCAGGCCTTTCTAAAATCAGCTTGTTCATCATTTTTTAATAGAACAATAATATTCCGTTATCTTCATGTACCACAACTTGTTCAGTCATTCCTCAGTTGATTAGGATCCAATGCTTTTCCAATTCTTTGCTACCATTAATAGAACTGCTCTAAACATTTTTGCAATGCGGGTCCTTTTCCCTCCTTTATATTTTCCTTGGAATGCAGATCCCACTAATGGCACTGCTGAGTCATGTATCCATTTTGACTTTCTTTTGCTATAGGGTGTGAGATGCAGTTCTGTGCTCTGTTTCTGACATATTACTTTCCAGGTTTCCCAGCAATTTTTGTGAAATAGGGAGTTCTTATCACAGAAGTTGAAATTTGAGTCTTTATCAAATACTTGTCATTTGATTATTGTGCCATGTGTATCAAATTTGTTTATTGATCTATGACTCTATTTCTTAGCCAATTACAAATGGTTTATAATATAGTTTTATGTTTGCTACTGCTGGGCCACCATGCTTTGTATTTATTTCCCTTCATTCCTTTAATATTCTTGACCTTTTGTTCTTCCAGATGAATTTTGCTATTTTTTTTAGTTCCATAAAATATTATTTTGGGAGGTTAATTGGTATGGCAGTGAAAAAGTAGACCAAATTAATATTGCCATTTTTCTTATATTAGCTCAGTCTATCCAAGAGCAATTGATATTGTTTCAGTTGTTTAGATCTGACTTCATATGTCTGAGAAGTGTTTGTAATTTTAGTAATATAGTTCCTGGGTTTGTCTTGGTAGATAGATACCCAAATATTTTATTTTGGCTACAATTATTTTAAATGGAATTTCTCTTTTTATCTTTTGCTGCTGGGTTTTGTCAGAAATATATAGAAATGCTAATAACTTGTGCAGGCTTATTTTATATCCTGCACCTTTGTTAAAGCTGTTAATATTTTCAACTAGATTTTGGGTTTGTTTTCTAGAATTGTCTAAGTATATTATCATATCACCTGCAAAGAGTGATAATTTTATCTCTTTACTGACTGTTCTAATTCTTTTAATTTCCTTTTCTTTCCTTATTGCTAAAAAACAACACTTCTAGTACAATTTTGAATAATAGTAGTGATAATAGACATCCTTGATCTTATTAGAAATGTGCCCAGCTCCTCTGTATTACAAACAATGCTTGATGTTGGTTTTAGATAGATGATACTTATTATTTTAAGGGAAACTCCTTTTATTCCTTTAATCTTTTTGATAGGAATGGGTGCAGGGTGGAGCCAAAAATGGTGGAGAGGACACACATTCTTTCCGACATTTTCCCATAATCCTCAGACTAATTACCACATCCAGCCTCTGAATTAGCTATGAACTGGAAGAATTCACAAATATGGGGAGTGCAACAAATTACCAGCAGAAGATAATTTTGAAGATTTCCAGAAAAGGTCTGTTTTAATTGGGGATGGAGGGAGGCAGGCCAAGTGAAAGCAGCCTGAGCACAGATGCTGGAGAACATGGACAGCACAGAGTCCCAGGGCACTGAGTGCTGGAGAATCTATGGTGAGGAATATTCAGTAGTGTTGACAACTCTGCCCTGGCTGCAAGCCAGTAGATCAGCAGAGAAGATATAAACCTCCAACACAAGCACAAAAGGTAAATAACGAACCCTAATACATCAGAATCCCACAGGAACTGGCCACACCATCCAACACTGGGAGTGAATCAGCACTAACTCATCATAACCACTGCCCCTTGTAGAGGAATATTGGCCAACCTTTTAGCCCTAAATACATATCTCAAATTAAAAAAAAAGATTGAAAAAGCAAAAATATCTATGGTCATAGATGAATTCTATGGTGAAAGAGAAGAACAGATTTCAAACCCTGAGGAAACTCAAAGCAGATTGTCTTCAAATGAAGCTCCAAAGGGCAATACAAATTGGTCCACATCACACAAGGATCTCCAAGAAGAAATTAAAAAGGATCTTAAAAGAGAGCTAAAAGAAAAATGGGGAAAGGAAATGAAAACTTTGCAAGGGGGTTTGGAAAAAGCAACACAGGGATGGAGCCAAGATGGCAGAGAGCAGACACGACTCTCTGTAACCTCCCCTGAACTTTCTGTCAAACCAACAGCAGATTAAGCCTCTTAACTCATTTCAGAGTCAAAGAACCTACAAATATTTAGAGTGCCACACATTCCCAGAAGAAATTACGTTGGAAGAACTTCAGAACAGGTATTTCAATAGGGCAGAGAGACAGTCTGCCAAGCCCATTCAGCAGCATGGGGAAACCTGGGGCAGGGAAGTGGGCTGGGAATCACAATGTTGCAGTTTCCAAGAACCTAGGAAACTTCTGTCAGCCTCTTAGGATACTCTGTCCTGGTTGCAAGCAGGTGGTTGGGCAGTTTTGCCTTTTGTATTAACCACTGACCAGGGGAAGAACATGGGACCTAGCTGCCATTACCCAACATTGGAATTCAATCAATCAGCAGAACTGCCCCAAGGCTAATTAAATCAGTTGTCATTCCTTTGCTTTGAACACATCACAAGCCTTAAAAATGATTTAAAAAATTCTCATCATAGACAGCTTTTATGGAGAGAGAGAAAAACAGACCTCAGATCCTGAGGTCCCTAAAGGTAAAGCAACTCCAGAGGAAGCCCAAAGGGAGTCATGATTTGGTCCCCATTTCACAAGGCTGTCCTGGAACACTGCATAAAGAATCTTAAAAGAATTTTAGAAGTAAAATGGGGAAATGAAATATGATCATTGAAAGAAGGAATGGCAAAAGCATATAATGCCCTACAAAAAGATATGAAAAAGATGCCAATTCAAAGAAAAACAAAATTGGTGAAATGGAAAAAGAAAGCAATGAACAAAAAAATTTGATTGGCCAAATACAAAAAAAGCTAAAAAAAAAAAGGTAAATGAAGCACAAAATACACTAAAATTTAGAATTGAACAAATGGAAGTGAATGAATCAAGAAGACTTCAAGAATCAGTAAAACAAAAACAAAAAAAAAGAAAGAAGAAAAGAAAATATGAAACTTCTCTTAGGGAAACAGGAAAAAAACTCACTTGAAAAATAGATCTAGAAGAGAAAATTTAAGAATTATTGGACTTCCTGAAATACATGATGAAAAAAAGTACCTAGACACTATCTTACAGGAAATCATAAAAGAAAACTGCATGTATATTTGAGAAGCAGAAGGTAAAACAGCCATCAAAATAATTTACAAATCACCTCCTGAAAGACACCCCAAAATTAAATCTCCAAGATATATCATGTCTAAATTTCAGAAGTATTGCACCAAGGAAAAGGTATTACAAGCAGCCAGAAAGCAACAATTCAAATACCAAGGAAGCACAATTAGGATCATCCAGGACCGAGGAGCTTCCACCTTAAAGGATCATAGGTCATGGAATCTGATATTCCAAAAAGTAAAGGAACTTGGATTACATCCAAAAATAAGCTATCCAACTTAAATGAGCATTATCTTTCAGGGAAGAAGATGGACATTTAATGATATAGGTAAATTTCACCTATTTCTAATGAAAACACCAAAAGTGAACTAAAATTTGACCTCAAAACATGGAAGTCAAGAGATATATAAAAAGGTAAAAAGGAAAAACCTCTCGTGATCTATAAGTCTCTTATGGACATACTGAGAGAATGCAAGTAGAATTTGATTTTATTTTGATAATATGAAAAAGAAATTATAGGTGGAAAGGAATCATACTAGAAAAGGAGGGGAAAGGAGGGAAATTACATCTAGGTAAATGGCTGGAGCAGAATTTATTATGCTCCAGGCAAACAAAAAAAAGTGAGGATAACAATCCTGATCTCAGATCAAGTAAAAGTAAAGATAGTTATAAAAATACTAGCAACAAGATTACAGAAAGTCACCCTGAGGGATAATACACTATGATCAAGTAGGATTTATACCAGGAATGCAGGGCTGGTTTAATATTGGAAAAATTATCAGCATAATCAATTTTATCAATAACCAAACTAACAAAAATCATATGATTATCTCAATACATTCAGAAAAAGCATTGAATAAAATCCAGCATTCATTCCTATTAAAAACACTAGGGAGTATAGGAATGAATGGACTTTTCCCTTAAATGATCACTAGCATCTATTTAAAATCATCAGCAAGCATCATATGTAAGGGCACAAACTAGAACCATTCCCAAGAAGATCAGGAGTGAAACAATGCTACCCACTATAACCATTAGTATTCAATATTGTATTAGAAATGCTAGTTTTGGCAATAAGAGAAGAAAAAGAGATTAAAGGAATTAGAGTAGGTCATGAGGAAACCAAATTTTACTCTTTGCAGATGATATGATGGAAAACTTAGGAGAACCCTGGAGACAGAACTAAAAACTACTAGAAACAATTTATATACGTATTATGGGATTTGTTATATATTTTACCATAGATAACATTTTTTGAACTGCTTGCCATCTAGTGGAAGGGATGTGGGGGGAAGTAGGAAAATATTTTGAACAGAAAGTTTTGCAAGTGTCAATGTTAAAAAATTACCTATCCATATGCTTGGCAAATATAGAAAGCTTTAATTAAAAAAAGGAAAAGGCAACACCTAATAAACAGCAAAATGGAGAAAGTATATATAAAAGGTAGATTTGACAAAATGAAAATATAAAACAACTCCCAGAAAAATATAATTTGAGAAAAGGAAAAAGAAAATTATCTCCTTAAAAACAGATTTTGTTAAATAGAAAAAATCTTAGAACAAAACAACTCATTTAAAAATTCAATTGAACAAATACAAAAATAAGTAAGAAAAAAGTAAATGAAAAAATTCAATAAATATCAGAACTGAACAAATGGAAATGAATGAGAGACATCAAGAATCAGTCAAACAAAACCAAAAAAAATGGAAAAAAAAAGAAAAAAAAGTAAAATACCTACTTGGGAAAACAAATGACCCTGAAAATAGATCTAGGAGAGACAATCAAAGGATTATTGGACTTCTTGAAAACTGTGATGAAAAAAAAAAGAGCCTAGACACTATTTTTCAGGGAAACATCAAAGACATCTGCCTGGATATCACGGAATCAGAAAGTAAAATAGTCATATAAAGAATTCATTGAACATCTCCTGAAAGAGACCCCCCCCCCAAAAAAAAAATTGAAACTCCAAGGAACATCATGGCTAAATTTCAGAGCTATCAGACCAAGCAAAAAATATTACAAACAGCCAGAAAAAAAAATTCAAATACTGAGGAGCCACAATAAGGATTAACCAGGACCTAGCAGCTTCCACCTTAAAGGAAAGAAGGGCCTCATATCAGTTATTCCCAAAGGCAAAAGAACTTGGAATTATCCAAGAATAAATTATCTTGCTAAAGTGAGCAGTATCTTTCAGGGAAGAAGATGGACATAATGAAATAGGTGAATTCCATTTATTTCTGATGAAAAGACCAGAGCTAAACAAAAAATTTAACCTCTAAATATAGACCTTAAGAGAAGCATAAAAAGGTAAAAAGAAAAAAAAAATTATTGAGAAATGTATTTCTGTTATGGGTATACATAGAGAGTGAATGCATAACTTGATTTTTACTATTTATTATAACATATAAAAGAAACTAAAGGTGGAAAGGGGATTGTACCTGAAAAGGGGGAAAGTGGAGGTAAAATGAGGGAAATTACATCTCAGGAAGAGGCAAAGAAAACATATTGTAATTCAGGGAAAAAGTGAAGGAGATGAACATTGTGAGAACCTTACTCTTACCAGATTTAGCTCAAAGAGAAAAGCTTAGATATAATCAGTTAAACCAAGAAACTTCTTTCATCTTATAGAAAAGTGGCAGGGGAAAGGGGAAAAGGGAAGGCATAAGCTAAATAGAAGAGAAAACAGATAAAGTAAATGAAAGATATAAAAAAGGGGGAGGGACTCTACTGGGGGAGGCCTACTTGAGACAAGTAGAGTTCATAAGTAAAATATCAGAGAGGAGGGAAAAGGGGAAAGGAAAGACAAAAGCATAAGTTGTGGTTAATAAAATGGGAGGAAATAGAGAATTGGTAGTTTTAACCATAAATGTGAAGAGGTGGACACACCCTTAAAGTGGAATACAATAGCAGACTCCATTAAAAGCCAGAATCCTACAATATGTTGTTTTAAAGAAAACAATTTAAAGCAGAGCAATACATACAGAGTAAATGTAAAAGGCTGGAACAGAATCAATTATACTTTAGGTGAAGTTAAAAAAAAAAAAAAAGCAGGGCTAGCCATCCTGATCTCAGATTAAGCAAAAGCAAAAATTGACCTAATTAAAAGAGATAAGGAAGGAAATATATCTTGCTAAAAAGATACCATAGATAATGAAGTGATATTAACACTAATACTAAACATATATGCAACAAGTGGTATAGCATGGAAATTCCTTTTTTTTTTACTTTTATTCAAGCTTTATATTACAGAACATATGAGTAACTTTTCTACATTGACCTTTGCATAATTTTCTGTTCCAAATTATTTCCTCGTTCCCCCCACCCCCTTTCCTAGATGGAAAGTGGTCTAATACATGTTAAATATGTTAAAATATATGATAAATACAATATGTGTGTACATATCTATACAGTTATCTTGCTGCACAAGAAAAATCAGATCTAGAAAGAGAAAAAAAAAACAATCTAAGAAGGAAAACAAAATGCAAGCAAGCATTCACAGAAAAGCATTAAAAAGATTATGTTGAAGTCCACTCTCAGTTCCCACAGGACTTTCTTTGGATGTGTATAACTTTCTTCATCACTGAACAATAGGAACTCTTCATTGTTGAAGAGAACCATGTCCATCAGAATTGATCATTGTATAGTCTTGTTGCTGTGTATAATGATCTCCTGGTTCTGCTCATTTCACGTAGCATCAGTTCATTGGTCGTTTCGTATAGAGCAATAATATTCCATAACATTCATATTGCATAAGTTATTTAGCCATTCTCCAATTGATGGGCATCCATTTAGTTTCCAGTTCCTTGTCACTCCAAAAAGGGCTGCCACAAACATTTTTGCACATGTGGGTCCCTTTCCCTCCTTTTAAGATCTCTTTATGATACAAACCCAGTAGAAACACTGTTGGGTCAAAGAGTACGCACACTTAATGTATCAATGTGCCAGTTTTCCCGCATCCCTCCAACATTCCACATTATCTTTTCCTGTCATCTTAGCCAATCCTACAAGTGTGCAGTGGTATCTCAGAGTTGTCTTAATATGCATTTCTCTGATCAATAGTAATTTGGAGCACCTTTTCATATGACTAGAAATAGTTTCAATTTCTTTATCAGAAAGTTGTCTGCTCATATCCTTTGACCATTTATCAGTTGGAGAATGACTTGAATTCTTATACATTTTAGTAAGTTCTCTATATATTTTAGAAATGAGGCCTTTATCAGAATCCTTAATGGAAAAATGTTTTCCCATATTATTCCTTCCCTTATAATCTTGTCTGCATTTGTTTTGTTTGTACGAAAAATTTTTGAACTTGATATAGTCAAAATTATCTATTTTGTGATTAATAATGATCATTTATTATATATAATATGTATATATTATATATAATAAATATATATATATATATTTATATATATATAATGAGTTCTTTGGTCATAAATTCGTTTATCCTCCACAGATCTGAAAGGTAAACTATCCTACCTTTTTCTAATTTGTTTATAATATGATTCTTTATGTCTAGATCATGTATCCATTTTGACCTTATCTTGGTATACAGTGTCATTTGTGGGTCAATGCCGAGTTTCTTCCATAAAAAACTCCAATTTTCCCAGCAGGTTTTTTGGCGAATAGTGGGTTTTTATTTCAAAAGCTGCAGACTTTGGGCTTGTCAAATACTAGATTACTAGTTATTTACTACTTTGTCTTGTAAATCTAGCCTATACCACTGATCAACTACTGTGTTTCTTAGCCAGTACCAAATGGTGTTTTTGACCATTGCTTTATAATGTAGTTTTAGATCTGATACAGCTAGGCCACCCACATTGCTTTTTTTTTTTTTTTCATTATTTCCCTTGAAATTCTTGACCTTTTGTTCTTCCAGGTGAATTTTGTTGTTATTTTTTCTAGGTCAGTACAATTATTTCTTGGGACTTTTATTGATATAGCACTAACTAAATAGATTAGTTTAGGTAGTATTGTCATCTTTATAATATTCACTTGACCTGTACAAGAGCACTTTATATTTTTCCAATTGTTTAGATATGACTTTTTTATGTGGAAAGTGTTTTGTAGTTTTGATTATATAGTTTCTGACTTTCCCTTGGCAGATAGATTCCCAAATATTTTATACTATCGACAGTTATTTTGAGTGGAATTTCTTTTTGTATCTCTTGCTGTTGAATTGTGTTGGTAATATATAAAAATGCTGATGATTTATGTAGATTTGTTTTGCATCCTGCAACTTTGGTAAAGTTGTGAATTATTTCTAGCAGTTTTTTAATTGAGCCTCTGGGTTTTCTAAGTATACCATCATATCATCTGCAAAGAGTGATAATTTGGTTTCCTCATCACCTACTCTAATTTCTTTAATCTCTTTTTCTTCTCTTACTGCCAAAGCTAACATTTCTAATACAATATTAAACAGAAATGGTGACAGTAGGCAGCTTTGCTTCAATCCTGATCTTTTTGGGAATGGTTCTAGTTTGTCCCCATTACATATGATGCTTGCTGATGTTTTTAGAAAGATGCTACTGATCATTTTAAGGAAATGTACATTTACTCCAATATTCTCTAGTGTGTTAAATAGGAATGGGTATTGGATTTTACCAAATACTTTTTCTGCATCTATTGAGATAATCATATGATTTTTATTAGTTTGGTTATTATATAATTTATTATGCTGATATATATATATATATATATACATACACACACACACACACACACACACATATATATATATATATATATATATATATATATATAATTTTGAACAAGCCCTGCATTCTTGGTATAAATCCTGCTTGGTCAGAGTGTATTATCCTGGGGATTACTTTCTGTAATCTCATTGCTAATATCTTATTTTTTGCATCAATATTCATTAGGGAAATTGGTCTATAGTTTTCTTTCTCTGTTTTCACCCTATATGGCTTAGCTATCAGCACCATGTCTGTATGATAAAAGGGATTTGGTAGCAAGCCTACTTTCCCTATTTTTTTTCTTTTAAATTTTATTTTATTTGCATAACATATGTGTGGGTAATTCTTCAACAATAACCCTTACATAGCTTTCCGTTACAAATTTTTCCCCCCAACTCCCCACCCCTCCCCTAGATGGCAGGATATCCACTACATGTTAATTATGTTAAAATATTGGCAAATCGAATATATGTATACATATTTCCAAACTTATCATTGTTGTGCAAGAAAGAGCTTATCTACACAAACAATATATCATATAAAGGAAACACAATGTAAGCAAACATCAATCAAGGAGTATGAGAATGTTATGTTGTGGTCCACATTTCACATCCCTCTCTCTGGGTGTATATGGCTTTCTTCAGTGAACAATTGGAGGTGGTTTGAAACATTTCATTGTTGAAGAGAGCCATGTCCATCAGAATTGATCGTCATATAGTACTGTTGTTGCCGTGTATAATGATCTCCTGGTTCTGCTCATTTCAGTCAGCATCAGTTCATGTAAGTCTCTCCAGGCCTCTCTGAAATCATCTTGCTGGTCATTTCTTACAGAACAATAATATTCCATAATATTCATATACCATAATTTATTCAGCCATTCTCCAATTGAAGGGCATCTATTCAATTTCCAGTTTCTAGCCACTACAAAAAGGGCTGCCACAAACTTTCTTGCACATGTGCGGCCTTTTCCTTCCTTTATGATTTCTTTGGGATATAAGCCCAATAGAAATGCTGCTGGGTCAAAGGGTATGCACAGTTTGATAACTTTTTGAGCATAGCTCCAAATTGTTCTCCAGAATTGCTGTATCCGTTCACAGCTCCACCCACAATGCATCAGTGTCCCAGCCCTCCCACATCCCCTCCAACATTCATCATTAACTTTTCCTGTCATTTTAGCCAATCTGACAGGTGTGAAGTGGTACCTCAGGGTTGTCTTGATTTGCATTTCTCTGATCAATAGTGATTTGGAGCACCTTTTCATATGACTATAAATAGTTTTAATTTCATCCTCTGAAAATTGTCTGTTCATATCCTTTGACCATTTATTGATTGGAGAATGGCTTGAATTTTTGTAAATATGAAGTCTTATTGAGTCATTTACTTCTATTTGTTCAATTTTAATTTTTAAAGTATTATTCCCTTCAGTTATCTTTTTTAGCTCCTTTTGTAGCTGGCCAATTGAATTTCTTGATTCAATGCATTCTTTTTCCATTTTTCCATTTTTATTTTTCAGTGAATTGTTGTCTTTTTCCAATTCACCAATTTTGTTTTTCAGTGAATTGTTGTCTTTTTCCAATTCACTAATTTTGTTTTTCAGTTCACCATTTTTGTTTTCCAGTGAATTGGTGATTTTTTCCAATTCACCAATTTTTTTTTTCAGTTAACTGTTTTCTTTTTCCAATTCTCCAGTCCTATTTTCCAGTTTTTGATATTTCTGTTGCCCTGATCTCAATTTATTTCCCCATTCTTCTTCTAGTTCTCTTTTGAGATTCTTAATGCAGTCTTCCAGGTAAGCCTTCTGAAAGGGAGACCAACTTAAGTCTGCCTTTGTGGCTTCATCTGGGATTGTTTTCATAATGTCAGGATCTGGGAACTGTTCTATTTTTTCTCCGTAAAAGCTTTCTATGGTGAGAGCTCTCTTCTGCTTCTTGCTCATGATTTAAAGTTGGGATATTGGTCAAAAGCAGAGAAAACTGCAACAATTTGTATTTGCCCTGGGGCAGTTTGCCGAGTTGACTTCCAGTCTGAGGCTGGTCGGGCTAGATTCGCACTAGGACCACGTTTTCAGCTGCTCTCGATCCACCCTTTACCAAAGGCAGATCTGCCAAAGCACCTGCCCGCAAGAAGAGCAAAGTGGCCCAGGAGTCTCCCAGGGGCTTCCTGGGTGCCTAAAATCCGCCCCTCTATCGCAGCCCTGACTTCCGCCCCAGCTGGAGTCTGATTGCGACCAGGGGCCGATTTCCCCTGAGGCTAACCTTCTCTGGAGTTCTTTCAAGGTAGATTTTTGATGGAAGTGGGTTGTAGTCCAAATGTTTGGCGGGGCCCTCACTCACATACCAGTTCGAAGGCTCACTTTGTCTGGGTATGAGGGAAGGTCCGAGGAGTTCACAGAGAAAGCTGTGTGTAGTTCGCCATCTTGGCTCCGACCCTCTCTTTCCCTATTTTTTGAAATAATTTCTGTAGCATTAGAATTAATTGTTATTTGAATGTTTGGTAGAATTCACATGTAGAATTCATCTGGCCCTGGAGATGTTTTCTTAAGGAGTTGATCAATAGCTTGTTCTAATTCTTTTTCTAAAATGGAGCTGTTTAAATAAATCACTTCCTCTTCTGTTAGCTTGTTCTAATTCTTTTTCTAAAATGGACCTGTTTAAATAAACCACTTCCACTTCTGCAATCTATATTTTTGTAGATATGCCTCCATTTCACTTAGGTTATCAAATTCATGGGCGTAAAGTTGGGCAAATTAACTCCTAATTATTGCTCTAATTTCCTCTTCGTTGATGAACAGTTCTCACTTTTCATTTCTGAGACTAACAATTTGATTTTCCTCTTTCCTTTTTTAATTAAATTGACTAAAAGCTTATCTATTTTGTTTGTTTTTTCACAAAACCAACTGTTTTATTTATTAATTCAATGTTTTTCTTATTTTCACTTTTATTAATTTCTGCTTTTATTTTCAGAATTTCCAAATTGGTATTTAATTGAGGATTTTTAATTTGTTATTTTTCTAGCTTTTAAATTGTAAAACCAATTCATTTACCTTCTCTTTCTCTATTTTATGTAAGTAAGCATTTAGGGATATAAAATTATCCCTTATAATTACTTTGGCTGTATCCCACAAATTTTGGTATGTTGTAGCATTATTGTCATTCTCCTCGATGAAATTATTGATTGTGTCTATGATTTGCTCTTTCATCCATTCATTTTTTAGGATTAGATTATTTAATTTCCAATTAACATTTGGTCTATTTTCTCCTTGCCTTATATTGCATGTCATTTTTATTGCATCATGATCTGAAAAAAATGCATTTAGTATTTCTGCCTTTCTGCATTTGATTTCGAGGTTTTTATGCCCTAATACATGGTCAATTTTTATATAAGTTCCATGAACCGCTGAGAAAAAAAGACAAATCCCTTCTCCCTCCATTCAATTTTCTCTAAAGATTTTTGATACCTAACTTTTCTAACATTTTGTTTTCCTCCTTATTTTCTTTCTTATTTATTTAGTGGTTTCATTTATCTAATTCTGAGAGAGCAATGTGGAGATCCCCCACTAGTATAGTTTTGCTGTCTATTTCTTCTTGCATCTCTCTTAACATCTCCTCTAGGAATCTAGATGCTATCCCACTTGGTGCATATATGTTTAGTATTGATATTGCTTCATTGTCAATGGTAGCCTTTAGTAAAATATTGTTTCCTTCTTTAGTTCTTTTAATTAGATATATCTTTGCTTTTACTTGATCTGAGATCAGGTTTGCTACCCCTGATATTTTTTTTTGTTGTTGTTATTTACCTGAAGCATAATAGATTCTGCTCCGGCTTTTTTCCTTCACTTGGTATGTATCTCTATGCTTTAGATGTGTTTCTTCTAAAAAAAAATATATTGTAGGATTCTGGTTTTTAATCCAGTCTGCTATCTGCTTCTGTTTTATGGGAGAGTTCATCCCATTCACATTCACTGTTAAAATAACTAATTCTGCATTTCTTGCCATCTTATTTACCCAATGTTATGTTTTTGTTTTCTCTTTTCTTCCCCCTTTCTCACTTCCCCCTTCCCCAGTATTTTGCTTTTGATGACCACTTCCCTCAAACAGTCCTCCCCCCTTTCGAGCCCCTCCCCTTTTTACACCTTTCCCCTAATTCTTCTATTTTCACTTCTATTACTCTTTTCCTTTCTTTTCCTCCTTTCCCTCCCACTTCCCTAAAAGAGGCACAAGTTTCTCTATGAAATCAAATGTGTCTGTTATTCTCTTTTAGAGCCCAATCTGATGAGACTAAGATTCACACAATGATGATCCCTCTCCCTTCTTTCCTTCAGTTATATTAGGTTTTCTTTGCCTCTTCATGAGATTTTACCTTATTTTTACCTCCTTTTTCCTCTTTTTTTCCCCAGTATGTTAGCCCTTCCATCTCTAGTTTCTTTTTCATATTATCGAAGTAAAATCAAATTATACCCCCATTGTTTAAGTATATCCATAATAGAAATGTAGTTCTCAAGAGTTCTTTCATTTTTATTTTTTATGCTTCTTTTGAGTTCTGCGTTTGGAGTTCAAATTTTTACTTCATATCTGCTCTTTTCATTAGAAATAGATGAAATTCACCTATATCATTAAATATTCATCTTCTTCCCTGGAAGATAATGCTCATTCTAGGTGGATAGCTTATTCTTGTCTGTAATCCAAGTTCCTTTGCCTTTTGGAATATCTGATTCCAGGCCCTCAATCCTTTAATGTAGAAGCTAACAGATCCTGGGTGATTCTAAGTATAGATGCTGGGTCTTTGAATTGTTTCTTTCTAGCTGCTTGCAATATCTTGGTGCAATAATTCTGAAATTTAGCCATGATATTACGTGGGGATTTAATTTTCATGTCCCTTTTTTAGGTGACCAGTGAATTCTTTCAATGGTTACTTTATCTTCCAATTCTAAAACATCAGGGCATTTTTCTTTCATGATTTTTTGGAAGATAGTGTCTAGGTTCTTTTTTTCATCATGGTGTTCCAGAAGTCTAATAATCCTTACATTGTCTCTCATAGAGCTGTTTCCAGGCCAGTTCTTTTCCCTAGGAGAGATTTCATATTTTCTTCTATTTTTTTCTTTTTTTTGTTTTTGTTTGACTGATTCTTGAAGTATTATTGATTCATTCACTTCCATTTGTTCAGTTCTTATTTTTAGTGTATTCTTTTCTTCAGTTACCTTTTTTAGCTCCTTTTGTAATTGGCCAATTGAATTTTTTTGTTCATTGCGGTCTTTTTCTTTTTCACCAATTTTGTTTTTCAGTGAATTAGTGTCTTATTCATATTTCTTTTGTAGAACATTTTATGCTTTTTTCATTCCTTCTTGCAATGATCTCGTTTAATTTTTCCATTTTTCTTCTAACTCTCTTTTCAGATTCTTTAAACAATCTTCTAAGAAAGACTTGTGAAATGGGGACCAGCTCATTTCTCACTTTGTGGCTTCCTGTGGAGTTGCTTTACCTTTATGAACCTCAGCATCTGAGGTTTGCCCTTTTCTCTCTCCATAAAAGTTGTCTATGTTGAGAGTTTTTTTTGTTTTTGTATTCATTTTTTTTAAACTTGAGGTATGTTCAAAGCAAAGGAGGGACAGCTGCTTTAATTAGTTCTGGGACATTTTGGCTGATTGATTTCTGGCGCTGGCCTATTGGGACCATATCCAGGGTGTTCAGTGGTTTACAATCTACTTTTTACAAAAGACAGATCTGCTAAAGCATCTGCTTGCAACTAGGGCAGAGTGGCCTAAGAGGTTCCCAGAAACTTCCTAGGTGCTTAGAAACTGCCATGTTCTGAGTCCCTGCCTGGCTTTCTGCCCTTTTTCCCAAAGCTGCCTTCAGCAAACTGTCTCCCTGCCCAACTGAAACAGACCTGTTCCAAACGTCTTCCAAGGTAACTTTTTCTGGGAATGTGTTGTACTCCAAATATTCCTGGGGTGCTTTGATTCCAAAATCAGTTCAGAGGCTTAATCTGCTGTTGGTTTGAGAGAAAGGTCAGAGGAGGTCACAGAGAGTTATGTCTGCACTCCACCATCTTGGCTCCAATGAAAAAAATTCTTAGAGGGAGGATAGGTTAAGTAATTGGAAAGAAAGGCAATTAATAGAGGTAAATTAGAGGAGTGAGGTGGGATAGGAAATAAGAAATATACACAAACATAAACAATAAAAATCAGGTTTAGGACTATTGAGGGGGGAAAGCTGGGGAAGTAATTATTGGTCTGAAAGTTAAAGCTTAGATAGATTTAATCAAAAGAGAAAATAGAGAAACTACACTATAAATCAGTCATATTCATCGATTTTGTTTTAGACTCTTTAAAATAACTAGCAAGCATAGTATTTGAATACTACTGCGATATAGAAAATGATCAATTGGTCAATTTAAAAAAATATATAGAAATATTTCAACTTATGAAGGAACACATTATATACCTTACAAGAAATAGAGGACAAACAAGCATAGTACAGTCTTCCACAGAAATGTGTGTATGTATGTTTGTATGATTATATATATATATATATATATATATATATATATGTGTGTGTGTGTGTGTGTGTATAAACATACATAAATATGTTTGTTTATATATTCATATCCATGAAATTCACATACACATACTCACACACATATGTATGTATTTAATTGTGCATAGATGTAATTGTATGGAAAAGTGAAAAAAGAATAAAATAAAAAGGATACAGCAAAGAACAGAACTACAAGGCAGCAACGATGTACAATTTAGTGCAATAAATAATATTATATAGGCTTCCTTGAAATGGAAACATTGTTTTATATTCCAAATCTCCTGTGTTCTGTTGCACACATAGGAAAGATTTTTTTTCCTTTGTATCATTTTTTATTTGTTTTAAATAAATAAAGTAAAATATGGGTGGGAAGACCCCAAAGAGTTGCTGGTAGTAAACGAAGTAACTGTGAGATCTAACTGGACAAACTAATCTTTCCCATATTTATGTAAGAATGGAGAGGATACCTTAAAAATTAGCAAATGAAGTAAGTGACTCAAAATATGCATGATGATAAGTGAATGTTATAAATTTTTTATTAGTACATACTTGAGAAATGTTAAATGAATAATTTGTGTTTTCATTCAGGGACACTTTTGTGGTCTCCTTATGCTTCTGACTATAAAAATGGTTAAGTCCCCTACATAATTACTAGAGATTTTTGTTTGGAGACTTTAACAAATTTTATTTTCTTTCTATTTTCCCTCCTGTTGAACTGAAACTAATGAAGCACATTAGTTACTGAGGAAAAAAAGTGACTATTGGTATAAGCAGAGTTCTGTGTCATGTCATAGTATAGCAGAAGCTTCATTTTCATAACAGTTTGAAATCTACCATGCAGTTTGGAAAAGATAGTGTCCATGCTGATTGCATAGCCATATGTAATGCACTACAAATATAGTTCATTTTACTATTCTATTTGTTATTAAGTGAGCAGCTGTATAAGGCATTTAATAATATGTTACTTTTGGAAAGTGCAAAAAGTGAAGAAAACAGAAATTTAACTTGGGAATGTATACAATAAGAATCTATGGCAAAGAGAAACATATATTCAATCTCTAAATTTTAGTTTGTATTGTATCACACTGTGGCTAGGTCTACATAACACCAAAAGAAAATCATAATTATTTTTTTTAAATTTTATTTTATTTGCATAACATATGTGTGGGTAATTCTTCAACAATAACCCTTACATAGCTTTCCGTTACAAATTTCTCCCCCCAACTTCCCCACCCCTTCCCTAGATGGCAGGATATCCACTACATGTTAATTATGTTAAAATATTGGCAAATCGAATATATGTATACATATTTCCAAACTTATCATTGTTGTGCAAGAAAAATCTTATCTACACAAACGATATATCAGATAAAGGAAACACAATGTAAGCAAACATCAATCAAGGAGTATGAGAATGTTATGTTGTGGTCCACATTTCGCATCCCTCTCTCTGGGTGTATATGGCTTTCTTCAGTGAACAATTGGAGGTGGTTTGAAACATTTCATTGTTGAAGAAAGCCATGTCCATCAGAATTAATTGTCATATAGTACTGTTGTTGCCGTGTATAATGATCTCCTGATTCTGCTCATTTCACTCAGCATCAGTTCATGTAAGTCTCTCCAGGCCTCTATGAAATGATCTTGCTGGTCATTTCTTACAGAACAATAATATTCCATAGTATTCATATACCATAATTTATTCAGCCATTCTCCAATTGATGGGCATCTTTTCAATTTCCAGTTTCTTGCCACTACAAAAAGGGCTGCCACAAACATTTTTGCACATGTGGGGCCCTTTCCCTCCTTTAAAATCTCTTTGGGATATAGGCCCAGTAGAAACACTGCTGGGTCAAAGGGTATGCACTGTTTGATAACTTTTTGAGCATAGCTCCAAATTGTTCTCCAGAGTGGCTGTATCCGTTCACAGCTCCACCAACAATGCAACAGTGTCCCAGCCATCCCACATCCCCTCCAACATTCATCATTAACTTTTCCTGTCATTTTAGCCAATTTGACAGGTGTGAAGTGGTATCTCAGGGTTGTCTTGATTTGCATTTCTCTGATCAATAGTGATTTGGAGCACCTTTTCATATGACTATAAATAGTTTTAATTTCATCCTCTGATAATTGTCTGTTCATATCCTTTGACCATTTATTGATTGGAGAATGGCTTGAATTTTTATAAATATGAGACAATTCTCTATATATTTTAGAGATGAGACCTTTATCAGAACCCTTAAATGTAAAGATGATTTCCCAATTTATTGCTTCCCTCCTAATCTTGTCTGCATTAGTTTTGTTTGGTCAGAAACTTTTTAACTTAATATAGTCAAAGTTATCTATCTGGTTTTCAATTAAGAGTTCTAGTTCTTCTTTGGACATAAATTTATTCCATCTCCATAGGTCTGAGAGGTAAACTATATTACATTCCTCTAATTTCCTTATAGTATCACTCTTTATATCCAGATCATGAACCCATTTAGATCTTATCTTGGTATGTGGTGTTAGATGTGGGTCAAGCCCTAATTTCTTCCACACTAGTTTCCAGTTTTCCCAGCAGTTTTTGTCAGATAGTGAATACTTATCCCAAAAGCTGGGGTCTTTGGGT
>JAJPUD010004191.1:0-13677 GCA_023553655.1 Myrmecobius fasciatus
AAAAAAAAAACATTAAATAGCTTGATTTACCTTTTGGTTTAAGATGAAAATCCACTAGTTTTTTAATAGCCATACAAAGATAAGGGCCTACAGAGCCAGAGGCTAAAAGATTATGACAGACATGAAAAAATGGATGAAAGGAAGGGCTCCTAATGAAAGATAAAATATGCCCCATAGCCCATCTCCAGTTGTATTCTTAGGCATTCATTAAGTATCCATGATACTGACAAAGGTTTGAGTCAATAAACATTTCTCAGATCAATAGAGAAAATATTTTTTTAAATTTAAAGGCTAAAGATTCAAGGAATTTAACTACACCCTATTAATATAATGGGATAAAAAGTCTGATATGGGGTTTCGAGATAGGAGACAAGGCAAGGGCATCATATGTGTAGTACAGGCTATATGTGGACCTCTGAAAGTTCAAGTTCAAGACACACTTTGGATAGGCGGCTATTTAAAACTACTTGCAAGCCCCCACGGATATTTCTTTTATCAGCTCAACCAGAGAACATGTCATTCATGCTGTTAGGTGGAATAGAGTTACAATGATAGATTTTGAGTCAAGAACCTATGCATTTGAATCCTGCCTTAGACTTGCACTTAACTTTGTGACTTTGCTAAAACAAATCTTTCTCAGCCTCAATTTCCATATATTCAAAATGAGGATAATCATAGTACCTATTGAGGCAACTAGATGGCATAGTGATAGAGCACCGGCTCTGAAGTTAGGAAGACCTGAGTTCAAATCCAGCCTCAGAAACTTAACACCGCCTAGCTACATGACTCTGGGTGAATCATTTAACCCCAATTTCCTCACAAAAAAAATAATAATAATAGCACGTACTTGACAGGTTGTTTAAGGAGCAAATGAGATAATATGTGTAAAGAGTTTCACAAACCTTAAAGATATATATGAGTGTGTGTGTGCTATAAGTGTGCAGCTTACAAATACACATGTATACATATTCATAATATGTATATATACACATATACAATCAGTATATGTGTTGTGTGTGCTTGCACACACAATACATAAAGCAATATGTATGCATACGTCAGTGATTAGTATTAACAAAACATAAAAAAAATGTTATAGTGACAAAGTAAATGTCAAAGAAAACAAACTCCATTCTCCTAATCCACATGGATATAGGCTTTCCTCCCAATCTCAACACCTGTATTGACCATGCATGAGGAATATACATGGCCAGGAATCCTGTATGGGATGAAGCATGCAAATACTGAACATACATGATCAGGGAATATGAGTGAGAGAGGGCTCAAGTGTAGTGAATGAGCATAGACCCAGCTACGTACTCCTACTGTTATGTATGCAGATTGAACCTCTCTCCATCTCCAATGCTTCTTTTTGTTACCCTAGTGCAGAACCACTAATGTCAGTAGCTAGACGGAATCATAAAGTTATGGGCTACCTAACGTGCTAGATTACTAGAATGTAGTCAGGTTACTCTGATCTCTGCTGCCATCTGCTAATGGGTCAAGTTTAGTCCTCGGCAACTCTCTGCTTCCATCTACTGATTTTTTGCTACTGTGTATTCTCTTCTCTTCTCTAATGGGAAAAGAATCTACCAGCTCATGGCTCCATAGCTATCTCAGATCTTTGTGACTCTGAACTTTATGATTCTCCTCTACAAAAGCCCTAAGCATTATCTACTTTTTAAATTCTATTTCTTCCCATTAGCTATTATCCTTCACTCCAGACTGGTATCTAAATTAGGGTTAGAAAATCCCTTTCAGCTCTTTTCTACTAACAGCTTGCTTATCAGTGCAGATTTCACCCAGAAGAAAGACTCAAAGAAACTCTATACAACTGGAGATATATATTCCATGTTTTCCTGAATATAATATATAACTATATATATAAAAGTATATGAATATATATACATATATATGTATAGGTACATGTGTGTGTATATATATATATATATGTATATCTCCAAAAGTAGAAAGGATAGCAAGAGAAACCTCTAAAATATTTACTTGGCTGAGTCTAAAGGGAATTACCTGAAAAGAATTAAGAGAGTTGATTATATTAACACCTTCTTCTGAAGCATAATTAATATTTTAGAAAAACTGGAAGAGGGAAGGTTAGGGGTATAATCTTATTCAAATCAGCCTGGATGTAATAGCAACAAAATATAGGGCAAGGGTAAGAGTAGAGTGTGGGTTTAGCTCCTGGGAACAGTGAAACATCATATCTTTTGTTTACCTTCCTTTTTGTTCTTGTATTATATAAAAGATATTCTCCACAGTCGGTGTAAGCCCAGGGTCACATATTTGTACTCTTCTAGAGACTGGACAAGACGTATGCAAGGAAAGTGGTAACTGATGATGATGCAAGTCATTTCAAGATTCAACTTAGAGGAGCTGATGGGATTTATCACCTGAGTTCACCTTTCTGTTGTCTTATTCCAAGGGAAAAGAAACCAAAAGCAGACACCATACCATGAAACAAAACAGCCTTAGAAGACTATCCATTACCCCCTTCTAAGATGAGCTTTAATTAATATTATCTGGCATCCTTCCACACATGAGGGAGGAAATATTTCCCAACTCTGCCTCTCTTCTCATCTCCACCAAAACATAGTGGATAATAGAATACCAACCTTTAACGAGATAAGTCCATTTAAAGCCATCTCGCTACAGAGCACATATTACAAGAGTGTTCACATTCCAGTGCACATTACATGGTACAATGTTTGTAGACAGGCGAATGACACAAAATAAATGTATTCTCTAAACAGGGTGGTGCCGCCATCTGATATTTATTTAAGTAGGCTCATTTCACTTTCTGCCATGGCAGGTTTAGCATTTGGGCTGATGAGTTCGGGCTACATGAAAATATAAAGCTTAATGGTTTTGATCATTTGTTTCTAATGGGCCCGTGTTGTTATATTATGAATCTACAAGTATATAATGCACAAAAATGGAAGGGGAAAAAGTCGTGTAAGCACATGAAAAAGCACGATTCATGACTTTCCAATAGATAACTATAAATCCAAAAATCGCATTCACTCTTCTCCATCAGATTATCAAAATATTGGTAACCACATCCCTTCCCCATTTAAAAGAAGAGGAGAAGGTACACAGAGATGGAAAACACTTTCCCAAGGCCAGAGAGCATTTCCTGGCAAGGAAAGAATTACATTTAGAATAGCAAATTCTCAGGGCTTTTACTGACTACTGGATCACTCTATTTCACCCTCTTTAAGGAAACTGATCATTTTAATATTCAGATTAAGTTTGATGTGGAATTCAATAGGCATCCCTTATGTACAGTATGCCTCAAGTCAAAGAGCATTTATTAAGCACCTACTATGTACCAAGAAATGTTCTTAAGAACTAGAGATGCAAACACAAGCAGAAAGACATTCCCCATCCTCCAGATGCTTACCTTCTAATGGATGGAGGTAACATATAAAAAAGAGCTGAAAAGTGGCGGGAAAGGAAACCTGCCACCTTAGAAAAAGTACTCTAAAGATGAATCAGCAGCATAGGCTGAAGAGGAATGAAGAAATATTTGACCTGGACCTCTTTCTTAAAATGGAGGTTCTGAGAGGAAACAGGTAATCAGAGAGAGAGAGAGAGAGGCCTAAGAGGCACTGAATACTTTCTTTTTTTTAATTTAATTTTATTTTTTATTAATACTTTTTATTTGAAAAACATATGTATGGGTAATTCCTAAACATTAACCCTTACAAAGCTTTCTGTTACAAATTTTCCCCCCTACTCCCCACCCCTCCCCTAGATAGCAGGATATCCACTACATGGTAATTATGTTAGAATACTTAAGAAATCGAATATATGTATAGTTATTGCCACACATCATTTTTTTGTTCAGGAGAAATCATTATCTACAAGAAAGAATAATCCGATAAAGGAAATACAATGCAAGCAAACATCAATAGAGAACATGAAAATGTTATGTTGTGGTCCACATTTCACATCCCTCTCTGGGTATACATGGCTTTCTTCACTGAACAATTGGAATTGGTTTGAAGCATTTCATTGTTGACGAGAACCATGTCCATCAGAATTGATCATCATGTAATACTGTTGTTGCTGTGTACAATGATCTCCTGGTTCTGCTCATTTCACTCAGCATCAGTTCATGCAAGTCTCTCCAGGCCTCTCTGAAATCGTCAAGCTGGTTGTTTCTTACAGAGCAATAATATTCCATAACATTCATATGCCATAATTTATTCAGCCACTCTCCAATTGATGGGCATCCATTCAGTTTCCAGTTTCTAGCCACTACAAAAGGGCTGCCACAAACATTCTTGCACATGTGGGTCCCTTTCCCTCCTCTAAGATCTCTTTGGGATATAGGCCCAGTAGAAACACTGCTGGGTCAAAGGGTATGCACAGTTTGACAACTTTTTGAGCATAGCTCCAAATTGCTCTCCAGAATGGTTGGATCCATTCACAGCTCCACCAACAATGCATCAGTGTCCCAGTCTTCCCACATCCCCTCCAACATTCATCAATATCTTTTCCTGTCATTTTAGCCAATCTGACAGGTGTGTAGTGGTACCTCAGAGTTATCTTAATTTGCATTTCTCTGATCAATAGTGATTTGGAGCACCTCTTCATATGATTATAAATAGTTTTAATTTCATCATCTGAAAATTGTCTGTTCATATCCTTTGACCATTTATCAATTGGAGAATGGCTTCAATTCTTATAAATATGAGACAATTCTCTATATATCTTAGAGATGAGATCTTTATCAGAACCCTTAAATGTAAAGATGATTTCCCAATTTGATGCTTCCCTCCTAATCTTGTCTGCATTAGTTTTGTTAGTACAGAAAATTTTTAACTTAATATAATCAAAATTATCTATCTGGTGTTCAATTAAGAGTTCCAGTTCTTCTTTGGACATAAATTTATTCCATCTCCACAGGTCTGAGAGGTAAACTATCCTATGTTTCTCTAATTTGGTTATAATATCACTCTTTATATCTAGATAATGAACCCATTTACATCTTATCTTGGTGTGCGGTGTTAGGTATGGGTCCAGCCTTAATTTCTTCCACAATAGTTTCCAATTTTCCCAGCAGTTTTTGCCGAATAGTGAGTACTTATCCCAAAAGCTGGGGTCTTTGGGTTTATCAAACACTAAATTGCTAACATTATTACCTAGCTTGTCCTGATATCCTATTCTATGCCACTGATCAACTTCTCTATTTCTCAGCCAGTACCAAATGGTTTTGATGACCGCTGCTTTATAATATAGTTTTAGATCTGGTACAGCAAGGCCACCTTCATCTGTCTTTTTTCATTAATTCCCTTGAAATCCTTGACCTTTTATTCTTCCAAATGAACTTTGGTACCATTTTTTCTAGGTCTGTAAAATAATTTCTTGGGAGTTTGATTGGTATGGCACTAAATAAGTAAATTAGTTTGGGTAGTATTGTCATTTTTATTATATTCACTCGGCCTACCCATGAGCACTTAATGTTTTTCCAATTGATTAGGTCTGATTTTATTTGTGTGGAAAGTGTTTTGTAGTTTAGTTCATATAGTTTCTGACATTTTCTTGGCAGATAGATTCCCAAATATTTTATGCTGTCATCTGTTATTCTGAATGGAATTTCTTTTTGTATCTCTTGCTACTGAACTTTGTTGGTAATATATAAAAATGCTGATGATTTATGTGGATTTATTTTGAATCCTGCAACTTTATTAAAGTTGTGAATTGTTTCTAGTAGTTTTTTAGTTGAGTCTCTAGGGTTCTCTAAGTATACCATCATGTCATCTGCAAAGAGTGATAATTTGGTTTCTTCATTACCTACTCTAATTGCTTTTATCGTTTTTTCTTCTCTTATTGCCAAAGCTAACATTTCTAATACAATATTAAATAGTAATGATGACAGTGGGCAGCCTTGTTTCACTCCTGATCTTATTGGGAATGGTTCTAGTTTGTCTCCATTACATATGATGCTTGCTGATGGTTTTAAGTAGATGCTACTAATCATTTTAAGGAAAAGCCCATTTATTCCTATACTCTCTAGTGCTTTTAATAGGAATGGGTGTTGGATTTTATCGAATGATTTTTCTGCATCTATGGAGATAATCATATGGTTTTTGTTAGTTTGGTTATTAATGTAATTGATTATGCTGATAGTTATCCTGATATTGAACCAGCCCTGCATTCTTAGTATAAATCCTACTTGGTCAAGATGTATTATCCTGGAGATAACTTTCTGTAATCTCGTTGCTAAAATCTTATTTAAAATTTTGCATCAATATTCATTAGGGAAATGGGTCTATAGTTTTCTTTCTCTGTTTTCACCCTACCTAGTTTAGCTATCAGCACCATATCTGTATCATAGAAGGAATTTGGTAGTATACCTTCTGTCCCTATTTTTTCAAATAGTTTGTATAGTATTGGAATTAATTGTTCTTTGAATGTTTGGTAGAATTCACATGTAAAATCATCTGGCCCTGGAGATTTTTTCTTAGGGAGTTGATTAATAGCTTGTTCTATTTTTTTTCTAAAATGGGGCTATTTAAATAATTTATTTCCTCTTTTGTTAACCTGGGAAATCTATATTTTTGTAGATATTCCTCCATTTCATTTAGGTTATCAAATTTATTGGCATAAAGTTGGGCAAAGTAACTCCTAATTATTACTCTAATTTCCTCTTCATTGGAGGAAAGTTCTCCCTTATCATTTTTGAGACTAACAATTTGATTTTCCTCTTTCCTTTTTCTGATCAAATTAACTAAAGGCTTATCTATTTTGTTGGTTTTTTCATAAAACCAACTCTTAGTTTTATTTATTAATTCAATAGTTTTCTTATTTTCAATTTTATTAATATCACCTTTTATTTTCAGAATTTCCAATTTGGTATTTAGTTGAGGGTTTTTAATTTGCTCTTTTTCTAGTTTTTTTAATTGTAACCCTAATTCATTGATCTTTTCTTTCTCTATTTTATGCAAATAAGCATCTAGAGATATAAAGTTACCCCTTATAACCGCTTTGGCCGTATCCCACAAATTTTGGTATGTTGTCTCATTATTGTCGTTCTCCTGGATAAAATTATCAATTGTGTCTATAATTTGCTTTCACCCATTCATTCTTCAGGACTAGATTATTTAATTTCCAATTAACTTTTGGTCTATTTTCTCCTGGCCTTATATTACATGTGAGTTTTATTGCATCATGATCTGAAAAGGATACATTTACTATTTCTGCTTTTCTGCATTTGATTTTGAGGGTTTTATGCCCTAACACATGATCAATTTTCGTACAAGTTCCATGAACCCCTGAGAAAAAAGTACACTCCCTTCTATCACCATTCAATTTCTTCCAGAGATCTGTCATACCTAACTTTTCTAACATTTTGTTTATCTTCCTAACTTCTTTCTTATTTATTTTGTGGTTTGATTTATCTAATTCTGAGAGAGCAAGGTTGAGATCCCCCACTAGTATAGTTGTGCTGTCTATTTCTCCTTGCATCTCTGTTAGTTTCTCCTCTAGGAATTTGGATGCTATACCACTTGGTGCATATATGTTTAGTATTGATACCGCTTCATTGTCTATGGTACCCTTTAGTAAAATATAGTTTCCTTCCTTATCTCTTTTAATTAGATCTATTTTTGCTTTTACTTGATCTGAGATAAGGATTGCTACCCCTGCTTTTTTTTGTTCACTTGAAGCATAAAATATTCTGCTCCAGCCCTTTACCTTCACTCTGTATGTATCTCTATGTTTTAAATGTGTTTCTTGTAAACAACATATTGTAGGATTCTGGCTTTTAATCCAGTCCGCAATCCATTTTCGTTTTATGGGAGAGTTCATCCCATTCACATTCACAGTTAAAATGACTATATCTATATTTCCTGCCATCTTATTTACCCAAAGTTATATTTTTCTCTTCCCTTTCCCCTTACTCCCTTCCGCCCTCCGCAGTATTTTGTTTTTGATGACCACCTCCCTCTAACAGTCCTCCCCCTTTAGAACCCTCCCTCTTTTATACACCTTTCCCCTAATCCTTCTATTAATTTATCCCTTTCTTTTCCTCCTTTCCCTCCTACTTTCCTATACAAAGGGCCAAGTTTTTCCCTGAAATCAAATGTGTCTGATATGCTCTTTTAGAGCCCAATCCAGTGAGAGTAAGATTTACACAATACTCATCACCCTCCCTTCTTTCCCTCAATTATATTAGATTTTCTATGTCTCTTCATGAGACTTTGCCTTATTTTACCTCTTTTTTTTTACTTTATTTTACCTCCTTTCCCCTCCCCCCCTTTTTTACAGTATGATATACCTTCCACCTCTAATTTCTTTTCGATTATTATCAAAGTAAAATCAAATTATACCCCCATTCTTTAAGGATACCCCTAGTAGAGATATAGTTCTTGAGAGTTCTTTTCTTTTACCTTTTTACACTTCTCTAGAGTTCTGTGTTTGGAGGTCAAATTTTTTGTTCAGATCTGGTCTTTTCATTAGAAATAGGTGAAATTCTCCTATATCATTGAATGACCATCTTCTTCCCTGGAAGATGATGCTCATTCTAGCTGGATAGCTTATTCTTGGCTGTAATCCAAGTTCTTTTGCCTTTCGGAATATCTGATTCCCTGCCCTTTGATCCTTCAATGTGGAAGCTGACAGATCCTGTGTAATTCTAATGACAGTTCCTTGGTATTTGAACTGTTTTTTTTCTAGCAGCTTGTAATATCTTTTCCTTGGTGCAATAGTCCTGAAATTTGGCCATGATATTCCTTGGGGTTTTAATTTTGGGGTCTCTTTCAGGAGGTGATCGGTGAATTCTTTCAATGACAATTTTGCCTTCTGATTCTAAAATATCAGGGCAGTTCTCTTTCATGATTTCCTGGAAGATAGCATCAAGGTTCTTTTTTTCATCGTGACTTTCAGGGAGTCCAATAATCCTTAGATTGTCTCTCCTGGATCTGTTTTCCAAGTCAGTTGTTTTTCCTAGGAAATATTTCATATTTTCTTCTATTTTTTCATTTTTTTTTGTTTTTGTTTGACTGATTCTTGAAGTCTTATTGACTCATTCATTTCAATTTGTTCAATTTTAATTTTTAAGTTATTATTTCCTTCAGTTATCTTTTTTAGCTACTTTTGTAACTGGCCAATTGAATTTTTTGGTTCATTGCATTCTTTTTCCATTTTCAATTTTATTTTTCAGTGAATTGTTGTCTTTTTCCAATTCACTAATTTTGTTTTTCAGTGAATTGTTGTCTTTTACCAATTCACTATTTTCATTTTCTTGTGATTTGGTGACTTTTTCCAATTCACCAATTTTGTTTTTCAGTGAATTGTTGTCTTTTTCCAATTCACTAATTTTGTTTTTCAGTGAATTGTTGTCTTTTACCAATTCACTATTTTCATTTTCTTGTGATTTGGTGACTTTTTCCAATTCACCAATTTTGTTTTTCAGTGAATTGTTGTCTTTTTCCAATTCACTAATTTTGTTTTTCAGTGAATTGTTGTTTTTTTCCAATTCACCAGACTTATTTTCCAGTTTTTCACGTCTCTGTTGCAGGGCAATATTTCCTTCTTGCACTGCTCTCAGTTTATTTCCCCAATCTTCTTCTAGCTCTCTTTTGAGATTCTTTATGCAATCTTCCAGGTAAGCCTTCTGAAAGGGAGACCAGCTTAAGTCCACCTTTGTGGCTTTATCTGGGATTGTTTTCAGAATCTCAGGATGTAGGGACTGCTCTAGTTTCTCTCTGTAAAAGCTGTCTGTGGTGAGAGCTCTCTTCTTCTTGCTCATGATGTTTAGCTGAGGTATCAATCACCAGCAGGGAATTCTGCAGCAGCAGCAGGGGCAGCAGCAGCAGGGGCAGCGGCAGCAGCGATTTCAATTTGCCCTGGGGCAATTTTCCGAGTTGACTTCCGGTCTGGGGCTGATCTGGCTAGATCCGCACTAGGACCACACTTTCAGCTGCTCTCAATCCACCCTTTATCAAAGGCAGACCTGCCAAAGCACCTGCCTGCAAGCAGAGCAAAGTGGCCCAAGCATCTCCCAGGGACTTCCTGGCAGCCCAAAATCCTCTGGTCCGTCCCAGCCCCAGACTTGCACCCCGGCTGCGCACTGGTGTCTGAGAGCTGGGAGCTGCTCGATTCCCTGCCTGTCTAAAACTGACCTCAGAAGTTCTTTCAAAGTAGATATTTGATAGAAGTGCATTGTAGTCCAAGTGTTTGGTGGCGCCCTCACTCCAGAACCAGTTCGGAGGCTCAATTTGTCTGAGTCTGAGGGAAGATCTCAGGAGTTCACAGAGAACGCTATCTGCAGTTCGCCATCTTGGCTCCGCCCCCCGGCACTGAATACTTTCAAAATAAGAATTAGTCAGGGCTGAAGGGAGCTTCCAAGATGAAAAGATTTCAGTAGCACTTGATAGCCAAAGTCCCTGTGGACATGGCTCAGCCTAAAGATACTAAAAGATTTCTGTCAATTAATTGGTTAAGATCTCAATCAGTATTGAATGAATATTTATTAAAAGCCTGCTCTGTGCTAGATACTGTGTATAGGTACTTGGGAGGCAAGAACTAAAAGGGAAGTAGTCCCTGCTCATTAGAAGCTTACATTCTATCAAGGGAGACAATGTGTTCATGTTCACAAACACATGTATGCATATATGTATGTAATTTCATGTTATATCATTTGTAAGTATATGTTTTATGTACAGTATTATGTAATTTTTACATGCATGGATGGAAGTAATTTCTATATTATGCAATTCATACATGTGTATATTATGTAACCTATTGTATAATTTATACATACCTATGTGGGTGTGGTTGTCATGTATAATTTATCCATACATGTATTCATGTAATTCATATATTAAGTAATTTTATATGCATGCATTATATAACATATATTGTATGGCTTATGGACACATATATGGGTATAATTTCTATAATGTATAATTTATATATACATATATGGATGTGGTTTATATAATGTGTAATTTATATGTATATCTATTTTGAAACTTGTAATTTCTACAAAACTATATGAATGTAATTAACATACTACATAATTGCACCTACATATATGGGTATAATTTAATATTGTGTTATTTATATATGTATATGTGTTTAATTTATATGAGTATCATTTTACATGCATGCATATCTGTGATTTATATATACATTTCGGTATGTACTGTTTAGTCTCATGAAACTCCTTGCAGCACTACAAAGTTAAATGACTTGCCCAGCATAGATACCCAATACATATCAAAGCAAGGTCTTGAATCCAGGTCTTAGTGACTCAGAAGCCAGCCCTGTATTCTCTATGCTATTCTACCAATACATACAAAATCCACATAAATGTAAGCAGATAAAATTCTGGAGAGCCCAAATGTTTGGCTTGCATCATTGCCAGCTATCCTCAATGATCATTTCATTTGGAGGTCACAAGTCAATAGTGATGCTCTTCCGATATGGATAATTTTCTATTCTTATCTCCTGCTCTGCTGCTAACCTTCCAAACTGATCCTCACCTTCAGGATAACTTGTTGTCCAACAACAAGTTATTTGTTAATATAACAGATTAACACAGATATTTTTTAATCTTCTCTGACTGCTCTTTCCTTTGTGAATTTCCTCAACCCTCCCCCTGACTGTGAAGAACTTAATTCAATCTATCAAACATTTATTAAATACCTGCTACATACAGATGACTAACTTGAGATCAAATATAGTTCCTTCTTTTATAGAGGTCCAAATTGTAGCAAGTTAAAATACAAGCACAGATAAATACAATGCCCTCCTCTTATCATTTTTGGGCAATTGAAATTGTACCCATTCTGGCCACCCAACTACCTGGAACCAAACAGGAATTATCACATCTACAAATTATATATTTTGTGTCTCTTAAAGAAGTGAAGAGATAGAAATTCTTGTTTTAATATGAGGTAATACTACCTCAAGTTGACCTTGCAACCCACTAAAACTCCCACATCTTTTTCTATTTGTCTAGCCATAAATCCTTGGTCACACACATCTGACATGATCTCTTTTGTCCCAGAGTTCCTATGACATTGTGGACCACTCACTTGGAAATTAACCATCTACTTCCTTTTGAATTGTTATTGAAATGTTGAATTATTATTTAATTTGTGACTCTTTTCATGTTTTATTTGCATAACAAGAATGTGAGCTCATTTGGGGTAAGGACTATACCATATACTTTATATACTTTAGATTTTCTAGCCAGCGATGACTAGTGACATATCTTCCAGGGAACAGTAATTGAAAAAAAAATTGTGTATTTTCACAGATGTGATTTTCTGATAAGTGAGAAAAACAGAAACATCCCACTTAATAAACTCACTCATGCTTTTTATAAAATAAAAATATAATTGTTTATTCAGGAAGCAATATATTAATTAATCAATTTTGCTGTCTACTTAAAACTGAAATACAAATTATAGATTATATCAACTGGAATTGGCCATTCTTTAGTCATTTTCAACTTCTATTGGTCTCCTTTATTTCAGCTTAAATTTTGTTTCGAAAATACAAGTGTTGAATATTTCATTAGCATAGGGCTATTGTGAGGATCAATTGAGATAGCATTTGCAAAGTGTTTTACAAACCTTAAAATAACCCATCAATAAGAACTATTATTATTAATGTTTCCCACTCAGTGCCCTCCTCCCTTTTTCCAGAATCAACAGATATCAAATGTCCCTATGCTTTATCACCCTTTCTTACCATCAAAATCTATTTCATGAAAATGTCACAGAATCATACTCCAAAGTGTTTGGAAGGATCTGAGGGGTTACTTCAACCACATTCCCATATCTATCTTTATATAAAACCCTCCAAATAATGTCTCCAACAATCATCCAGCTAATTTTATTTATACTGTGGTGCAAATAACTGTTAAAGTCAAACTGTTATTTCTACCAGAGAACATTATCTCCCTGCTGTCAAAAGTAGAAGATACAGGGCAAGACTATATACAATATTAGTCAGTCACAGGATCCAGGATTCCTGAGTACCCTGATATGGAGCATTAAAGATGTCACCGGGGCATTCACCCACCAGGAAATGTTCATTTCCAACTATCCTAGGTAGGAGATTGACAAAAAGAAATGATAGTGGGAGATTTCATTCAGTTTCAAGTGATCAGAGTGCAATAGGTTCTACAGCAATTATTAGTGTTCCATATCAAACCTATGATCTAAAGCAATTCTCAGTGTTAAATCAGAGATTGCAAAAAAACAAGTACCATTGAGTTCCATGATCAACACTATGTTCTTTGGAATACTTCATTGTAATATTTACATGTTACAAAGAAGAAAACTTCCATTTGGCTTAAAACAAATTAATGAAATTCAAATTAGACCACTGATTATTTATCTATAAGCTTAGTAGAACAGAAGTTTTTTGTTGTTATTATTATTCAATTATTTTTGTCTGTGTCCAACTGTTCATGAACTTACTTGGGTTTTTCTTGGCAAAAATACTGAAGTGGTTTGCCCTTTCCTTCTCCAACTCATTTTAAAGACAAGGTAACTTAGGCAAAGAGAGTTAAGTGCTCAGGGTCACATAGCTAGCAAGTGTCTGAGGCCAGATTTTAACAAAAGTCTTCCTGACCCCAGGACAGTTAAAGGAAGGAAGGAAGGAAGGAAGGAAGGAAGGAAGGAAGGAAGGAAG
>JAJPUD010004191.1:13687-37903 GCA_023553655.1 Myrmecobius fasciatus
AAGGAAGGAAGGAAGGAAGGAAGGAAGGAAGGAAGGAAGGAAGGAAGAGAGAGGAGGGAGAAAGGGAGAGAGGGAGGAAAAAGGAGGGAAGAAAGAAAAGAATGTCTTCCAACTGATTGATTCCAGGCCTGCTTTATTCACAAAGGTTGTGTGTTCATTGTTCTCAAAGAGGACCATGACATCAGGGAAATTGGGATGAGGATACTTATCCTGAAGATAACATACCAATCATCACAAGCAACCTCTTTTCCTTTGCTCTTCATCTTAATACCCCTTGACATCACCCCCCCATCGCTCTCTGCGTCTTGTCTCTGGCATCTGATAATGAGATGGTTCTTTTACTTACCAAAGCCAACCTTTCATTAGGTACTCCTGGTCCTATCCCTTCCCATCTTCTACAAAAGATAATCCACTCAATCATTGCCTCATTCTCTCTAATCTTCCACCTCTCCCTATCTTCCAGTTCTTTCTCTACTACCTCCAAAAAACCTGAGTATCTCCCATCCTTTAAAATAATTAGTTATATCTTACCATCTCCTCAATAGATCATCCTATATCTCTCTTTTCTTTCTCAGCCAAATTCCTAGAAGAATTTGTCTACACTTACTGCCTTTGCTTCCTGTGCTCTCATTCCTCAACTCTTTTCAACCTGACTTCCAACCTAATCAGCCAGTTAAAACTGTTTTCCAAAGCTTCTTGTAGTCTCTTAGTTGCCAAAACTGATGGTCTATTCTTAAGCTTCATTTTACTTGATTTCCCTACCACATTTAATACGTTTAGATACTCTCCACCTCTATACTCTCTGCCTAAGCAGAGATACTGTCTTTTTGTCTTTTAATGAGCATTCATATAGCATCTACTATGTGCCAGGAGTGTGCTATGCACTTTAAAATATTTCATTTGATCCTCACAACAACACTATGAAATAAGGGGTATTTTCATCCCCATTTTATAGAAATTTAGACAGATGAAGCTTAAGCGACTTCAGAGGGTCGCACAGCTAGTGAGTGGCTGCTTCACCACATAGCTGCCTTCATAATTACCTGGTATTAAGATCTGGGGAATGATAGAGGAAATCTGGGCTACAGCCTAGAAAGGAATACTGAAGATTTTTAATCAAAGTTTGGATGCCCAGTAACCAGCGATGAGATTCTTATTAAGGGACAGAGGGCAGCTAAATGGCACAGTGCCTAGAGACCCCCTCGGGATCAGAACTCATGAAGACATCTTCCTGTGTTCAAATCTGGCCTTGGACACTTCCTAGCTGTGTGATTCTGCTTCAATTTC
Organism: Myrmecobius fasciatus; assembly: GCA_023553655.1. Lineage (NCBI taxonomy): Eukaryota > Metazoa > Chordata > Mammalia > Dasyuromorphia > Myrmecobiidae > Myrmecobius > Myrmecobius fasciatus. Next base: position 14,975 of record JAJPUD010004191.1, read on the forward strand.
CTCATCTGTAAAAAAAAAATTTTTTTTTAAAAAAGAGCTAGAAAAGGAAATGGCAAACCATGCCAGTATCTTTAACAAGAAAACCCCAAATGGAATCACAAAAACTTGGACTTGCATTATTGGACTAGACAACTGAGGATTTCCCTTTCAATTCTTCTGAGTTCCCTTGAATCTGAATTAATATCATTTGAGGCCTCCCATTCCCTTTTCTTGCCTTCTCTGCTTCTTTATGGTCTCCTCAATATCTTATTTATAGTTTGTTCATTTCAGTGGTTCCAACTCAAGAATCTCTCCCCAATTCTTCTTTTCTCAGATCAGTTTCTTTCAAGCAGAAAGGATTCCTTTTTTGTCACCCAGCTTTCAGTTGAGAACCAACTCTGGCTACACCTTAGCTTACAATGCCTCTATACATGATCAGATCCCTAGAAGGCCAAAGATTGTCCCATTCATCATTACTAGATCCATCACTGGTGATAATGTGGTTAGAGAACACTTGTGACTCAGACTTAATCCATTGACCTTCTCCAGTTCTATTAATATTCTCTCTCTCTCTGAATCTCAGCATAGCTGTTTTGCTTGTGGCCTTGGTTTCAGACGTTTTGTTTTATTTTATTTTTAACAAAAGCAAGGTCGCCAAATGAAAAGGCTTCCACTGCCATGCCAGCTTCCTTCAATGCAAACTCCTGCTTGTATCTATTCCAAAGTACCTTGCCTTTAACTCCATTTTTCTCCTTTACAAATTTCTAGAGTTTTGCTGAACTTCAAGACACATATTCAAGACACACATACCCTTTGGCCTTTTTTTTTTGTTTTTCTACCAACTTGGCTTCTGGGTCTAGAAATTTGCTATAGTTAATCTCTAATTTCTTGTTTTCCTTTCTTAACTAATGCCACCAAAATCTGATGTCCTATTCTAATATTTCTTCAATCTTTTCCTTTTCACCTCTCATTGCTACACAATACAGAACATAAAATATATTATCTAAGTATGATTTAGAATGGAAAAGACAATGTAAGCATTAAGAAATATGAGATAAAAGTAATTAGTAGCACATGTGAAAAAAAACTTCATAGTTCCAGATTAGGTGAAAGTTACTGAAACATCTTTCTCCCAAGGCAAAGAAAGAAGCTACTAAGGGTACACACACACACACACACACACACACACACACACACACACACACAGATATACACTGCTCATCTCAAGAGGTAAGCAAAGTCAAAAGGCTGAGATGGCAACTTTGAAAATTGTTCATGTCATAAAACAAAACAAAACAAAACAAAAAAAGAACACACACATACACACACACAACCCAGTGATCCAAGACACTCCAACTCAAATATCTTTGAAAAAACAAATTTGATTATCATCATGATCAAATTCATCCTGACTAATGAGTCAGCTAGGATGATGTCTGAAGAAGGTGCCACCTTAGAATTTTCATCATGTTATCAAGTACAAGGAATCAATATAGATCAAGTAACCCATAAAGAGCTATATGGTATAATATATGGTTAATATTCGTCCTGGAGAGCAGAAGGCTGAGTCTAATGGGTTCTGGGTGGTGTTGATAAAATCAGAATCATATAAGACTAAGAATTTGAATTCCTGGAAGTTTGAACCAGATTGAAATGTGATTAGTAGGAGGCAGCTAGTTGTTTGAGTGGGTAGAGCACCAGCCCTAGAGTCAGGAGGATCTGGCCTCAGAACTTGATATTTACTAGCTATGTGATCCTGGTCAAGTCACTTAATCCCAACTGCAAAAACAACAACAACAGCAACAACATTTGCAATAAGCAAATGTTCAATGAAAAAAATACAAAAACAAAGTAATATAGATAATGTTAACTTGTGGCTTTCTAATTCAAGATAAAACTCATAGAAATATGTTTCTATTTGAATTTGACAATATTGATCTGAGACACATATGATTAATATGTTCCATAGAATGAATAATTTTCTACTATCACTGAATGACGATTACTACCAATAATTCACTAAATATAGATGGGGAAGGACAGGAACAGAAAGAGAGGAAAGGGAACTCATCCTCTTTAGATGGGAAGTTCATACTACATCACTTTGCTCTCCTTCCTATTTTGGATTTTCTCACCTGTGCCTTCTGGATTGTGATCATTAACTCATTCTATACCTAATTCTTAAATGCCTTAAAGAAGAAAATTGTTTTCAGGCTTCTGGGTATTTCTCCTCTCTTGCTTAGCAAGAAAAAGAAAAAGAAAGATCAATGGATAGAGAGTTGTTCCATCACTTTGAGCTTGACACACAGTTCACATTCACCCTCTGCCTTGACAAATGATATTCCCTTTCATTACATTTTAGCATCATAGAGGAATTAACCAGCATCTAGAAAAACTTAGCCAGGCTCACTTAGCCAAACTAAATTTATTATATCCCAACAAATGTCACATATACATATTAAAGTTAAGAAGTAGAAGTTTGGGTAGAAAATTAGAGTACTGGGACCAGAGCCCCAGAAGAGAATCTCTATGTGAGAAATGCAGCTGGAACCATTTCAAAAAACTTTTATAACTACATACTCCACCCCAACCAGACTAACATTTTGTAACATAGGGAGTGTGCCAAGCAGTACTACAGAATATCACACATAATACAATTATGTGTAAGACACTATGCTAATTATTGGGGTTACAGAGTAACAAAATGAAAAAAATGATCTCTTCCCTGGAGAAGCTTATATTCTACTGTCCACTTGAAGACAGATACAGTCTCTTCCAACTCCTTCTCTATTTGTTAGTTCATTGAAACACACAAAGACAAGTCCATATCATGGAAGGGAAGTTTCTTCACAGGAAACCCAAATAATTCAGGAGCACCTTTCCCACATCTTGAAGTCCCACCTGGTACTTATTTCTGTTCTCTGAGCAATTCAAAATAAATAAAGGTTAGCTAATCTAATTAAATTTACCAGCATAATTAACTCAAACATATCCAAACACACACACACACACACACACACACACACACACACACACACACACACTCCACACAGCACAATGGTTCTGCCACACAAAATTAAGTCAGCCAACTACTCCCACAAATCTCACTATCACTGGCCATGGTGCTGACTGGTCCTGCTTACAAAGGGAAGGAGGACAAACTTAAAGTTCACATAGTTATTAAAATAAAGAGTTGGAAGAGACCTTACAGGTTATTTATTCCACACTCCAAAATCTGGAAAATTAACCCAAATCTGTGTGGTATTCAACAGGAAAAAAGAGAGAAATAGAAATTCCTAGCTGGAAAATCAGGCAGCTGCTTCTCTTGAACAGCTCATAATGCTATCAGAGATGACTTCCTAGAGAGATGATAGAAGGAAATTAGAAACTAGTGTAAACAGAAGTCATGGAAGGGGAGAGAGGAGGGAGGGTTGAAACCAAGTTAATCTTGGGTGAATTAATAATAACATTAATGCCTCCCATATGTATTTCCATGTGATTCTAACTAACCTTTTTAAGTAGACAGGGTATGCAATTATCTTCATTTTGCAGATTAAAAAAAAACAAGTCTCATAGAACTGATTTGCCCAACTCGAACAAAGCATTAGCAATGGAACCAAGGCTAAAATCCATTTCCTGGATTTATTGTTCTTTTCATTACATTGACCCATTGTGGAGCCTAGAAAATAATTTAGTCTGAAATTACCTATGTAGGGGGAAATTAAAAATTAGTTGAGAAACTTTATATTTTGTTTGGTTTTTAGAAATGCATCATATTCAAATGATCAGTATTCATTTAACAATGATCCAATTTTTAGATGGTTTAATAAGGAAAAATTTACCTTTGGCAACAAAGAACTGTAGTTCATCACAATATATAGATTCCTCTCCCAATAATCCTTATATCTCAAAATAACCACCTGGTGTCTATCTACTTAAATTGCAAGGGCAGTTTCTCAAAAGAAAATTTTAAATCCCAAAGCAGTGAAACTGCAATGAATCATCAAAGCAAGGGGTGTTTAGAGTCTAGCTTCTGTTGGAATAGACCTATCAAGAGAGGGAAGGAAAAGGATAGGTAGATATTCTTTCATTAAGAGGTAAGTAGTCTTCCATTGAGATGACCCTGAGATACATGAAGTGTTCAGGGAGGACTAGCCCTTTTGGTATGAGCCCTTTTCAGAGCTGCCTATCCATTTTTGATATCTACCTTTCATCTAACTCTCACCTGTGACTCCAAAAAGCCATAGCATATGCAGTCAACACACCCTAGTAAAACCATCTTACCAAACCAGAATGAGGGTAACTGACAGACCTCAGACCCATTGGTGAGATAGAAGGATGTCTATCTAAGCATGTAAAGACTTCCCCCATTTTAATGAGCTGATGAGAATGGTTTATTCCAATAGCCATGAAGGTGGTTAAAGCAGGCTCTTTGAAGCACTTAAGAGTTTGATTGGCTGTTGAAAACACCAAGGTCATTCTGGTTCATGGGTCATCTTGACTTTTGTTCGGCCGCTGGACTTCAATGACTTTGGAACAAAGACTGAGGCTCAGAATTTTATGCAACTCTGCTTCACTTAAATTCAATTCATTCACAAGTCAAAACATCATCTCATGATGTTATTGCTCCTCTTTGAAACAAAAGATGACCAAGAGGATATTCTAATAACAAATGGAGTGAGGACAGTAAACCACCCTTGGTTATTCGTTCGGAGTTCCTATCTTTCTCTGCTTCTCTATGTTTTATTATCCCTTATTCATCACTAATACTCATCATCAGATTCATTCCTGTTCACTTATTCCTACATATTAACCAAATCCTGACTTTCCAATCACAGGTTCTGCTGACCCTACTGACCCACACCCCTGCATTGATCTGAAGATGATTTCCCTCCAGGGAGTGACCAGGGTTTTGTACTTTTCATTAGGATTTCTCATCCCCGTTCTAAAGCCTGGCACCCAGCTCCCTCCCCACTGTGAAGTACAGCTGTTTCCAACTTCTCATCAAGGCACTCAGCCTCTCATTAACCCTAGCCTTTCTGCAGTCCTATCATTGAAACAAGCCACAGAAAGAAATGGAACAAAGAATATTGATTTTTCAGTGCATAGAAATAGAAAATCTGTAATCTAAATATTGGAAAGTTTTTATTTTAAATTTAAATTTTATTTTAAATTTTTATTTTAAATTTAAAACTATGTTAATCTAATAAAATGTAAGCTTCTTGAGGGTAGGAACTATATTTTATTTTGTGTTTGTATTCTACCTCCTATCCCCAATACAGTGTCAAAAACACAGGAGTCATTTATTAAAATGTTTGTTGTCATGTATATGTATATACATATATATATATGTTTACTTATATATTATATGTACATTATCTTTCTTGTTGACACCCATTATTTTATTGATTGTATATTAACAATAATTTTCCTTCAGTACCTCCTCTTAAAGAGTGATTCAGGGCCTTAAGTGATTGAATGACTTGTGTAAGGAACCGCATCCAGTATGTGTGAGAATTGTGACATGAATTCATGTCCTTGCCTGTGAAATCTATCCTCTAACCAAAGGACAAGCTGCTTCTCTTTTGTCCCAAGAAAAGTACCTGGGGGTGGCTAGATGATACAGTGGATAGAGCACTGTCCCTGAGTTAGGAGGAGTTAAGTTCAAATATGGCTTCAGAAAATTAACACTTCCTAGCTGTGTGGTCTTAAGTCACTTAACCCCAATTGTCTCAAAAAAAAAAAAGAAAAGAAAAAGACCAACAAAAATACTTTAACTTCACTGGACCTCAGATAATTTTCTAGAGCTGAAAGTTATGAAAGAGTTGCTTATCTACAATGATAGAGGATGTTTCCTCATACATAGAGTAGGGAGTTCCCTACTCCATTGTTATCTGTGGAGTAGGAAAGTAATTGACAATATATTTATTATAATAACATTAGTGGATTAATGAAAGTCAGAAGTTATCAAATGCCCAGTATCTAAATACTGTGCAAAGGCATAGAACCACAAGTCATGATCATTGCCTTTAAAAAGCTTACATTTGAGAGACCAAATTGGAAGACCAAAAATAGAGAATCACAGTATCACAGCATTTCAGAGTTGGAAGAGATCTCATCATCCAGACCAATCAGTAGACAAAAGGAATCTCCCAGGACACCCGGACCAACCAGTCAAACCTCTGTTTGGAAAAAAAAGGTGGGAAACTACCTCTTCTCAGAGTAGCCCATTCCACTTTGGGGAGGTCATCTCACTTTCAATGTGGAGGATGACAAAAGTATGAAGTCGCTTATTCCCAAGTACAAAATATAAAATGAAAAGATAAAATATAAAGTGATATACCCAAAAAGGCTGTTGGTGAGATAATTGTATTTCTCCAAGTTAAGTTCATGTGCATTTATCAATGCCTATTATGTGTCAGAATTAGAGGGTCATCTACAGTAGAACTATCAACAAAGGTTGTGACTTCATCCCAAAACTGAGGCCATTTGTTCTGTCTTGCTTTTATATTCCCTGCTATGTATGGGCAAGCAAAGGTTCCTGGTGTGTGTGTGTGTCTATATGTGTGTGTTGGGGAGGGGGAGTAATGGGTATGGTTATGGGTAAGTGTATTTGCAACCAGGGAAAGGGGAAGTCTACCTGATACCAGTAGGTCTTTGTTAAGACAGAGCCACAGGGCTAGGCCTTGGTGGGGAATGGAGCTCCTATAATACACATGATAAAAGCATTCTCCCTAAGTACACAGATGTGTGAAAATACAGTGAGGCAAGCTGTGAAAATAGCCTGACCCTATATGCTTCCTCATAATTTTATCTAACAGAACTAAAAAAACATAAAAATTCTTCTACCACAGAAATACTATTTCAATGCAAAGACATTGAATATTAGGATAGAAACACCATTCTTTTGTGCCTATAAATGTAAAAGGAAGCATGTCTCTCTAACATATATATATATATATATATATGCTGAAAACAACTTACTAATATTATCCCTCAAAAAGAATTTAATCATGTCAATTATAAATATTATGAACATCACTAGGCCTTTTTTAACGTGTTTTAATTCTTATCTAAACATTAGATTTCTTTCTAATATTTAAGAAAAACCCTTTGGAGAACCCCATGTTATAGCTTACTTTAATTTTTAGAAGATATTTCCATTCACCAGCCCTTATCACCAATAATAGAATCTTTTTTTGTAATGAAGATGCCAAATTAAGCCAAATAAATAACTTAATGTGCTATGTTTGACAGGTCATACCTCACTCTACATTTCTGTCCTTAAAGAAGAATAGCATGTCTCACTCTCAGCCTTCTGAAGTCAAGGTTGGTCAGTGAATTGAGCTTTATTCTGGGGTAGCTAGATGTTAGACTGGGTAGAATGCTGATTCAGGAAGGTCTGAATTCAAGTCCTGTCTCTTTGACCCTCAAATTTAGTTGCCTCATCTATAAAATTGGGATAATAATAGCACTTATCATCCAGAGTTGTTGTGAGGACCAGCTATAAATCACTTTACCAACCTTAAAACATGAGGTAAATGCTAGTAAATATTGCTGAATTCCTATTTCTAATATTCTGATTACTGTTCACCCATTTCTACTTACTTTATAGCTTATTTTACTTAGCAGAGTTCCTGGCTCATAGTAGACATTTAATAAATGGTCATTGACTGACATCAATTCCAACTGACTTTTTAATATATCAACCAAAAGCAGGAAATATAGCACCCATATCAGACAACATAGGCAATGTTTTGTCTCCATAGGCCCCCACCTATCTGGCAAGAGGAAGAAGGTATGTCATCATTTGGACTAAAACTGGTTTTACATGTAATCAGAGTTCAATCTTCTTTTAGTGAGCAAATGACAATGTTTTTCAAGTGCATATCATGGAGCCTGGTAAATAGTAGGTGATTAATAAATGTTTGTTTGCTCCATTGATATGATATGTGCATATGTTTATGTGCAGGCACAGGTACATATACACACTCACAAACATACACACACACACACACACACACACACACACACACACATTGTCGAACTTAACTCTCAGAAAAACAAAACTGTTGTTTCCCCTGGCCCTGGCTGGTGCTAGAATCAAGTATCAAAACTCACAGGAGCTACTGCTCAGAATTATCTATTTTGTTTTTGATGTTTAGTAATTTTACTGTGTTTTCCTGACATCGGGCTTAATTCTCTATCCACTGTACCATCTTGCTGCCCAGAGTCATCCATAGTAAATTAAAAAGATCTTGTAGTACAAGGGCAGGAAAAGTCTTCAGGGCTAAGGGATCACAAGTAAGAGGTGGATCATAAGGAGCAGAAACCACCAAGCCAATGGAGAAAGGGAAAAGTCAAGAAAGAGATGTAGGGATTGAAAGGGCAACCATGTAGTGTCAGCAGGTCCTAGTGACAAGCAGGGAAACACGGTTTACAATCAATTTCAAGTTCATAGAAACCAGTTGTCCAATGAGTGTGAGCTTGAGCCCAGAATATATCCAGAATTTACCACAGTCAACAAATAGTCTGACTATGGTCTTTAAATAATGCTAACTCTTACCATATTTGTTTTTCAGAGCTTTAGTCATGGACATTTTTCCTGTCTTTCCCACATGGGAAGCAGCTGAATTTGATCATTAATCAACCACTACCTCTTCAAGAAAGTAGAGAGAATAATGAGTACTTAAACCAACCAGAGCCATCTTTCACTTACTAATATTTGAATCTAAAAGAGCCTTGGTTTTCTCCTACAGGTAGATCTGGGTGACCCTATTTTTGAACCTATCAGCACAAATTAGAAGGCTATCCCAGAGAAATCATCTTGAAACAAAGGAAATTTATGAGAAATAGCCACATAATTCACTCCTAACTCCTTAAGGTTTTTGAAGCTTACTGACTTACTAACTATGATACCTGCCCCATCCCAGGACCTGCTACAATGCAATATTCATCAGCTGGGTTTTTATAATTCAGAGGAAGAAATTATGATTTTTAGACGGCAAATAGGACAAAATGATTACATTATATATGGCCTCCCAGTGCCTGCTACTGCTCAGATATACCTTTAACAATCTACAATTCAGGGACAAAAATGGGCATTGAAGTTCTGAATCATAGACATATTTGTCTGTCTTTCAAGTTCATACAAAATTAGTGTTCCCTTCAAAAAAGGAACCCTGGCTTTCCATTTCCCATAGATATCTACCATGTACACTAAGCTATAGAGATGAATACATGACCGATTCCATTCTTTCTATGTAAAATTGCAGCTTAATACACTGGATTCTTCCATTTCCTCAAGGGTTTGTGGAGGGAAAGAGATAATTTAAAAAAAATCTGATGTGGTCTAATCATTGTGACTTGGGATATCATTGGGGCGAATTTAACTAGGCAAGTCCTGTTTGGGGAATTCACAGTGATTGAGTTCCAGTTCATTACTTAGAGGTCCTCGATGCTATTGTCAAGGCCTCAGAATCAGTGAGATGGCCTAAGCCCAGGTCAGGGAGGCTACAATAGCAGAAAGGCAATTATCCTGCAAGAAAAATGTTGTCCACTAATCAGCTAGCAATCAATTACTAAGAAGAGAAGATAACCCTATCCCCACTCAAGCTCCTCAGTATTAATAGTGCCATCATGTAATTACTTTGGGCTTGGGCAGGTGCATGAAAGGACAGACTCTATAGTACACTGCATCTAAGATTAATGAGTTCTGTCAATTTGCCCAGCAGACAGCTGATTCTCCTGCTTTCTGTAGCTACTAGTTTTACACATGCCTCAGGGTTGGAGTTTTTTTTTTTCCCTCCCCCTTCAAAAGAATTAGCTGGTAATTTAAATACATTCAATAAGCTTACATCTTAAAAAAAAGAAAAAGAAAAAAGAAAGAAAACCTAATTTCACAGCTAAGAATGTACCAAAATGAGTCCTAATTTGAATATTAACATAGCAAGTGATTCATAAGGATGGTATTCTTTTAGTCATACTTTATTTTTAGTTGCCGCAATTAACGATGTACTAGATTCGGGGACCATATTAAACCCCTCGAAATGAAATAGTCTAAAATAAAAAAAAATTGGAATCCAACATCCTAGTTGTTTCTCCATCTTATTCCCTGGCTCTCAAGTCTGAAAATACTTTAGGCAAGAGTAACACTACCAGGAACTCCTCCGGGATGCAAAAGATCTTCATTAGGAGCAAACATTAAGGGTTGGAAGGTACCAGCTTTTTGTTGTTTTGTTTTTCTTCAGAAGAGATGAGTCCCAGGCTTTGAGCCCTTTCTAGATGGCACAGCTTTTTTCCAGAATCACTTCTTAGTGTCACGAGCTTCCACCCATACATAGAGCCTAACCACCAGGCCCATCCATTTGTGTCAAAACAGCAATTGCCTATAAACTGAAATGAATATCGGGAAATTTGCTGTTGCTCTAAATTGATATTTTATAACCCAAGTACTGCCAAAAATCTCATAATCTTTAAATATACAAGGTCAATGGACAAAATGACTATTTTATGGGGCTACTTGGGGTTTCCCATTTGTTTGCCACTAGTGCCTGAATCATACCAAGTCCTTTGCTTCCCCCCACACACCACAATTTCAACATGCGGGTGGGGGAGGGCTGAGCTCAGGGAGGATTTTGTTCACTTACCTTCCATTCTTCCATTTAATGTCACAATTGACCATCCATGAAATCTTTTTCCAGACTACATTTATTGGATATTAGATTCTGCTAATTAATTCTCTGGATTAATTTCTTCTGAAGTAATGTTATCAATTGTTTCCAGTAAAAATAATGAAAAAACACAGGCCCAGCAGTAACTTGATTTTCACATAAATAGATTAATTCTACACAAATGTAGGAAGGAGTTGCAGATATCATTGATCCATGTTTATTGGCAAAAGCTGCTGTTCCCATTGTTATTTGATAGGGGAAGAGACAATTGAGTGGGAAATGGTTTTGATCCCAACCAACTGCTCCTAAGAAGATACCAGCACCTGTATCTCACTGGCAAGACAAGATTGTTCCCTGTTCCAGCCAGTAATCCTCAAAGTTGGATTTCTTTCTCTCTCTCTCTCTTTTTTTTTGAAACACACATCAGACACAGAATCTTCAGAAAGCAGAAATGAGGCCCATGTTCTTAAAATCAGGAACTTGCAAGTCAATAAAGGCAGTTAGTTTTACTAAAACCATATGAAAGGGGGGAAAAATCATACAGATTTTGTCCATTTGTAAAGCTAATTTATGGGATACTGGAGTTGGAAGGACCTCACTGGGCAACAGCCTACCCCGATTCCAGGCAACATACCTGGCCAGTTCCAACTATTAGAAATCCACCTGTGCTGACTTTCATCAACCAATTAATCACCAATTATTTACCAAGTACCTACTGTGTGCCAGGAACTCTGCTTGGCACCAATGGTACAAATACAAAAGAATGAACTTGTCCCTATCTTGAAAGAGCTTTTATCTTATCAGCAGAAACAATTCATGTAGATTACTGATTTAGAAGCAGATAGGTAGAACACCTGGTCAAGAAGACATTAAATTTATACTTAGATATTTACTAGATCTGTGATTCTGGGCAAGTCATTTAATTTGTCTACCTCAGTTTCCCCATCTATAAAATGGGAATGGTAATAGCATCCTAGGGTTGTCCTGAGAAGAAAATGACACAATAATCATAATTCTTTTTAAAAGTTAAAGCACTATATGAATGCTAGCTGTTATTATTTATAGATGAAGGAAGTATTAGAATTCATCAACATGGAAGAAGGAGAGTTAGGTCTGGATCAATAATTTCTACCCTCTTCTAAGAATATAATCACAGTTCCCAAGATATTGCAGTGTTGATGACACCCTGTTATCCCTTTATAGTGTGATCACCTTTCTCTGAATTAGAATGGAAAGGTGAAAATTGGCCACACCCCTGAGGACATTTAAAAGGCTGAGTTCCCTTGAACTCTATAGAGCAGAATAGGAACAATCCTTTCTTTCCATTCAGGAATCTGTTGCAGAACTGTTTGTTGATCTGGGAGAGTCCAAGCAGGATCTGTCAGAGAACAGAGACGTAAGCTGTCTAGACAGACATAGACACAGAAAGTCGGGCTTCAAGCAGCTTCAGGAAGTGGAACCTCTGAGAGCAAAAAGAGCTAGTTCGGTATACAACCGAGAGATACCCCTGGTAATTGAGAACCAAACTGTGAAGGGGAGCCGGCACCAGGAATGAGCAACTTGTCCAACAGAGATAATGCATCCAGGACTCTGAAGAAAGAAAGGAAAGAGAAGCCTTTAATTCCCAAAAGCCCAGTTGCCTTGGTGAGATGTGTTCACTTCATATATATGCCTGCCTGTTATCATGCTAAGTTTGTGTCTATTCCCCATAGATACTGAATGTATATGTCGAAGAGTGTACCCCAGGTTCCTAGGGAAATGTTTTATTGCTAGTGCTCTTTACCATCATGAAAATGCTATTGCTCTAAGTTAATTGTCTACTGACATGATTGTCCATGTCTCGTGCACTCATGAAAAATATCAAGGTATCACTTGGGTTTTGCCATTTAGTCATTTTTCAGTTGTGTCCTACACTTTGTGGCCTCATTTGGGATTTTCTTGGTAGAAATACTAGATAGGTTTGCTATTTCCTTTTCTAGCTCATTTTACAGACGAGAAAACTGAGACAAAGTGTCAAGTGACTTATTCAGGATCACACAGCTTACTAGGTATCTGAGGTCAAATTTGAACTCAGGAAGAAGAATCTTTCTGACTCAGGCTTAATGTTCTATCCATTATGGCACCACCTAGCTGCCCCATCCCTTGATTACTGACCGTAATAGTCAACCCCTTGAGGGCTGAATATGCAAACTTGTGAATGTCAAGTCAGAAAAGTAACCCAGAAGGGATGTTATATGCCACATTTCTTTGTTATTAGTTCAACAATAAAACCTACTCGTACCCTGCCACTGCTTTAATGTAACAATAGCTTATTGGGAACTCGGGAGTTCTATGATCAGATTCTCTGTCTATCTGGAGGCACATTTCTGGTGGCTGTCTGTCACTATTCCATTCAATTCAGTTCAATTTAGTGAACACTTATTAAGCGCCTACTAAGGTCAAGAAACTGCTAACCACCAGGAATAAACAAATTAAGGTAGAACTTGACAAAAAGGAAATCCTGGAATGGCGCAACATGTATAGACTTAAGTAAATTTTTAAAAATCAATCCACAAGCATTTAAGTGCCTACTGTGTTTCAGATAATTTGCAAATGATTTCAAGAGGAGACTAACAAATCCCATGTTGGAAATGACTTATAAGCTTCTACTGAAGGAAGCTGGGGATTCTAAGAGGTAAAAAAAGAAAGAGAGCATCCCAGACCCAAAGGACAACCTGTACAGATACCTGAGATTATATGGACAGGGAAAAGCAAGCAAGCCAGTTCGACTAAAAGAAAGAAGACAGGAAGTGACATGAAATAAGGTAATAAAAGTATTGGTACAATTGTGTTGCTAATGAGCTGTTCATATTGGATTTTGGTGATTTTTCATATGCAATCCCTTTTTTCTGTTCTTTGTGTATGGAAATAATCATATTTGTCAGGGTTTCTGAAACTCATAACTTGGAGAAAAAGGAAAGAAGAGAAAAGAAAGAAAAGAAAAGAAAGAAAGGCAGGTGGAGTCAGATTGAGGACACCCACAAATGCCAGGCAGAGAAAGTCCCCTTAGTCCCAGCTCTGGGCTTTTGTGATATCCTAGGTTATGAATGAATGAAAATAGAATTTGTTAAATACATTTTATAAAACCCTGTAGCAAGCATTGGGAAATATAGAGAGAAAAGTCAGATAGCCCCTGATGTCAAATAGCTCACATTCTAATGAGACAATATTTATAAAAGGTTTCAGCTATACTTCAGATGGAAAAAACCCATAGACTTTAGGGTACAATGGCATATTCTCCAATTGTTTTTGAAAAATGCTTTAAAATTCTCAGAAACAGCAATTGCAGCAACATCAATAATGAAATTGCCTCTTGGATCATCAATTGTACATTTCCTTAGTTTCAAAACAAAACCAAAAAGTCTAGATAACTTAGAATGTGCACCTAGTATAGTGTCTGGCACTCAGAGGCTCTTACCAAGTGTCCATTCAATTGAATTGAGAGCTAATACTCTAAAAGCAAGTAAATAGCCTCATACCACATACCCTGGGATTTTAAAAGCAAAGTGTCAAGGGAACTGCTCCTCTAGAATATCTGATCCTGTTTAGATCAAGGATGATACATTAAAATACTCATAGGGAATGAAAGAGGCCATGTTAAAATGATAGCCCAGAATCATTAGTCTTTTAAGATCAGGGTATTAAGAACTGATATTCTTTACTCATCCCAATTCATGGGCATACAAACTCAGTTCAGCAAATATCAAGTACCTACTATGTGCCAGGCATTGTGTTAGCTACTGGAGACCCTTCAGCATTTAAAGAATCTATAATTGCATTAAGCTGAGGCAGATCTCAGTCTTTTCTCTTTCAGTACATGGTCTTCAAGAGTTGCTGCACCAATGGCCACTGGAAGTACAAAGATTTAAATGTGTGTGTATATGCACTCATTTATACACACACATACATATGTGTGCATGTATATTTATATGTACATATATATATTTTGTACCTGCCTTCAATAAGTTTGCTATCTAGAAATGTCGACAAATGACTAATACAATTTAGAATAACATTGGTACCTAGAAGTAATGCATATAAAAAGACTGTAGGAGAATTTGAGAAGAGGAAGATGACTTCCTATTAAGGAGAGGTTATATAATGGATGTGTCATCTGAACTGGAACCTGAAGGAAGTAAAGAATGGCAATTACCAGTGGAAAGGATGAAGTACATTCTGGGAATGTAAAATGGCTTATAAGACTGCAAGGAAGTGGACAATGTAATGTCATACATAGTCTGAGAACAGCTAAGAGTCCTGTTTGGCTGGAATATTGAGGTCATAAAGTAGACTAGGAAGAGATGTGGCTGGAAAAGTCTACTGGAGCCAGATTGTAAAAGGTTATTACATGGTAAAAGACAAAATGTGGTAAAGCTGTAGTCCTGGGGACCAGCGGGGAGGCTGTTAGGCCCCAGGCTTTGTAGCACAGATGGTGCTGGGCAGAAGTAATAAGGGGTTTAAAGCTACTCTATCTCTAGAGGAGAGTTTTTAAAAGGTTCCATGAGGAGAAATTTGGGGAAAGAGTTATGATAAAATCTAATTTATCCAATGCCTACATACAGCCTTCTGAGAGGCAACACAGTAGAGAGAAGAGAACTTTGGACTTATGGTCATGAGAAACTTGGCTCTGAAGCTTTTGTCACCCACTTACCTCTTTGAACTTCAGTTTCCTCCTCTGAAAAAAGGAAGAAAAACACTTACAGGATCTTCTGTGCCTCTTATGTGTATCACAGCTGGAAGAGCTATCCAACCTCTCCATTTTATGGATGAGACACCAGAGAGGTTAAGTGATTTGTGAGACTATACAAGAATAAGTGGCCAAGTCCAAAGTCCAAATCCTCTGACTAATTCCCATGATTTTTCAAATACCTCTACCTTCACTGTCTATTTTTTTTGAAATACAAATGAATTAATATATATAGAATACCATTTAAATGTTAAAGGTCTATGTAAGCATGATATTATTTTGGGTTCATTCAGATTTCTGTTATCCAGGCAAAGTATTGGAGCATTCCATTGCTCCAAAATGAGGTTTGGAATTTGAAGAAATTCTGGAAGCTCAATTAAGTTGAATTGTAATCTCCTTTGATCAACCAACCTACATGTGTATATTGGAAAGATTCCAGTTTATCAATCATTATTAGCAGTGGGAAATAGCTTATATACTAAATACTATGTCTTAACATTGGGACAGCACTCATGTCAGTTTAAATGACCCCTAATTGGAGCCATTCTCTCTAACACTTGGACCAGCAAGGAAAAATCCAGAGATTGCTTTCTGAATTATTTGGATTTTTACAGGTGGTCAATTCCCATTTTTTGCTTTTCTTCTTCCTCTTCTTCCTCCTCCTCCTCTTCTTCCCCTTCTCTGCTCTTTTTTTCATCCTTATCTTCTTCTTCTTTGTCCTTTTCTTCCTCTTCTCAAAAAAAAAGATTTCCATGTAAATGGTAGGACCCAAAAAAGAATTATACATGAACCATCAATGTCCATTTCATAGAACTTGTTTTTTTCAAATATATGACAAATCCAACATATCACTTTTAAAATTGTCATGTTTATCTGTGCCTCCTTTTGAACATTCTGTTCTTTCCATTTGTTAAATGCTTCAAGGGTACTCTTTGTTCTGTTCTCACTATTATCAACTCCTTCTTTCATCTTCTCAATTAAAAACAGAAAAGAAAAAACTGCTTGTAACAAAAATAACACGGTCAAGTGAAATGAATCTACAAGACAGGAATGTCCAAAATGTACTTCTGTGTCTGCACCCTGAGGCTATCTCCTCTCAGTCTGGAAGTAGGCAATGTTTCATCACCAGGTCTCTAAAGGCATGGTTGGTCACTGCTTTGATCAGAGTTCTTTAGTTTTTCAAAGTTTTTTTTTAAATCTCTTTAAAATATTGCTGCCTTTATGTAAATTCTTCTCCCCATTCTACACACTTCATCCTGCATCCTCCCAGATTTCTCTAAAATTGTCACTTTCATCTTTTCTTTTAACACAGTATACCAGGATCAAATGAGATAATATTTGTAAAGCATTGCCATGGTGCCTGATGCATAGTAGGTACTTAATAAAATTTGTTTCCTTATTTTCTCTTCATGCAATGGAATTATTTCCAGCTATCCTTCAATTGATGGGATGTTTCTTACTTTCCAGTTCTTTGGAGTTTTATTGGTGGCATTTTGTTTTCCCTTTTAATTCTCCCCTCTAAATAAGGAAATTTCTTCTGCTTATCTCTATTCCTTTTACATTATACTCCTTCTTAAACACCTTTTCTTCCTAACTCCCTCTGTTTCCTTGTTGAATTTTATGTATTTTTATACCAAAGTCATTTGTGTGTGTTCAACCCACCTCTATCTGATGCAGAAAAGACTGTTTCCTCTGATTCCCCACTCTGCTCTTTCCTCCATTGTTTGTATATTCTTCCCCCCATTTAGGTCAATTGTAAGAAATAGCAAGTTTCACTTCTTTCTTCCTCCTTTTTATACTACTGTATTCTTTTTTCCCTTTCTTTTTTTTTATCTTTTCAAACTCTCAGAGCAGAACCATTCTATCTCCCACCCAAAATTTTATTTTTCTAGTTTAACTTTCTCATCATGTTTAAAGATTTTGAGGTACCAAAGAAGCACTTTTTTTACTTCTCCCTTTTTTATAATGTTAGTACTGGGGCAACTATTTGGTGCAATGGATCAAACACCAAGCCTGAAGTCAGGAGGACCTGAGTTCAAATTTGACCTCAGATACTTAACACTTTCTACCTGTATGACCAATGCTAGTCACTTAATCCCAATTGCCTCAGCAAAAAAGAAAAAAAAAGAATATTAATGCCACATTATCATACAGCCTCTAGGTCTTACAAAATCCTGACTAATTCCTTTTCATGTAAAATTTTTTTCTGACTTGCAATGTTTTGGGTTTCTTTTGTTTTCTTTTATGTGAAGGCTCTAGAGTTTGGCTATGACTTTCTTGAGAGTTTTCAAATGGGTAATTCTCTCAGGCACTAATCAGTAGATGCTACTTTCCTTTTTCCCTCTATTTCTAATGGATCTGGGTAGTTTGGTTTAATTTCTTGAAATATGATATCAAGGCTTCTAAGCATGGTTTTTCAAGGAGTCCTATGAATCTCTCCTTGACCTATTTTTAACATGTAAATTTTTTCAATAGAAGATGTATAACATTTATTTTTATTTTATTCAATCTTCCGATTTTGATCTAATATTTCTTGCTGACTCATGAACTCATTGATTTCTATGTGATCTATTCCAATTTTCAAGAACTTTGCTACTTGAGCAAAATTTACCACTTCCTATTCAAAGCTACTTATTCTCCTCTCAATTCTTTCTTCAGGGGTTTTTATTTCATCTTTTATCTCTGCCCCTATTTTATCTAGTTATTTATGTAGTCTTTATGGGCAAACCATTTTTTTTTCCTTTGAGTCTCTGTTTGCGGGTGTTATACAATTAATTACTCTATTTCTAGGTTGGATGGCTTATTCCCTCCAGATCTTTACATGATTTGTGTAATCCTTTGTAGTGACCTGATTTTCTGGTGTTAATTCATCTCCCCAGCCTTAGTTCCTGAATTGGAATTTTGTGCCCAGATGAGGCAGTTGGTCCTATTTGATTTTGACTTAGGTGACTGGATTCTTTCACTGACCTCCATCTCCTAGAATTAGCTCCTCTCCTGGTCCTCAGATATTTTTGGTTCAAAGCACTGTACTTTCAAGATTCTCTATGGCAAGTCTCTTGACTTGAGTCAATTCTTGACTGAGTTCTAGGACCCTTAAAATTCCTGGGAGCCTGCATTATACAGTTCTGAGTAATGCCATGCTAGCTTAGTTGCTTTCACTCCCAATTGCCTTCCAAGATTTCTGCTGCTGGCTTTCTGATCATCCTGAGTTTTTTGGCTCCTATTTCCTTCAAGGATATAAGCATCTCTTCACCATCTCTGGTCACACTGAGTCTTTATAGTTAGCTTTACAATTGTTCATAAAGTTGCTGGTAGCTCTCTTTGCTATTATTTTTGGGCTTATTATGTAGTTCTGAGGTAAAATAATCACTTAACTGTAGTATCTCATTGAATTTCTTCATCATTATTTTGTCTGGTGAAATGTTTAAGTTTTTGCTGGAGTAAGAATTAGAGAGCTAGACTTTCTGGTAGGTATCTTGGCAGTGTCAACTATGTTATTTTGTATTGAACTTATAATTACTTATATTTGAACACATAGTTCCCCTTTCCTTCCTCCTACCCCAAATGTAAATCCCATGAGATTAGAAAGAGTCTAGTTTTGGGGGGTTGTTTGTTTTGGGCATTTTGCTGAGGTAATTGGGGTTAAGTGACTTGCTCAGGGTCACACAGCTAGGAAGTGTTAAGTGTCTGAGGCCAGATTTGAACTAGGGTCCTCCTGCTTCAGGACTGGTGCTCTATCCATTGCACCATTTAGCTTCCCCTGAAACAGTCTAGTTTTTATCCTTGTATCCACAATACCAAGAACAAAGTCTGGCATATAGTAGGTACTTAATAAATGCTTGGTTAAATTAATTTAGTTCCAGTCTTGAGGGATCACTTGTGCAAAAGTACATGATATTATGTCAGTCATGCAAGGGAAATAACTAGTAGGAAAATTTGACTGGAAAATGATGCATGAAAGGGAAGTTATATAAAATATTACTGAAAAAGTAATTAGGAGCTAAATTTGTGGAATTTCAATTCAAGGTTGGGGATGTTACATTTTCCCCTAATGATCATAGAAAAAGCAATTGAACATTGAACATGGTCAGATCTAAGTTTCCAAAGTATTAATGTGGCAGCTCTGTAGAAAATGGACTGTATCACAAGCGTTGGAATTGGGACTCAATCTCATGTCTTTTCTCACTTTCTTCATCTATGAAATGGGAGAAGGGCTGAACTATATGACCTCTGAACTTCCTTCTAGCTCTAAATCACAATTCTAATTTTATGCTTAATACCTTTTTCATAACAATTCAACACAAAAAAACTGTTGCTTATTATGTGCTAAGTATTGTGCTGAATACTGGGAAGAAAAAGACAATAATGGAAATGATCCTTGACCTCAAGGTTTTATTATCTACTTCACCCAGTTGCTTCTACAAATTATGTAGATGCTCATAGAAGGGTACTCCTTTCTGCCATTGCAAGATTTCTACCAAAAAAAAAACCCTTAATTGATTCAGAATTGCCTTGAGTTCTACTGGCATTTGTCACCATCAAACATTTACTGGTTCACCACTAGGTTCAAGTTTCTCTATTAGCCCATGCTGAGCTCTGGTCTCACAAAGACCCAAATGATTTAAAATATTTTCAACATGCACAGCACTCTCTATCAGGTAGTATATTTGTAAATTTGTAATTTTGTAAATTTGATAGCAAATATCATCTAAAGTCAAACAGTAGTGGCCTACTGTGGCCCACTGATCAATTGTTGACCATCACCGGTCATGTGATCCTGTAGTTGATCAATCCCTCCCTATAATTTATGAAAGGCTTTATAAGGCACTACACATGTCAAGTCTCCAATATCAAAAGAAAAGCAGGATTCCATCTATTGAAATGGGTATTATGCCCTTAAAAAAGTATTTGATTTGAGCATTTTAAAAACTTTGTGCTACCACTGGCTTAATTCTTATAAATGTTCCTTCTCAGAGATCAGCTCAATAGCCACATCAGAGGAAAAGTGGAGCAAGAATGAGCTTCTCATTCAGGCACTCTGTACTCCGGTTTGATTGGAATGGATACTGTATATAATATGTCCCTACAGATGTTTCCTCCAGTGGGGCACATTGAATTTCATTTAAATGCCAAGGCACAAAATCTAAAACAATGTGACTTTAACAAAAAATCTGATGAGGAATTTGATGAGAAAATGGCAAGAATTCCTGTGGCATTTGGGTAACAATTTCAAGCCTTCATTTTAATAGAATAAACAGGATCATATTTCATTCAAATCTGGCAATGAGATGAGCTTTGGGTATTACATTGATATAAACCAATAAAGAATTTGCAAATTTGAAGCACTAATTAACAGACACAATATTAAATGAAAAAAGTTTGCTCCAGGGGCAAATATATTTTGAAGACTTTAAACTTTTATTAAAAGGCATTTTTGAATCTCTTCTTTTCCAGTTTACTCTTTTGCTAGTTTTTAGAAAAAAGTGGAGGGTTTTTAAAGTCAGGACCTTTAATTCAGGAATCTCTCATCATCTGATGATTTGCTTTTCTACCATTTTGAATGAGGCAATGCAACAAACAGTCCCTCACTAACTTGAGAGGTTAAGGGAAACAAAATGAAAAAGATGAATTAAAGTATCATAGAATTATCAAAGCAGGTTTTAGATAATGTTTATAATCACACAAAATGATATCACTTATGGGCTGACTTCAGTGGACACATGCTATTTCCAAGCTTGTCCCAAGGTATGAGAAATTGAGAAATCTATGCTCTTCTCACAATCTTCCCCCCATCCCAGGACAACTAGAAATTAGGTAGTGACTTGTGGAGCCTCCATGGGAAAAGAGCTGGCTCCCATTGGCTGAGGCCTAAAATACTGAAAATGAAGAACCAGTGATCTTACATACCAGTGCAAAGACAAAGAGATAGGACCGCCCTCTTTCTTCTTTTACACTAATTTTTCATGCTTCTGTTTTCTGACCTCTTCTCCCCCTCCCTTTTTTCCTAAACAAGGTCTTTGACCTTGATTTGAATCTAATTTTACCTACTCTCTCCTAGTCATGGCTTTGAGGAATGAATTATGACTTTTGAACCCACAAACATATTAGGGAGGGCGCTGGCTCTGAGACTGCATTTTAGAAATATCATTTTATCATAACTAGCATTTACATAGCACTTACTATATACCAAGCACTGTGCTAAGCACTTAGAATTATTATCTCATTTGATTCTTACAACAATGCTGAGAGATAGGTTCTATTATTATTCTCATTTTGCAAACAAGGAAACTGAGGCAAACAGAACCTAAGTTACTTGCCCAAGGTCACATATTAATTTAATCAATTTTCATACCAACCTTTCCTCCTTAAAAAAAAAAACTTTAGAATTAGGTCCATCTATTTTTGTAGGGCTAGTACATGAAATCTCAAAAGATTTTGCTTACCAGTCACATATGACCCACTAAGAGGATTTCCTCTATCTAATTGCAATGCTACACATAGGTGCTTTCTTGATACTATAATATCTAAGACTTATGTATCTAAAGACTCATATTTCAGAAAATGGGAATGTCAGCTAGAACGTTAAGGAATCAAATCTATGAGGCCGACCTTCACAGAAGATATTACAGTCTGGGATTTTTTTTTTAAACAAGTGACTATTTCATCCAAAGCATATACTCATGAGTCAGGTGATGATAAAGTCACCTGGACTGATGATCCAGCTCTCCATGCTCTACTTGCAAGTGGTCATGGAGATGTAATTCTGACTATTAGAAATACAGAGTTTGGACTGTGTTTACCAATGCCAGCATTACTGACTGAAAAGAAAAAAAAACCAATCTTTTCAAATAAAACCACACAATAATTCATTTATCTTGCTTTTCTTTCTTTTTTTCAGTGAATCAATCTGACCAATGTTTAGACTGCCCTGAATCTGTACATTCAGTGTCATGTAAATATAGCTGTTAATGATGCTGTGTCCTTAAAGAACACAACATTGTGTGTACATATATGTTATTGAAAAAGTTTCCATGTGAGTAGTCATTTTTAAATCTAAGTACATCATGAGAATCATTGGAGATTCATCCACAATAAAGTACTTTATTATTCAACAGAGTGGGGTATAGAGAGACACAATCTAAGTCCCACAGATCTGTTTTTTTCTTTGTCAGAATGTAATCTTTCCAAAGTTGGGCTATACTAGTCCCCTTCACACTAATCTACCATTTCAATATTCTCATTTTTTTCAGATGGTTCTCCTGGAGATAATGGTGGGAATATTTTTTTCAGAAGGAGGAAATAAATGTTTACAAATATAAATGATCCTCAGCTTATAGATGAAGGGCCTGATCATTCCTTCAGATACTGAACATGCATCAAAGCTGAGGCAAAAGGTTCCTAGTGTTCTGTTTAATTCCACCAAATGAAAACTTGAAGAAAATGGAATACTGCCTTTAAAAAGTTGTTAACTGTAAAAATACGTTCACTACAGATTTCTAGGTTATTTATAATCAAAATTCTCTCTCTCTCTCTCTCTCTCTCTCTCTCTCT
>JAJPUD010004191.1:37913-97221 GCA_023553655.1 Myrmecobius fasciatus
TGTGTGTGTGTGTGTGTGTGTGTGTGTGTGTGTCACACACACACACACAAACACACACAGAAATAAAAATATGCCAAAATTGGAAAATCTTGAACTTCTTACACAAGGAAGCCACATTTTGATGACTTATCCTTTTGACTTCAGAAGCAGAAAGCAACAGGATTGAGATTTAAAAGAAAAATAAAGCAGGTTTGTTTATTTTCCAATGTAAAAACACCAGGGAGAAAATGATTTGGATATCATGCAGTTCAAATGCTAAGACTGCAATGAGCTTGCCTCCTGGGCCAATGCATCTGACATACAAATATTTCTCAGTTCATTTCAATATATAATGTACATGTTTATGTCCTAAGAATATGTAGTATATGGTCCCCATTTGTAGAGGCTTCAAAAGCATTTTGTTTTTGTGCAAGGGAAAAGAAAAAACATAAGAAAAGATGATTTCTTTTGTTTTAACTTGCTGGCTCCTTTTAGCCTTTGAATCTTGGGTCCATGATTCATTCAACACTGTTCACATACCAACATTAAAAGATGGATGTAAGCATAATTCCTTTATATATCTTGAAACCTTCTCCTTTCACTTCCCACCAGTTTGCCCTTGAGGACAGCCATCATGGAATAGAAGGGGAAGAGTAGAAAGTACTGAGCTAGAAGTCTTTCTTTGTACCATTCCTAAAAGAAACTGGAAGTGTGTCTCACACCCATGGGATGCTAAGACATTTTTTAACTTTTCAGCAGGTGATAGTGGAAACAGAACAAGTCACCCATAGCAGAATTATCTCTTTTCTGGTTACCAAGAGTCCAGCTGCTCAGAGCTTTCAAGATTTGTGGTTGCCCTCTTTGCATTGAAAAGCAAGAATCTAAAAGCCGAGCAAAGTAGTTGGCGTGCTAGATCGGGTGCTCAGAAGCCTTCTGTTCATATTCTAGATATGTCACTTCTTATTTCCTCCCTGAGCTTCCGTTCTTCATTTTTAATGAGTTGAACCAGATGTCTATAACAGTTCTTTCCAGTTCAAAATCTATGGACTTATAAGGTGCAGAACTACAAAGCCACACAATAATCCCAGCATAACCATTTTGTTCTCTCCTTTTGCCATATGTTCATTTTCAGGTCAAAATCTAAAGGACTTTTTTGTAGTGCAGGAGATGTAGTGCCTCAGACCCAAATAGTGTTATCACTTTCACATCACTAGTGTTGGGGAAATATAGTACCATGATCTGGAAAATCAGTGTAAAAATTTTTGGACCTCCCTCAGTAGCAGACAAGAGGTATCATTTTTTTTTCTTTTTCTTTTATGGGGTGTTTAGAGCACCTTAATGTAAAATTTGGATTAAGTATTTGGTCATGGGCTCTGTGTCATATGCTAGGCTTCTCACCAGCTTTTGCAAAACTCCCCCAAAATTCCCATTTAATTTCTTATGCAGACCTGTAATATATCAAAACCACAAAATGGGGTGGGGAGGAAGTCATGATGTAGAAGGGAGAACTTAGTTCTCATGAAATTGTCCTTGGCATAGCCTCCCCCCAAGATAAGTTTTTGAAGGATCCCCATTTGGAGAACTACATGGAATTTCTAGCACAGTACCATGCCCACCAGGTGGGAGTACAAATCCAATGGGAAGTAGGTCCAGCAGAAAACAGTGCCCACATAGGATTATGTTATAATGGTGATTCCATTCAGGTATTGTATTTTATGGTGGTGATTCCTTTCATAAGTCAGTTGGACTAGATGACCCATCTAGTTATGTTACAGTGGTAATTCCATTCATGTATGCATTGGACTAGTTAAGCCCAGAGATCCCTTCTAACACTCAAATTTTCTGGTTCTGCAATAACTTATATTTATTGGGAGACAGCATAATACAAGGGGAAGAATGATAGACCAGGAGACAAAAGACACCTAGATTCAAGTCTTACCTCAAACACGTTCTTTGACCATCAAAAATTCACTTCTCTAAGACTGTTTTCTTACCTCAAAATTGTGACTATAAATATCTGTAGTTATTTGCTTTGTACAGTTGTGAGGATCAAATGCACTTTGCAAATGTTAAAAGTAAAGTTGATAAATAATCAACAAGTATTTGTTAAACACCACATGCCAGGACACTAATGCATTGTTGGTGCAATTGTGAAATGACCCAACCATTCTGGAAAACAATTTGAAACTATGCCCAAAAAGCTATCAAATTGTGCATATCCTTTGACTCAGCAGTGTCTCTACTGGGTCTGTATCCCAAAGAGATCATAAAAGAGGGAAAAGGGGACACATGTACAAAAATGTCTGTATCAGGCCTTTTCATAGTGGAAAGGAACAAGAAACTGAGTGGATGCCCATCATTTGGGGGTGAATAAGTTATGATATATTAATATAATGGAATGTTATTGTTCTATAAGAAATGATGAGCCAGTTGATTTCAGAAAAGCCAGGAAAGACTCACATGAACTGATG
Source organism: Myrmecobius fasciatus (assembly GCA_023553655.1). Classification (NCBI taxonomy): domain Eukaryota; kingdom Metazoa; phylum Chordata; class Mammalia; order Dasyuromorphia; family Myrmecobiidae; genus Myrmecobius; species Myrmecobius fasciatus. The sequence continues at coordinate 40,364 of JAJPUD010004191.1, forward strand.
CTAAGTGAAATGAGCAGAACCAGGAGTAACAGCAAGATTATATGACAATCAATGTTGATGGACTTGGCTCTTTTCAACAATAAGATGATCCAAGACAATTACAATAGACTTGTGATGGAAAGTGCCATCCACATCCAGAGAGAGAACTTGAAGATTGAATGTAGATCAAAGTATAATCATTTTCACCTTTGTTGTTGCTATTGTTTGTTGGCTCATTTTTTTTTCTTTTTCATGTTTTTGTTTCCCTTTTGATCTAATTTTTCTTGCATAGCATGACAAATATGGGAATATATCTAGAAGAACTGCACATGTTTAACCCATATCTGATTGCTTATTATCTACGGGGAAAGGGGAGAGAGGGGCAGAGAGAGAGAAAGAAATTTGGAACACAAGGTTTTGCAAAGGTGAATGTGGAAAACTATCTTTGCATGTTTTTGGAAAAATAAAATACTATTAATTTGACAAACAAGAAACATAAAAAATCCATTATATGCCTGGCACTGCTTTAAGCACTAGGAACCCAAAGAAGGGTCAAAACAGTTCAATCCCTCAAGGGGCCCACATTCTATGAGAGTAAACAATATGCAAATAATTGTGCAAATGAGCTACATGTGGGAGAGAATCTCACAGGAAAAGTGCCACTGTTTCAGGGGATTGGGAAAGTCTTCTTGCAGAAATCAAGATTGTAGTTGAATCTTGAAAGAAGCCAGAGAAATCAGGAAATGGTGAGGCTGAGGGAGAAAGATTTCAGGCAATGAAGATTCAGAGTTAGGAAATTGAGTGTCCCATGTGAAGAACAACAAGGAGTCTTCCATTATTGGATCATGGAATATGTAAGAAGGAAGTAAAGTGTATAAGGAAATTAGGTTAGGAGGGGCCTTAAAAAGGAAAATAGGAGACTTTGTGTTTGACCTTAGAGGTAATAATTAGAGTTTATTAAATAGAAGGTGACATGATCAGCCCTGTGTTTTAAGGTCACTTTGATAAATTGAGTAGAGGATGGACCAGCTGTTATTGATCAAATTAGAATTAATTTTCTCTTCTTCAGTAATCTGTTAGGTTTATACAATGACTAGATCTTTGATTCTGTAACCTGAGAAACTCATTTGGCAGTTAGGATTTTGTTGTTGTTCAATTATTTCAGTCATATCTAACTTTTCATGATCCCATTTGGAGTTTTCTTGGCAGAGATACTGAAGGGGTTTGTCATTTCTTTTTTCAGTTCATTTAAAGATGAGGAAACTGAAGCAAACAAGATGAAGTCCAGGATCACACAGCTAGTAAATGTCTGAGGCTGGATTTGAATTTATGAAGATGAGTCTTCCTGACTTTAATCCTAGTGTTCTATCCACTGTACCACCCTGCTGTCCCAGTTGGGATAAAACAAACAAACAAATGTTATTTTTGTCCTCGGAAATGTCACTGAAAAAGCTGTAAAATTCAATTCTTAAACAAAAGTGAACTCTGATATTAGAAGGTATCAACAGGTTAATTAGGAGTCTATTAATGATGACAAAAGAAAGTTAATGGTTTTTAAATTCATTTTGACAGGTCTCAAGACATAAATAAGGTTGAGGTCTTCTGGATAAAGCACTTTTGTCACAGATTAGAAGAGATGGGATCCTCATCCTTGCAAAAAGCTTTGTAATCTGGTTTTTAAAATGAGGTGGTGGAAACCGTGACTACAGTTTACCACATTACAGGGCATTTCCATCATTTTCAAGAAGCTAGTAGGAATTATTCTCTAGTTCTTCCCTCTTTTAGAAAGCTCTGATTGCTGATTTCTACAGACACAGAATGGTGTGGAGGAAAACATACTGAATATGGAGGCCAGAGAACCAAGTTCAAATCCCATTCTGATGCAAGTTAATTATGTATCTAAACAAACCTCTTCCTCTATCAAGAACTCTATTTCCTCACGTATAAAATGATGCTAATGGCACTCCTGTTACTTATCTCTCAAGGTAGGTGTGAAAATGTTTGATAATCTTTGAACTATTGTAGAAAGATGAACTATTTTGGGACCTGGTAATGTTAGGTGTAAGAAATTATCAGAAGGAGCTCCATTATTTAGAAATGAATCTCAACTGATTTGTTGAATCAGAAAAATGTTTCCCGGCCACCATCATTATTTAGTCTTATCGAATGAGCTGGGCAATAGCTGAGCAAATTGCTGAAAAAACTGGGGACTCAGAAAGAAAACAGTCAAACAGTATTAACAGTCTTACTCTTATATACTATTCAAATATGTTGTATTTTTTTTACTTAGCTGTTTTGGAACAATCTACAGCTGTGGTATTTGTTCTTTGGGACCTTCAGAAGAATTTTCCATAAAGTAAAAGCAAAGAATTCAAATGTCTTAAAAAGAGTTGTTTTTTTTTAAATAGCTCCAAGAAAAGATTCTGGATTTTAATTTGAATGCTTCTGCTTTTTGGAACATACTATGCCCTTCTTCCATTTTTCATGACTGTGTAATAATTCTGGGTTATTAAATTGAACCTTAAACATATAGAAATGCTAGCTATTCACTGTCTAAATGTTATAATCCATAAATAGCTTAAAGGATGTAGAGATGTAACAATGGGAAGATACTTGAATGAGGTGGGGAAGATAAGATAGAGATAATAAAACTGGAAATATCCTAATTCAATCTATAGGTTAACAAAAATGATCTCTGCTCTCTCAAAAAAACAGGGAACTATGGGAAAATTGGAAAAAAACCATAGAACACTTGAGTCTAGAATGGGAAAAAATGATATTATCCTAAATGGGGAAATGATAGATGTCACTGAAAAACTTTTACATAGGATTGTAGGAAGGAATAGAGAGTTGTATGACTAGTTGGGAATAAAGAATGTAGTTTATAAAATGGCAGTAGGGTGAGTTCCAAATTAAGATATGATGAGGATTAAGGCTATGGGAGTATTCTTAAATACCTCTAATATTCCATTATTCTTTTCATCCATTCACTTCCTTCCCCGCCAGTTCTGCTCTCTGAAGCCCAGAAAGATGTCTTCTTCTTCTATTCAACATTCCTTGACACATCCTAAAATGGCTTCTCTATGTCTCCTAAATCTTTTTCCCCAGGCTAGAATGTCTCTAGCTCATTCAACCAAGTCTTGTATGGCATTACCCCCATTACTCTCTCTACTTTGTTACTTTCCTCTATACAATCCCCAAAATATCAGTATCCTTCCTTAGCAATGGTATCCAGATATTAACACAATACTTCAGATATGATAGCGCAGTGGGATTATAACTTTTTTGGTTTTGGCCATTGCCTTTCAGTGCTGTGATTCATAATACTTTTGCTCATTTTCTACTTAAAATTTATTGAAAATTCCATATCATTTTAGATGAACTTTGTCTATCAATTTGTATATACTTCCTCAGCTTGTACTTGTGAAATTAATTGTAATACAAATTTAAGACTTCACATTTATCCCTATAAAAATTCCGTTTTCATACATTGAACCATCACTCTAACCTGTAAAGATCATTTAGAATTCTGAAATCCATTATTAATTGTGTAAATTAGCCCCTACAGCTTTCTTCTATCTTCCAATTTGATAAATATGTCATCTAATGCCTTTACCTAAGACATTGATAAAATACTATCATAGGCTAAAACTTGGACCTCTAGGATCTGAAGACTTCCTTCCAAGTTGGAACCATTAATGATTACTTGTTGGATTTGGTCATTAACCTACCTAATTTCATTATTGTGGTGATGAAGAAGACAGCAATCGTGACAGTTAATTCATCTGAGTTGCACTCAGCAAGAGATTAAGTGATTTTCCCCCAGGTCACACAGCCAGGCCACACTTTTCTGTAAGAAAAAGAGAAAATTTTTAAAATGCTTTTCCATAGTCCAGGTAAAATATATTAACAGCATTACACTTCTCTAACATGTTAATAACATCATCAAAAAGGGAAATGAGATTAGTATGGCATAACCTGTAATGAACAAAGCCATGCTGTCCCTTTGTGATTGTTGCTTCTTTTTCTCATTGTCCACTAACCATCCCTTTATAATACTTTCTAGAGTTTTGCAAAGGATCTAAGTCGAGCCCATTGACCTGTGACTTGAAAGCTCCTTCCTCTTCCCTTCAAAAAATAATCAAGGCCACATTTATCTTTTTTTCCAATCTTGAGCTACATTTCGAATTGAATTGAACTAAATTGAACAGAAAATAAATGTCCCTCAAAAATTATTAAACTGACAAACGTCAAAGTGTTTTTCTTCCAAATGGCATTTCACGGAACTTTTGAACTACTTTGAAACATTTACAGAACTACTTGAATCTAAGCAAAACTAACATTTGATGTATTAACTTTAGATATACAAGGGACTTCAGAAAAATCCTCAAAGGTGGTTTTATCAGAAAAGAATACATCTAAGTATCATCTATCTATAAAGGAGACACACATGCATAGCATCGTCCTTTTTACTCAAAGGTTTCCATTATCAAGTACTTTTCTACATGTACATCAGAAGAGTTACCAATAAACAATCATAAATAATATTGAAAAGAAAAAACTCTCCAGAAAGATTGTATGATGAATTCAAAGTTTCTATCCCACACCTCCTTTTTAACCTTTATCTCATTGATCTTTCCAGAAAAAAAATTAATTTGGAAGTTTTTGTTTGAAATAGAAAAAACAAACAGATAAAAAAAGCATTTAAGACATCCTGATTTGAAATGGATAACAGATGAGTTTATCACTGAAGAGTCAATACAAAGTGGAAAATGATCCAAACAAAAACCTCTAAGCAAAACAAAAGTATTTGAAAAAGAATTTATTTCCACTTTTGAAAAGCAGCAGGTGGGTTATGGAATTCTGCTAGCTCAAGTAATTTCAGCCACTGTTCAAAAAAGAAATTGCTTAAATCTTTACCACTCCAATGTTTACTGGCATTCCATGGACAAAATGGAAGAGTCCTGATCGCTTTGTAAAACTTCTTCCAAATCTCCAGGTTATCTTCATTCTCTGCAACCCTTCTGTCCCCTCCCAGGATTGTTCATTTTTACAAGTCCAAATGCACCCATTATAGCTTTTAAACACATTCCATCTATTTAAGACCATCCTCAAAACTTGAATATGAAGCCAAGAAGGCAAAAAATCTAACAGGCTTTTAGTGAGAGAGTTTGTGGAAATAGAAGAGATTTAATTCCCTATTCTATGAAACTAATTCACTCAGGATACTGACATCTTTCATTCATTCATGCATTCCTTCTTTCATACATTGAGCAAGTATTTATTATGTACAAGGCAGTCTGCACTGAGAAAGAAAAATAGTCCCTCCTGGAGGAATTTACTTTCCATTGGGGGAGGGATGATAATTCTTCAATGAAAATTAAAATGGTACCAAGAGTTTCAAAGGGCAATATCAATGACAGATATTGAAAAAAAGAAGTGAGTCTAACTAGAGGATAATGATTCTTGAAGGTGATCCACTATTTTCTAATGTAACTTTAGGCACCATATTACGTTAAGAGTAAAGTGGCCTTGATCTAATGATAAGCAGAATATTTCAATAGACTTACAACTGGAAAGGATACCAGAGGTCATTGAGTCAAAACATCTCATTTTATAGCTGTGGAAACTGTGGCCAAAGGGAAAAGGGACTTGTTCAAGGTCACCCTGAGAATTAAAAACTAAGAACCAAACTTAGGTTTTCTCTCCACTGTACCACACTTTTCCTATAAGGCTAGAAGCTTGTCTTACAAATGTCAATTTCTCTAATTTTTCTCTGTATCTAGACTGCCTCCCATTACCAAATGCTTCCTCATTCCCACCTCTTAGGTTGCTTGACTTTTTTCAAGGCTTAGCTCATGACTCAGCTACTAAAGGAAAGAAGTCTTTCCTCGTCTTTCTCTCTGTGTATGTTCTCTCTTTCTAATCATGTGTAGTCTCACCTACTTATTTGGTGTAACCTCTGACCCAGCAGTAAAATCAAAGTTCCCACAAGGCAGGAACTTTATTTCTTTGTGTTTCTAGACCTTGTCTATTATTCTTGTTGGAATGGATGTCATTAGGACTTAAGATTCAGGAGATCATTCTTAGGTTCAGAAGAGCCCAGCTTTAGGGAGCTAGAAGAAGTCTTAGAAGCCATCTAGTATAACTCCTACATTTTATAATAGAGAAAACTGAAGAAAAAATTTTAATATCTTGCTCAACCACCAATGGTAGGATTTGATCCTATGTTCCTCAGCTTCAGAAGGGTAGAAATAAACAAAAGTGAGGGAGTGGGAGTTAACTCTTGGTGTCCCAATTCATCATCCAAATCTGTTTTCCTGGACCTGATAATCTAATGCTGCTTTAAGCCATTCAGTTTTTCAATTCTATGCTCTGTCCAACATAGTCGACATTTCTAGGATCAGGTTGCCTTAGGAACCTCAAGTCAATTAGCCAACTGAAATCTGATAGACTAATTATAGATAATGGGAGGGGAGAAATCGAGGAGGAGAAGAATGCTTTTAGGGGGCCCTAGAAATACCTTTGTTGTCCAAACTCCTATTAGAGACTCCCATAAGAAGTTTAGAATCCTGAGAAATATAAGCTTAGGCAGCTGTGTAAGTAACTCTTCAGAGACCTTGTACCTGAGGGTTTTAAAGGGCTATACAGATATACCCCCAACTTATATAGGAGGAGTTTTCACAGTAAATCCTCTAGGTTTAAGGCACTCTGTGTGTCTGTATCCACTAGAAATCATCATTCTTGAACCCCAATCAATGCATTTATTTTTAAGATACAACTAGTTGGAAACAAAGACATTGATGAATGTAGCAAGCCAGACACCAAGACAATATTTCTCCTAAGAACCAGAGGCATACCCTACTTTCCCACAAAGATGGTCATTATCAATGAAAAGAATAAATACACATAGGGAATATATCTGGAAGAGCACATATACAGAGAATGTGTACAACCATGATGCATATGTGGAAGAGCACATCAAAGGTGGTCAGGAAAAGTACATATAAGGGAAACACAAAAAAACAATGTGTGAGCAAGACATATTCATAAAAAAATTATACATAAGAAATACATAGAGCTTAGAATCACCCATGGGAGGGCTAGAGGTTAGGAGACAAATCCAACCTCCATTACTATAGGAACACAGAAGATTTCTGATGATGTCATTGTCCTACTCTAAATAGATTTAACAACCTCTTAACTTCTGCTGCTTAAAGACTCTATACCAGGGAGGCAGAGCCAAGATGGTAAAGAAGAGACATGTCTTTTTTTGAACTCTCCCCATATCCCTCAAATTAACAGCAAATCAAACTTATGGACTGGTTTTGAAGTGACAAAACCCACAAATATTTGGAGTGTAACAAATTTCCAGCAGAAGATAATTTGGAAGATATTTGGAATATGTCTGTTTCAATCAGGCATGGAGGGAGGGGGGCTGAGAGCAGGCAGCCATGTGGAAACCCAAGCACAAGGAGTGTAGAGACCCAGGGTGGTGTGGGCTCCATGCACTGGGAAATCTACTGGGAGGAATCTATAGAAGTTGACTACCCCATCCTGGTTGCAAGCCAGTAGATCAGCAGATTAGCTGTAAGACATACAATACAAATACAAAAGGCAAATAGTGAGCCCCTAAACTCCAGAATATCTCGGGACCTGGCCACCCCACTCAGCATTGGAAGTTAGTCAGCACTGACTCAGCACAGGCACTGTCGCCTGGAGAGAAAGCTTGGACAATCTCCCCTTTGCCCTAAAAGCAGACTTCAACATTTTTTTTAAAAATGAGCAAAAAAGCAAAAAGAACTCTGACCATAGATAATTTTTATGGAGAAAAAGAACAGATTTCAAACCAGAGGCTGATATGAATTGGTCCCCATCTCACAAGGCTCTCTTGGAAGAATCCAAAAAGGATCTTTAAAAAGAGCTAGAAGAAAAATGGGGAAAATAAAAACCTTTATAGCAGGCCTTTAGTCTGTGCCAAGTTGGGCAGGTATGGCAAGTACTCTTTGCTAAGCACTGCTTCCTGATTTTCTTAGTCACTATTTGATCATACTGCATTGATCCTATGATCACTATCACTATCAGCTTTACTAAGTATGAAATTCTTTTTCCTTTGGGCTTCTAGCTTCAGCTAGAGTTCTCAGATGAGACACAACCTTTCCTTCAATGGAAAAATGAATGAATTCTGCCATGATTCTTTTAACTTCAGGTGCAACTTTTTTAGACAAAGCCTAAGTTAGCCTTCAAAGTGTGTCTTTGGAACTAGAGGAGGAAAAGAACTCTCAGTGCAATTCTCCTATTAGGAGAGATCTATGGGTTTCTCTAAGTCTTGGATAGAACAAGTTTCCTCTCCAGAAGGAGATTTTTCAATCCATATCCCAGTTCATTGTAACACAGAATGACCTTAGATAACTAATGCTCATAGGCTTCAATCTCTTTTTTCACTTCATATGTCTTCATCACCAAGGGCAGAGACCTCACTCTTATTTAGGGTTAGAAATTCCTTGTGATACCTGTTTAATTTTTAACATTTAAATTATACACAATAGGTATTTGTATAAAATGCATGTTATTAATCTGGGATCTATAATCTTTTAAAATATATGTTGATAACTATTTCACTAAAATTCGTTTCATTTGTAATACTATATATTTTATTTTATGTATATAAAACACAATTCTGAGAAGGGGACCATAGACTTTATCAGTTTGCCAAAGGAGTTCATGACACAAAAATGATCCTCATTTAGGAACTCTCCTTCTTTAAAACTGTCAAGAGCTCCAAGTATCCATTCCTCAGAATTAAAACTCCTTTAATCTCCAATGCAAATAAGAAGAAGGAGGGAAAGGTATTGGAACAAAAAAAATCCCCAGAATTAGTTTTCTTCCTGCAATAGTCACATTCCTAACAACACTCCTGCTATTAGCAAGGATTTGTGGCTGGTCCACAAGAAACTGTTTCATAAAAGTAAAACAGAATTGCTCCATTTTGTGGGCTATTTTGTACTGCCTATTAAATCCTATACCCTAGAATATAGCAATATCTCATATATCCACATATCACATATTATACATATATGATAGATATATTATATATAACATTTCATATATAAATCTCCCTAAAATGTAAGCATTACTATTGAATCCATTGTACCATTACAGGCAGGGAGCAGTAATCACAGATGGGTTTCTGGGAGATGTAGTCCTCTATAGGGAAAAATTATCTTCCCACTCTGAGACAGACTGTTTGGGTCTGGTTATAAGAGTCTGAGTCCAAGCATTTCATGCCATTTCATCAGCAATCCCTATACCAGGGCTCTGTTCTTGCTTCTTCCTCCTGGCTTTCCTGGCTTTCTTTCAAGAATCAGCTCAAATTCTACTTTTCTGCAGGAGGCCTCTACTTCCCTCTCCCTTATTCTACCCTTCCCCCCCCCAGATTATTGGTACATCCATCCCCTCTCAGATTGTCTTCCACTATCTATACCTCCTTATACACTATACAGTTCTTGTATGTTGTGCTCCAAAAGAATAGAACTTCCTTATTACTAGGGACCATGGTTTTGCCTTTTTTGTATCTCCAATATTTGATATATTGCCTGACTTATAAGAAGTGATTAATACATACTTGTTAATAGGCTGATCTACTTTCACCATGCTGGGAGTTTTAGAAATGAGCTTCAGAGCAAGAGAAGAGCTAGCAATGATAGCACAAGGAACAGCAGCATACATTTTGAGTGAGTCAGGAGATGGAATGGTGAAGGTGGTCACTAGGGAGTCAGATCTGTTCTGTGGCAGTAGAGAAATTGGTACTGGGACTATGGAAATGCCCACATTTAAAAGTAGATAAATACTCTTTCCCTATAGATATGCTTTTCTATGTCAAGGCTATACATAGATAGACAGAGTTACACTGTGAGGGTTCTACAAGACTACTGTCTTCATTTCCCAAATAGGCAAAGTAAAACACAAAGGAATATTTTTAAAATGTAGATATCTTTCAATAATTAGATAGCAAAAGTTCAGCTTATAAACTTCACACTAGCCATTTCTACATTAGCCAGTTCTCCAAGATTTTTGTCTTTTCTCTGGTGTAAAATATGTATATATATATGTGTGTGTGTATATATATATATATATATATATATATCTCAATAGATGAGGGATAATAGATGGATGGATAGATAGATAGATAGATAGATAGATAGATAGATAGATAGATAGATAGATATGTATACCTACAGAAGGGAAAAGGCATTTATTTAGTGTCTACAATATTTCAGGTACTATGCTAAATGCTCTAAAATGTTATTCCGTGTGATTCTCACAACTCCTAAAGGTAGGTACTTTTATTATATCCATTTTATATAGGGGGAAACTGAGGCAGACAGAAGTTAGATAATGTCTGACTTAAACAACTACTAAGTATCTGGATTTGGATTTGAAGTCAGGTTTTCCTTATTCCAGGTCCAGCATTCTATTCACAGTGCCTTTGGAAAGAGGAAAGAAAGAAGAGGGAGCAGGGGGAGGAAAATGGAGCAAGGAGAGGAGTCAGAGGAAGAGAGAGAGAGAGAGAGAGAGAGAGAGAGAGAGAGAGAGAGAGAGAGAGAGAGAGAGAGAGAGAGAGAGAGAGAGAATTAGCTATAGATAGATGATAGATAGATAGATAGATAGATAGATAGATAGATAGATAGATAGATAAGTGATAGATAGATAGAGATCACAGATTTGAAGAGAACATACATTTCTCCCTATATATAGCTAATATACTTAGGGTTCATACCTCAATACAGACTTTCACAGAAAGTAGGCAACTAAGTAATACATTGGATAGAACATTGCAACTAAAGTAAGGAAGACCTGAGTTCAGATCCAGGCTCAGACTCTAGCTATATAACCCTAAATAAGTCACTTAGAGTTACTAAATCTGTAAAATGAAAAATATAATGGCATCTACCCCCTAGGGTTTTTGTGAGGATAAAACAAGATAACACATATAAAGTAAATATGATGCTAAATATAGTATATAATGCTAAAGAATATTTATTATTATTATGGTGAATAGTATTATATATCAGGATTGAGGCACTGGAATATGCTCACAGTAGAACCATGGGGAAATATATTGTTGTTTTTGTTGTTGTTATTACTAATCAGAATACCTATCTTCTAGGGTTGTTGTGATGATCAAATGAAATAACATATGTAAAGATTTACAAAGTTATCTGCATATTAACATATTTGGTAATAATGCTAAAAGATTAGCTGTCATAATAGGAGGAATAGAAGGAGGAGGAAGAAGAAGAAGAGGAAAAAGAAGAGGAAGAGGAAAAATAAGAGGAGGAAGAGGATGAGAAAAAAGAAAGAAGAGAAGGAGGAGAAAGGGGAGAGGAAGAAGAACAGAAGGAAGAGAAAAGGAAAAATAAGAGGAGGAAGAGGATGAGAAAGAACAGAAAGAATAAAAGAAAAAGGAGGAGAAAGGGGAGGAAGAAGAAGAAGAGGAGAAAGAGGAAAAAAGAAGAGGAAGAGGATGAGAAAAGTGAAAGAAAAGGAGGAGAAAAGGGGGGAAGAAGAAGAGGAGGAGGAAGAACAGGAAGGGGAGGAGGAAGAAGAAGAGAAACAGGAAAGGGATAAAGAACAGGAGGAGGAAGAGAAAAAGTAGAGGAAGATGAGGAAAAAGAAAAGAAGGAGAAGAAAAAAGGGAAGGAAGAATAGAAAAAAGAAGATGAAGAGGAGGAGGAACAGGAAGGAGAGGAGGAAGAGGAAGAAGAGAAGAAACAGGAAGGAAAAGGAGAAAGGAAAAAGAAAAGGAAGAGAATAAGGAAGAGAAGAAGGAAGAGAAAAAGGAAGAGGAGAAAAAGGATAATAATAATTAATAATTTGCCCATGGTCCCACCACAATTTGATGTCAGATTGTGCACCAACCTTGGCCTTTTCCCTCCAGCCCCCCAACTCTTTCTGTTCCATCCCACTCCCTCTCTGATTATGAAGCCCAAATGTGTTCAGAAAGGAAATTAAAAGTAACTTAGTTCCAGAGGGAATGAATAACCTCGTCACCAAGTAGAATTGAAGGATGTGCCAGACAATACTCAGTGAATCAAAATGGAAAACACGTTCAGTCCTCCTTTTACGCTTCTGGTCGAGGGCGTCTACACTTGATGAGATGCTTTTCTGACCACAGCTGAGCTTCCTGTTAGAGTAATTAGCACAGCCCCACGGAGAGGGCAGCCCATTTCCTCCTCCATTCTTCCCACATTCAGTGGGCAGAATTCCGAATGCCAAGCACTTCTTCCTTGTACAGTTTGGTCCAGACAGTTCTTCAGCATCTACTTGGAGCCACATGGCAGCATTAGAGCCCTAGCTTCCTCATTAGAAGCAGCAGATGCCTTAGAGCAGCCTGGCAAGTTTCTTGAGTTGGGAAAAATCAAAAAGAAAAGATGAATGTGGTTTCTTGGTTGCCTAATTAAAAGCTCTGATTTAAACATAATAATATCAAGGATAGTCTCTTCGTTTTAAACCTATGTCACCTGAATAATAGGAGAGAGATCGGGTTTTTTAGGTGAGCAGAGGAAGGAAATGAAAACATAACTTCTATGTGAAAGTTCTATGACATCTTGACATACATTTTCATCCCTCAGCATTGACAATAGGATCTCCTAAATTGGCACTTAAGCACAGGAAGAAGATTTGGGGTGACTTGGTTTTTTATGGTTGGTTTTTTTGTTTGGGGGGCTTTTTGACACAGTTAATAGACTCATCTGATTTCTTTTCACTAGATAATTATAGGCTAGCTTTACATTGGGAAGTCTTACCCAGCCTTATCCACCGATATTCAGAGTAGAGGAGCCCAATGAAATAATGTCAAGGATGGAGCAGAGTCCCCCAATATGTGATTTTATATATGTGATTTATATATATTTATATATAATTCATTGGAATGATGATACTTGGAACACTGAGAGTATTAGGTGAATTGGGGAAAGGAGCATTGTAAACCACAAAGTGCTCTCCCCAAAATCTGAATCCCTACTGTTTTTGTCACTGTTGTCAATGTAATGCAAGCTGCTTTAAGGACAATGACTCCTATTCTTGTCTTTCTATCCTCAGCACAGTGCCTGGTACACAGTAGCGCTTAATAAACACTTATTATTGTTCATCCCTTCATTCTTCTATTTTTTTGATAGAGTTCATATTAAAATGGTCTTAATACCAATAATTCATGAATACTTCTATATTTAATCTACATTGGAGCAGCTAGATGGCACAGTGGATAGAGTACTGGCCTGGAAGTCAGGAGGACCTGAGTTCAAATTCAGTCTTAGGCATTTATCACTTCCTACTTATGTGATCTGGCAAGTCACTTAACCCCATTGTCTCACGAAAAAAAAAAGTCCAAAAAAATTCTATATTATTCCTCTATATTTAATACACTATAACCAAAAAATTACTTTCTATAATCAAATAAAACTATTGGGATATAAGGTTATCTTCTGTAGGCTCACAGAAAATACTTCAGACAACCCTAGTAGTAGACAAGACTGAAAGATTGATACCTATCTCCTATTTGTGTATATGTACTTTATCATTTTCTCACATGGTTTTGCTCCTAGATGGTAAAGTGGATACATTCCTGGAATTGCAATTAGAAAATCTTAGATTCAAATCTAACCTCAGATATTTACTAGCTCTGTAACACTAGGCAATTCCCTGAACTGCCTCAATTTCCCCAACTGTAAAATGGAAATAATAACAGTACCTACCTCCCAAGATTGTTGTGAAGATAAAAATGAGATATTTATAAAGTGGTTCATAAACTTTAAAATGATACATAAATGCTAGTTATTATTACACTGGATCTCTATATTTTGAAGGCTTTTCACCCCATATAACTTGAAAATTAAGGGAATTAAGTTTAATTTAATTAATTAAATTGAAAATTAAGTCATTGTATTATTATCATCATCATTACATGAAAGTTTTTCCCTTTTCAATTGAATTCAAATAGAAACAATCCTGGGACAAGGCACTTTTTCACAATTCTTTTATGTTTAATGTTTTTGTAAACAATTATATAGATTGATAAAATACCTAAGGTGTATCAATAAATAAAATTATTATTAGCATATAAGACTACTCTCAGCAGACTCATTGAAAGCATCCTTGGGACAACTCCAACAGACAGGGTGATGGAAATGATACGTACCTCATTAAAATCAAATGGTTTTAATTTCTTCTGCTCTTTTTTGTAACCTTCCCATTCCTCATACTTCAGAGCTTTTGTGCATTTGGAGTTACTATGATGGTTGTTCCTAAAAAAGAAAGCATAATTCTGTTGATAGATCCATAGAACACTAGTTTCTAGTCAAGCTCTTGTGATTCAAATAAAGATAGGAAAAACAAAAACAAAAAATTCCCAATATTTCTAAGAGATCTGTCCTGGAGGGCTTCTTGCTCAGTATTCTAAAGTGAAAGCAATCAAATGGGTTCTCAAGCTGTGACTAAGGTGGGAAGCCTAGGGCTTTGACCAAGGGTGCTAAATTTAAAGTACAGAGAGCATTTAGAGTTATATTCTTATAGAATAGTTCCACTGACAGCAGGAAGTGCGCAAGGGAAAAGAGATATATTTTGGCCAAGTTGGGTTGGCAATCCTCAGGCTCCCTCTCATTAGAAGAGTTCAAGTCAGAGTTATATGAACTCTTGTTAAGTATGTTCTAGAGGGCATTCTTTCGTATATTGATTAGACAAGATGGTCAATGAAGTCTCTTTAAACTTGAATTTGGGGATTCTGGGAATTTCCAATATGCAAACAAGAGAAAACTTGTGCAATGTCCCCAGACATCAATTTTTCAACTGAAGGTCAGCCAATGAGTTAACAAGTATTTATTGAGCACCTACTATATGTCAAAGGCTGTCATAAATATTGGGGCACTTACAAAGAAAGGCAAAAACATGGTGTTGACCCTTAAGAAGTTCACAGTTTAAAAGCAAAAGATCATACAGAGAAGATATAGTCTAAACTGGAGGTAATGGGTACAGCATCCGGCACACAGTAAGCACTTAATAAGTTATTGATCAAGGAATAGATTAGAAAGTAGCCTCAAAGGAAAGGAACAATCATGGAGGAGTGGCCAAGAGGAACCACAAAAGGTGTGGAGAAAATGAGATTTGAGCTAAGTCATGAAAGAAGACAAGGAATGGCAGAGGAGGCAGAGATGAGAAGAGAGCACTTTCCTTTAGGGATTACCCAATAAAAATATATGGAGTTGGGAGACCCCTAAGTGGGCTCATGAAGAGTGAGACATAATTGAAATAATTAAACAACAGTCTATTGCAATATTATAAGAAAAAATAATAAGGACCTCAAGTAGCTTGGTAATAGTGGTTTTCTTGGGTTTTTCTGTCATTTGGTGTTGTGATCTGGTAAAAAGTTTGAAAGGAAACTGACACCATTCCTTCTTGGAGTCATTATGATAACTTACAATTAAGCCTGTGAAAGATTTTTCAGGTTTTGGGAAATAATAATCCCAATAGAAATGTAAACACAGTGAAAAGGCATTAGCTTTGGAGTAAGAGAAGTTAAGGCTTACTACTTACAGCCAATTCTCACCGTTCCTGAGATTCTGTTAGTAACCTCATTTTTACTTTCCCATTTATTGTTAATGGTGCACATAGTAGGTTTTCACAGTAGAGAAACAGAGTCACAATATGCTCAAATTTGTATAGCCTCTGGAATGCTACTAGATGCTTCACTGGTTCTGCTCTCCCCACTGCTATAAGGAGTTCCTCATGTAGTCATTGAATATTTTCATTGGTTGCCTTTGAAAGTCGAGTTCTGTATTATAATTATGTCCCACAAAGAAGAATGGAAGACTTTGAGCTCTAAGGTGATGTGAACTCACCACCCTCAGCATCTTCTAATAGCAGTGACTAATGTCCCAGCAACCTCTCTCCTGGTTTTCAGAGAGTGGTCAAACTAGAAATGAGGACAGCAATTTAGTATATAATATAATGCCCACAGATTGTCATCTGACACAGTAGAAAGTTAAGATTCAAGTTCAGAAATATTTGTTTTAAAATTGTTATTTGCTATGTAATATTTTGGATACGATAGATTCCATGTATTATGAAAAGTACATATTGCCTGAAAAAAAAATTTTATCAAGATGTTAGCATAAAAGTTCATAGAATTCTAGGGAACTATTAGTGAGAAAAAAAAATTTTTGCATGTTACCAATTTTATTTTGTGAATTGCATTGTAAGAATTATTTCGTGGTTATTATGTTAGGAAAAGTGCAAATTATCAGAATTAATGTTTTATAAAGAATTGTATCCAGAAAAGCATATTTTCAACAATCTCTAATGAAAGATTACTGGTTTTGGTGATTGTTGGAATCTAACCCTCTAGTTCCCATAAACTTCCACACCTTTTTCTAGGAATATTATCCTCATGAAAGTTGAGGAGTGATTGTATATAATTTTTAGAAAGTCAATCTCCCTAGACCTCAGCCTCCTCAAGTATAAAGTGAATGGGACTGGGAGAGATAGTTTGTGAGAGTTCTGAGTTCTAATTCAAGATCAAGATACTAGAAGCTATGATTTTATAAGATGTAAAATTTCAATAATAATAATGTTAATATGCAGAGTGAAGATTTATGAAGTGTTATATTTTACATGTATCTATACACATTTACTTATACATATATATGTACACACATATTATTGATCTTCACAATAACACTGTGAGGCAGATACTATTATATCTCTATTTATAATGAGGAAACTGAGGATTAAGTAGTTAAAATATTTGCCCAGGGAAACACAATCTCTGGAGCATGAATAGAACTCAGTTCTTCTTGTCTCCAAGTCCAGCATCAATCCACTATGCCACCCAGCTCCCTAAAAATAGTGTTTAATAAATGCATCATAAATTATCTTTGGCTGATCTATTTATATAACTCAATATATACCAGTCAATAATTAAAATCTATTATGTATCAGGCACTGAACTAAGCACAAAGGAAACAAAAAAAAGCAAAAAACTAGGCCTATCCTCAAAGAGTTCACAGTCTAATAAAGCAGATAATATGCAAATATGTGGCCCTCTAAGGTGGCCTTATGTCTGGTTCAGCTCCACACTTTCCCTAAGGACTCTCAGCCTTCCTGAAAAGTCAGGGAGCAGTGACAACCTGTGTTGTAATTAAAACAAAGTGATACCAAGTGGCAAAGAGTCATCTACACACAATAGCAAGTTGTTTATGTGATCCCACATTGCGGTATATAGTTAGCACATGCACACAGTGTGCTTTGGTCATATAAGGGTATTGGGGTATATAAAGCTGAGAGAATTTGGAATAAATGGACTCCATGTTTGACCATCCACGTGAGTCCCATCTTTTCACTCTTCTTCTAAGACCAAGGACTTGGGCTGGTATGGAGATCTTCCAGAGAGCTAGTCTGAATACAAGACAATTAAGTGTATATAAGATTATAGAGAAAGTAATTTGGGGATAATCTCAGGAGAAGGTCCTAAAATAAAGGAGAGCTGGGAAAAGCTTCCTGTGGAAAGTGGGAATTGAGCTAAGACTAAGAAGAAGCCAAGAGGAAGGAGAGAACACAAGACATGAAGGATGTCCAGGGGAAACATTTAGAATCAGAAAATAGATTGTCACTTGTGAGGAAGAGTAAGGTGGTTGCTACCACTGGATCTCAAGGTATTAGATGTAGAATACCAGGAAGCAGTCCATTCATCTCACTTGCTTTTTAGGGACAAAATATCATTATCCCCCATCTTCTATAGGAGGAAACTGAGGCTCCAGGAAGTTGAGGACATTTTTTCTAGGGTCATAAAAGGAGTTATCAAAAGGACTGGGACTAAAACCTAGTTTTTAGGTCCACAAAGTAAAATTGAAACCAAACCTTTTGAGACTGGTGCTCTTTCTCCTCTATATCATGCATTGTCTCCCCATATTGTCTTCATATTCATTGGTAACACATCAAAGAAAAAAAGGCTCATAAAAAAAGGAAGTGGAGACAGAGAATTAACTTTTTTTGGAGAGTTATTTTTAAAAAATGGGATAAGAAAATAGCCAACAGGAATGGTGGGATCTAATATTGGCTTTCGTTATTGTTGTTAACAGTTGATTGTGGTTTTTTTTTAAACATACACTAAACAATAGGAATGTGGTTTTTTTTCATATTACAAAATAGGAGGGGAAAATTGTACATAAAACTGTCAATGTCATGTATTGCTCTGCTTTTCTGTTTAAACATATCATGTATATAGATTTTTACTTTCAAGGCTGTTCGGCTTGTCTGTGTTATGCAATGACCTTCCTTTTGTTCTTTTTTGTGTTTTTAAAAATTGCTTCAATGACCTTCTTTTCTTGTTTTTTCATTTCAATAATACTGTTGCTAGTCCTTTTCAGCTTCACTCCACCATAGCAAATGAAATAAAGAAAATAAAAGCCTTGTTTTAATAAACCTACATATACATGTTATCATGAAATATATGCATAGTCAAATAAAACAAATCCCCACATTGGCTTTGTCTGAGAATATATTTCATTCTTCAACTTGGGGTCACCACTTCCCTGTTAGGAAATAAGTAGCCTGTTTCATCACCTGCCCTCTGGAATTGTAGTTGTTCACTTCATTGATCTGTTTTCATGTCTTTCAAAACTCCTTTGTAATGTGGTTGTGAATCATATAAATAGTTCTCCAGGTTCTGCTTACTTCATTGTGCATCAGTTCATATGTCTTCCTAAATTTCTCTGAAACCACCCCATTCACTAATTCGCATAATGCAATACTATTAGATAGCATTCATATAACATAATTTTTCAACTATTTACAAATTAATGGGAGACAGTTGATGCAATAGACTTAAAAAGAAAATCTGAGTTCAAATCCAACCCCAGTTACTTGCTAGCTGTTTGACCCCTCTGTCTGCCTCAGTTCTAAGTAAAGTGGAAATAATAAAAGCATCTACTTCCCAGTGTTGTTGTGAGGATCAAATGAGTTAACACAGGTAAAGCACTTTGCAAACCTTAAGGCCCTACATAAATGCTAGCTATTGTTATTATTGTTATTTTTTGTTATTATTATTTCTAGTTCTTTACTTAAAACAACAATAAGAAAAAGAGCTACCATAAATATTTTTAGATATTGTCCTCTTTCCTCTTTTTAAAAAAAATCTATTTAGAGTTTAAGTTTAGTCTGGTATATTTGGGTCAAGAGGACCATGATTCAGTGATTCAATACTTCAAAATTGCTTTCCAATATAGTTATTATGCTTTAGTATGCTTGTCTTGCAACAGCCATTCCAAAACAGTCATTTTCCTTTTTTGTCATTTTGGCCAATAGAATGGGTTTGAAGTGGAACCTCAGAGTTGTTTAAATTTGCATTTTATTATGTTATGGATTTTTTTCATATAGTTGTTAATAACCTGAATTTTTTCCACTGAGAATTGCTTGTTCATAATTTTTGATTATGTATCTGTTGAAAAAATGGCTCTTGTTCTTATATATTTGAATCAGTTTCTTACATATTTGGATATCAAACTTTTATCAAAGAAACTTGGCACTAAGACTTTTTTTTCAGGTTAGTAGCTTCCCTTCTAATTTTATCTGTTTCAGTTTTATGTAATCAAAGTCAACCATTTTATCCCTTTTTGGCCATAAACTCTCCTCTTAGCCCTGGATATGGTAGATATTTATTTACTTGTTCCTCTAACTTGTTTAATATGTGACAGTAAGTCCTATATCTATATGGAGTTTATTATAGTGTATAGTGTGAAAGGTTGATATAATTTTAATTTCTGTCAGACTTCATTCGAGCTTCCTCAGTAGCCTCCATCAAGTAATGAGTCTTTGCCCCAGTAATTAAGGTCTTGGGTTTATGGATACCAGGCTACTGAATTTGTTTGCTTTTATACATTATGTACCTAAGGTGTTTTACTGATTGATTTTCCCATTTTTTTATTCAGTGTCAAATAATTTGATGATCACTGATTTGTAGTGCAGTTTGAACTCTAGCACTTCTAAACCCCATTCCTTTCCACTTTTTTCTGGAGATTTTTGGCCTTGTGTTTCTCCAGAAGAATTTTGATATTATTATTTTTTTTGATTCTCTACATGAATCCTTAATAAATTAATTTGGTTAATATTATTATTTTACAATATTGATTTGGTCCAACCATAACTAATAAAAATCTAATTATTCACATATCTTAATTTCTATAAAGTCTTTTGTAGTTATAATTATGTGTATTTATGTATGTATATGTATATTTTCAGTGTGTTCCTTATAAGATAGGCTCATAAATACTTTATATGCTCTCTGATTACTTTAAATAGAATTTTTATTTTAATCTCTTCCTAAAGGATCTTGCTGGCAATATATAGAAAGACTGGTTATTTTGCAGGGGCTTGTTTTTTATTCAGCTACTTTGCTGAAGTTATTCATTGTTGCAGTTACTAGGATTCTCTGAGTAGATCATTTGTTTCTAATTAGCAGGAACATTCTTTTAAGAATGGGGAGATAGTCTCATATATATAAGAATTCAGGCCACTCTTCAATAGATAAGTGGTCAAGGGATATGAACAGACAATTTTCAGATAATGAAATTAAAGCTATCTCTAGTCATATGAAAAGTTGCTCCAAATCACTATTGATCAGAGAAATGCAAATTAAGACAGCTCTGAGGTACCACTACACACCTGTCAGATTGGCTAAAATGACAGGAAAAGATAAAGATGAATGTTGGAGGGGATGTGGGAAAACTGGGACATTGATACATTGTTGGTGGAACTGTAAACGGATCCAACCATTCTGGAGAGCAATTTGGAGCTATGCTCAAAAAGTTATCAAACTGTACATACCCTTTGACCCAGCAGTGTTTCTACTGGGCCTATATCCCAAAGAGATCTTAGAGGAGGGAAAGGGACCCACATGAGCAAGAATGTTTGTGGCAGCCCTTTTTGTAGTGGCTAGAAACTGGAAACTGAAGGGATGCCCATCAATTGGAGAGTGGCTGAATAAATTATGCTATATGAATGTTATGGAATATTATTGCTCTGTAAGAAATGATCAGCAGGACTATTTCAGAGAGGCCTGGAGAGACTTGCATGAACTGATGCTGAGTGAAACAAGCAGAACCAGGAGATCATCATACACAGCAACAACAGTATTACTTGATGATCAATTCTGATGGACATGGCTCTCTGCAACAAAGAATTGTCTCAAACCAGTTCCAATTGTTCACTGAAGAAAACCATATACACCCAGAGAGAGGGAAATTAAATATGGAGCACAACGTAACATTTTCATGATCTCTATTGACATTTGTTTGCATTGTGTTGCCTTTCTCTGATTCTTTTTTTTTCTTGTAGATAGGATTTTTCTTGCATAACTTCTCAAGCATTTCAACATTATTAGCATGTAGTGGACTTCCTGCCATCTAGGGGAGGGGAGGGGGCTGGGGGAAAAATTTGTAATGGAAAGCTTTGTAAAGATCAATATTGGGGAACTACCCATACATATGTTATACAAATAAAAAGCTTTAATAAAAAAAAAGATCAATGCTGGGGAACTACCCATACATATGTTATACAAATAAAAAGCTTTAATAAAAAAATGAATAAATAAAAATTTTAAAAAAGTAAAAAAAAGTAAAAAAAAAAAGAAAGAAAGAAAAATATGGGTAGGGATGCAACTAGGTGTCATAGTAGATAGAGCACAACCCTGGAGTCAGGAGGACCTGAGTTCCAATCCAGAATCAGTCATTTAACATTTGCTAGTTGTGTAATCCTGAGCGAGTCACTTAACCCTGAGTGCCTTACAATAATAACAAAATAAAGAAAAAAGAAAAATATGGGAAGTAAAGATGATACATTATTAAATCCACAGAAGATATATAAATTTCCCAGTGTGAACAACTTGTCTCTGAGAAGTACTTTTTATAAAATGTACCTAATTTAATACTCCTTGAGGTAGCCCAATTGATTTCCTACTCAGAATAAATGTTTTAAACATGTAGGCATAGAATTATAGAATTATAAAGGAAATTAATTATATTGGAATGATTGACAAAGTATTTTTAAAAATAAGTTCATAAATCCCTGGTTAAGTAACCCCATCCTAATGGTATTGAGTACCAGTGCCTGCCACATCATAGCCACTACCTCACAGGCTTGTTGTAGGAAGGATTTGTAAAAAGCACTTAGCATATAGTAGACACTTTAAAAATGTTTACTCTCTTTCCTTTCATAGTCTCATAATTACTACTTGCTGCTGAGTGACTGAAGCTGATAAGGGATTTTGCAAGGGATCCTCAGCTAGCACAATAATCAAGACTTGAATTCAGGTCTTCTTGATTCTAAGTCCAGCATTTTTTCCATTATATTATGTTGCTCCTTATGTACTTGCTCTCTGTTAGAAGAATTTAACAAGAAACTTCACAATCTAACCAGAAATCAAAACAAGAAAGTCTAGTCCCTACCCCAAGACTAACTCTTGGTTCTTGTTTCTTGAACTTCTTGATCAAAGAGTGTCTATACCTCAGTCCTGAAGATCTGGCAAGTCTGAGATTGGTTATCTGTTTGAATCCACCTCATTTGAGTAATTATTGAATGAGTCTTCCACTATGACTTTAGATAAATCATTTTCTCTCTCAAAGGAGTCAGTTCCTTCTTCTGTAAATATAGCTTCCAATTCTAACCTTGTAATTAACAGTTCCCTTCCCAATCCCATGCTCCAGGTGAGGGAAGTATTGACTGATGCTTCTTTCAGGCACTTTCTCAAAAAAATATAGTATATGCTCTAAAGGTTACTACTCCAATCCTAACGCCCTCCATTTCCCCATAGTAATCAAGTTTTTTGCATGCCAGTTGTGAAGAACTGATTAATTATGCATTAAGGTAGTTTTTAAATATGAAACTACCCAGTATTTAAATATATAACCAGAGGGAGGTGATAGTAATGTCCCTGTCACGTCCTGAGGTTGTCTCTCCCACATACACTTAGAGAATATTTTTTGCCCGCCCTGCTCCCACCTATGCTACCTTCCCCTTCCCTAGTACTGAGCCTACTTTCTAGAATTTGCCCTATTATTTACAACAATTCCTAATTAAGGCCTTTGGAAAACTGAACAAAGCTCCTGCTCCTGACGTCACCTCAAGTAAATAAGGTCATCTCTACTTATTTTTGCTTTAACACAGAGAAACACTTTTTAAAAGTGTGAAGGAACATCAAAGTTGGATAATTATTTCCAAGTCTCTCAAAGTAACACCAGAAATAAGCATAAGGCAACTTTTCCTTTTAATAACCATTCAATCACCAACAATGGGAGAAGTTCCCATTCTCCCTTTTAGCCCGACAGGTAGAATTGTTACTCAGAACACCTTGAGTCATTAGCTTTGTTTTATAAAAGTATCATCCCTTGGATTCCATAACACCAGCATTCGTGATAATTTCCCCGCTCCTATTTCAATTGAGGAATCTGGCTAAAATTGCACCATCTGACCTTTGTATTAATAGTCCTTCCTTTTGCCTGTCATACTAATAGAGTTTAGGGAATAGTGAGGACTCATCTGGAAGCGATAGAATTTCTGCCTTTGTCTTTCTTCTCTGGACACTAATGGATTTTTGTCAGTCCTCTTCACTCAGTGTATGACACATAGAGTCATTCCATTATCCTTGTCCATTAGTGTCATGCATTATGACAAGAACAAAGTGGGTCCTGAAAGAAGCAAGGTTCTACTCCTCAGATTAAATTTCGCCAACTCCTCTGCTCATAAGGTGCTGTTTTCAATTGTCAATAACATTCATCAGAGTGAGCCCATATCCATTACTAATTAAAACAAGCTGTTTAAACAAATAGGAAAGGTCACCAAGCCCATAGATCAACAAACTATGTTATTGTTTAGTTTCCTTGTGTATTGCATCTGAAGACTTGTTTTTATCTTACCATCATCTATTTTTTTTTCTAAGTAACAAATGTCGAGAATAAACACGCAGAAAGCCACCTCACCCAATAGGTGGTATGAAGCCCAATGTGCCGGTACGCTGGTGGATATTGTTTCCTTCGGATCAGTAATGCACATCATCTTAGTGCAGATGGAAATGGGAGAAAAAATTTCATTTATTTTTCTTGAGTTTGTGAGGATCAAAGGCATAAACTACAGGGAAAATGCAGTTTTTATTAGGAAAAGTGACACCTGTAGTTTTCTGCCATGTTTTTAAACAACCTTTCATCTATATAGATTTGCTATTAAGGCTCAAATAAAATGTAATACCTTGTCTGCAATGCCACACGATGACTTGTTTTTAACTCCCCCTCCCTTATTTGTATTTCATTCTCTACCTACCTAGCATTTCATCCACTTTGGCAATTTGAAACCAACCCTTTCTTCAATCTGTCTCTGCTTTAAATCTAAACATTTAAAACAGACATTTCCACCAGAATTGGACATGTTATTAAATATACAAATGTTTCAGGAGGAGGTTATGGACCAAGCAGTGATTATACCAATGAGGTAAGGAGTTAAGACTCACTTTTACCATAAAGTGGATTGTTGAATGTTGTAGTCAGCATCCAATTACCTATGGTAATAGAGGTCATGAGGGGCATCTGTGATATATCAGATAAAGAGCCAGGAAGAAAGAAGTAAGCATAAATCCTATTTATGATACATAATGCTTATGATCATAAGCAAGCCATTTGGTAATAATGATGATAATAATAGTAACAGCTAGCATTTATATAACCCAAGGAAGTTATATACTCTCTCCATGGAGAGAGTACCAGGAAGATTCCTCTCTCTAAGTTCAAATCCAACTTCAGACTGTTACTAATTGTGTGCCCCTGGACAAGTCATTTAATCCTGTTTGCCTCAATTTTTTCATCTGCAAAATGAGGTAGAAAAAGAAATGACAAGCCCCTATGATATCTTTGCCCAGAATACCCCAAAGGGTTCATAAAGAGCTGGACACAACTAAAAAAATGACTAAACAATGATATATAATATAATATCATTTACTAAACATTTTACATATATTATCTTTTATTGAGCCTTACAGCAATCCTGGGAGGTAGATGTTATTCTTTATCCCCCCACCCCGAAAAAAAAAACAAAACAAACTTGGGCTTAACTCCTAATTCAATAAGGTTATAGAAACATCAGAAAATCACAAAGTTATAAATATCCCATGGTGCTTAACTGCAAGACATAACAAAGCAACCTTCTTCCTTACTGCCCAGGGAGAACACAAACTGTAAGCCTCTGCCTCCAAGAGCAGAGCATGGCTGCTCAGTACATGGACGTGCTTCATTAGTCACCATAGTCAACAATACAGCTGTGTGGTAATGGTAGTTCTGCCCTTCAATGCAGAATCACTGGGGGCTTTTTTCCCCCTTCCAATGTGTGTCTCTCCAATACCCAGCCATCTGAAGACTGTGATTGTCTGTCACAATCGAAGAATCTGCAAACTTGTAACAGTCACTTAAACTCCATTCAATCCCTTTCCCGTCTTCCCTGCCAGCAGAATTGGAAAATAGGCACATTTATTCTGCCTGCCTGCCCCATGCTGTGTAAAGCAAGCCTTCTCCAAGACAGATGGGATCTACAGGACTCTGAGTTCAAGGCTAAGTCCTAAACATCTTCTGGATGTCTGAGTGATTTCTAGTTTTAAAAAATGATATTTCAATCAGAAGAAAAACTAAAGCAACATCGGTTTGTTTTATCGACCATTGAGTTCACTTGTGGCTTATAGGCTTGAAGCTATAAATTGTCCTGAAATCATAAAATCATAGATTTGGAACTGGAAGAGGACTCAGAGGCATCTGAATCCTCCCTTTCTGAGTCTGAGAGAGGTTGTGATTTGTCCTAGATCACACAGCAGGGCAAAGGCAAGATTTAAACCAAGATCCTCTTACTCTATTTTGATTGATCTCTTGTCTGTTACCCGGCCAAGAAAACCATATGACAAAGTACAATGCAAATAATGCTGTATTTTGGGATTCAAATACCAGCTCTATACCTTGGAACCTGTGTGAACTTGGACAATTCAGTTGGAATTGGATTACATGTCTACTGAAGTGGCTTCCAGCTTTAAATCTATGATCCTTTGTCAAAATTTGTTCTATAATTTGGGGTGGAAGAGAATTTTGCTTCATAATATCCAAATTATTTTTCAATATATATGCGTGCTGCATAAATGTATCTGAATTTTTCCAAAACACAAAACAATGAAAAAGAGATAAATAATAAATAAAAATAAATATAAATAAGAACTTATTAAAAATCCTGGGCCTAGAATATAAGACGTAAAGATATAAAGGCAAAAATGAATAGCTCCTACCCTCAAAAAGCTTATGCTCTAGCTGGGATAGGTACATATTTAAACATAGATAAAAGGTGATTGAGAATGGAGGGAATAGCAGCTGGAAGGATCAGGAAAGACCTCATGTAGAAGACAATGTTTAAACTGATGCTTTAAGCAAACTGGTAATCGTAAGATTATAATAAGAAAGGAATACATTCCAAGAAAAGTGGAGATTTAATACAAAGGCACAGAGGTGGGAAATAAAGGGCTATTTAGGAGGATAAATACATAAAGATTTATTAAGCACTTATTTTGTGCTGGAGGAGTCACAGCAAAAAAAAAAATCCAATTTGGTTGGATTGTAATGAGTATGAAAGGGCTTAGTATGAATTAAAACAAAAAAAAAAATGGAGTGGGACCAGGTTGTAAAATTCTTTAGGTTTAAATGCCAATGATTTATTAGCTAATTGCTAAACCCAAAGGGAACATGTATTCAGCATCTGATCACTTTGTGACCAATATGGGCCATCTTTTTCTCAGATCTATACTTGTCATTTCATCAGGAAAGGAAAATCCCAGTAAAACTACAATCTCTGCCCATGCAGACCATCAACAAGAGAGATGCCTGGGGCAATGAGACATTAAATGATTTGCCTATGGTGTGACAGCTAGTACAGGTCAGAAGTAGCTCATGAGCCCAGAGAAAATACTTAACCCCAAGGCTAGTCATTGATCCACAATGCTATGAGGAAAGGAAACAAACTTCCTGCTACTTCTTCGCTATAGATAGGAAATAGGCTTCAGCTCAACAATCATTTGTAGAGAATATTAAAAATCTATTTTGGAGGGTCTCATCTCTAATATAACATGACAAAAATATAACTAGCATAATGACATAGATTTTAATGTCACTGGAAGTACTTCTTTTGCTTTCAGTGGAGCTCATTCTGCCCAATGGAAATAAAGTAACTCATAAGAAATGAAGGAGAAAGTTGAACTTCAAGGTCATTAAGAGATGTAATAAGATCATAGGATCATAGATTTAGAACTAGATGGAGAAACTAGAGGCCATCTAGTCCAATCCTTTCATTGATACCCAGAGATGGAAGGTGACCTCTGGCAGTTTTGCAAGTAACAAGTAGCCAAGGTAGGCTTCAAATCTAGCTTTTCTAATTCTAAATCCACCTCTCTTTCCACTGTACCAGAATTCCTCCAATCATATCAGATAATAATTCAATTAAATTCACCAAAATTTAATTGAATACATACTATGTTCAAGGCAGAGTGGTAGAATTTGGGGGAGGAGATGAATAGTCTTGTTTGGGAGGAATATGAGGTATGTATAGATAAAAACCACACAAAACTGAGTCTGAACATGTATAAGTCTATTTAATTTTATAAATATTTAAGTGCCTATTATGTGCAAAGCAGACAGGCAGCATGGTCATTGGATGAGGAAGACAGATTCAAGTCCCACCTCGCACATAGATGATATGTGAACCCTGGGTAAATCCCTTAATTTCTCAGTGCCCCAAGTCATTTTCTAAGACTTCAGGTTTCTTTTTTATTTTTCCAAATACATGTTTTCACTATTCACCTTTACAAAATCCTGCGTTCCAAATTTTTTGCCCTCCTCCCCACCCCTTTCCATAGACAGCAAGCAATCCAATATTCTTCTAAACATAAACCACAAGGAAAAAAAACAAGCAAGCAAACTAACAAACAAACAACAACAAAGTGAAAATACTATGTTTTGATCAACATTTAGTCTCCATAGTTCTCTCTCTGGATGTGAATGGCTCTTTCTAACACAAATCAATTGAAATTATAAAGCTGCAGGTTTCAAAGAAGGTATCAATCTGCCTTGGAAGAGGTAGTTTCCTCATTGGGAGTTTCCTATGCCAATGAAATCATAGAAATCAGTGAAATCTATCCCACTCATTCCAGCCAACAAGTATTTATGTGTCATGCACTGGGAATCCAAATAGGACCAGAAGGAGATGACAATCTACTGGGGGGGAGACAACAGCTAAAAGGAATCCTGTACCATTCTATATGCAAGATACTATGGTTGTAGAAAAGAAAAGGAAAGAGAAAAGTCTTCAGTAATCTCTCAACAGCCCATCCTCATCCTCTTTGATGGATTTCCAGAGCATTCCATGTGTCTTAGAGTCTGAGGCTCATCTTGACTTTACTTCTACCTTTCTTGTGAAAAACAGTAGAATCTGTGCTCATATTGCAGAATGTATTAGAACTAGGTACTATTTTATAAAATGTGGTAGGGAACAATTCATGTTCTATTCCATTATCTATTTTAATCATACATAGAGAACACAGGAGAAGGGGAAGATAAAGGGAAGGGGAAAAGAGAGGGAGAATCAGACAGAGACAAAGAAAAATGAAAAAAAAAGATGAGAACAAAGAGGTAAATTACTGTAGACTGCCCAAATGTTTAGTGCAAAAATCAAAATCAGATAAGCAGCTTTATCCGGCAGAATATCAGTGTACAACAAGACTATGAGGCAAAAAGGACTCTTCTCTGGAAGGAGAGAGATGTGATAGGGAATCTGGGAGGAACAAAGGTCTACTGCCACCTGAGGAGGACAAAGAAAAAGAAGAATTCAATTCTATGGTAAAAAGAGATGATCTTAATGCCAGGAGGAAAAGGTAACAAACCAGTAAAAAGTATACACTTAATAATATATCTAATGCTAGATATTAGATATACTCTGTTCCTGCCTTTTAATAAAGGGGCACCCAAGTCAAATTTGAGAAGACCTGAGCCAAATCAGGACTCAGATATTCACTAGCTATGTGACCTTGAGCAAGTCATTTAACTCTGCCTCAGCTTACTTATCTGTAAATGATCTGGAGAATAAGATGGCAAAACTCTTCAGGATCTTTGCCAAGAAAACCCCAAATGGGTTAGTTGCAACCAAACAAGTAAGCCTTTAATAAATGCTCGTGATTAATTGTATTTAGCAATCCCATATATATTTTAATAAGGTAGGAAAGGAGTCAATCCAAAATTTCATCTCTATAGGGAAATCCCAAGAAGAAAACTCCTTCATGCATATACCCATTTGCCCTTAAATTACATCCCTGGCTGCATGAGAAATTACGGGATTTGCGCAGAACCAAAGAGTAGGTATGGTCACAAACAAGAGCTTCCTGATTTCTATTCCAGCTCTTGATCCATCATCTTCCCCCTTCTCCTGAATGATTCTAGCATATATAATTGTTATTTCATAAATATAAAATATATGCTTATAACATGAAAGGTGAAAAAAGAAAATGTGACAGAAAGGAAAATTATGTGTCATGTGAAGAAAGTGGAATACATGATGCTTTAAATACATTATTCTATTTTGGCAGCAGAAGAAATTAACATGAGAAATTAA
Organism: Myrmecobius fasciatus; assembly: GCA_023553655.1. Lineage (NCBI taxonomy): Eukaryota > Metazoa > Chordata > Mammalia > Dasyuromorphia > Myrmecobiidae > Myrmecobius > Myrmecobius fasciatus. The sequence goes on from JAJPUD010004191.1 coordinate 70,064, forward strand.
CAAGACACCATTTTTATTATCAGGTAAAAAGGACAAATGACAATAACCAAATCCTGGATACTTACTATTAATGTAAAATTTCAAAACACGTGTGAAAAAAGTGCATCCTGTTGAAGTCCTCACAACAGGCACCCTAAAACACTACTGCTCCTGGAACTCAAGAGCATATAAACTCTTTAGGCCACAGGCAAAAGTTAAAATTACTTATAATTACAACAGGAACTTAAAATGCTGTTGGAGCTAATGTGCACATGTTTAAGTAAACTGGTATTTATAATAAAACATGGCACCAAAAGTTTGTTTACTCCTATTTTGCTTGCAACAGGCAGCCTGTATTAACCTATCCAACTTTATATATAAACTGATTATAATTATTACAATTCATATAATTTAGCAGATTTTTTTTTTAAAAAATTACACCCAAGCAACACCTTTCCATATGGCCAATTAGTGGAACCATAAAATGCCGCAGATATATGATGTTGCATTGAACATCTGTGTTGGTTATCCTATGGGAATTTTTAATAAAGGACCAAGCAGCATATTGATGTTAATTCTACGTTACCAGGACTTTAAATAAAAAACTAAAATAAATAGCATCCATTAAACTGATCATACTGTTGTAACTCAAATTGTGTTTATTATGCTAATGGAACATGAAATTAAGAAAAAGACCTTTATGCCAGTGGAATTAATTAATGAGCTTTATGAAGGCATTGGGATGTAATTTATTTCTAGATAAGTAAGTCTAATTTGCAGTTCCATGGGTCTCTGCAATGCTGATTGTAATAGTTATTCCTGCAGATGTGCTGTTCACAGCATGTCTTTCCATTAGAAGTGAACACCTCATTATATAAACTGTACCTAATTAAACATAATACAGTGGTGACTTGTTAAACTGGCCTTTTTAAGTCAGCAGCTGCCTAAGCTAATAATACTGTACACAAGATTTATATCATCTTTCCTATAATACTGATATTAAAATATACTGCCCAGGGGATTGATAACTAATTTACCAGTATGGAACAGGTACATTTCTGATTCTGTGATAAGAGATTAAAGGCTAGCCGCCCATAAAAATCAAATGAACTCAAGTCCATTTGGAACTCAGAGTACTTCGGAAACTTTATTGAAACTACATCCTTTAAAAATAAATCACGAGAAATAATCATAAAAGGAAGTGAATACTGGAAGGTAAGAAAAAGATCTAGAAGTCCTTAGGGTGTTTTTCCCCCAAATACATACAAATTTGTTTCGGCCTCAGAAAGCATTCTTTATGTTTGCCACTGAGATTTGCATTTGAATATAGAATGAGGAGCAATGCCATTGAGAGTGAGAGTATGTTTATTCCACCAGACCCTGTGGACTATATTTCTTTATTCTGATTTCTTTTAGTCTAAAGAACAGGATACATGCACAGAGCATCCTCTATCCAGCCTTCTTCCCTTCCTCCTTTCCTTTATTCCTTACCTTATCCCTTCCATTCTAAATGCTTGCTGAACAATCTTTTCTTTCTTCTATTCTAATTTTTCATTCTTTTTAATCTTCCCCCTTCCTTTTTCTTCCATCTTTGTTGCATTCGTTCATTTCTTCCTTCTTTCTTTCCTACTCTCTTAACTTCCTTCTTTCTTTCCTTCCTTTCTTTCTTCCTTCCTTTTGTCCTAATTTTCTTCCTTTTTTCTATCCTCTTTCTTAACTTATTTCTTTTGATCCTTCCAATGGAGGAATGCCACTACATGTTCCAGAGGCAGCCTATCCAGCTTTTGTAAAGTCCAAGTTATTAGAGCTTTTTTTTCTCCTAATAGCAAGTCTATCTGCTTTGCTGCAACTTTTCCTATTGCACTCAGTTCTGCCCCAAGGGGCCAATCAGAAGAATAAGTGATCTCTATATAGCCAACTATTGTTTTTACTCTTCATCAGACAATAATAATTTAACTGCAATCCGCTCTAAGGCCTCCAGATCCATATTGGCCTCTGTCAACATCTCATTTGCTGTTTCATCTGCAAAGGGTAATGTTTCAGAGCCTCTCAGCAGTCACTCTAGAAATCATTTCTTACTCTTGGAAGTATACAATTATCCCAAGCAGTCATGATTTTTAACATAGTAATAACATGTACAGTTAGCTTTCATTTCCAAGTATGTACAAAGTTTTATGTCATTTAAGAAAATCATTGACATCTATCCAGGATTCTCTAACAAGAGAGATCAACTAAAGCCAAGAGAACAAACATAATATGTCATTGGCAGGGTTCCAATATCTCACTTTTACCTTTGTGAAAATGCATCCTTGGCTAACTGCTTCTCTCAGGCACACAATGGCACACCACTAAGTTCCATGTGATTTTTTCATGGGAACTACAACTTCCATTTCCCCAAATGCCATATTGTAGGTGACATCACCACAACTACTACCACACTGTGAGTTAGTCCATTTACAAACAATTCAAACTTTCAGATAACAGAGAGAAGAATACATATCTGAGAAAAACCTTGTGTTCCCATAAAATATCACCCTATGGCCTATAGCTCTATAAAGTCACTTTACAGGCCCCATAGACCAACAAAATATCATCCTGGGACAGACTGTTCCACTATAAAGTAAGCTAAAAGATGAATGCAAAGGCCAAGAAAAATCATTAGTTCCAGACTCACTTGTAGTGTGCAACAGGATGGAAGTTCTTTGGTTCAATATGTATGCCTTTACTCTAATGGTTTTATCAGTCTTGAGAAGAATAGCTTTGCTCTAACAGACCATTGAATATCAACAGTCACTCCAAAAGGGAAAATGGAGCTGATCTGTCATAGAAAAATTGCATTTGCTCACTCCTAATAGTATGCTGAAAAGATAAACAGAGATGAGACCTACACAGAAGAGCTGACTTAGGGGACCAGGAGGTCTTGACTGAACACAACTGATCTTAAGAGGAAGTGAGTTCTTTCCTTCAAGACAGAGGAAGAATACTTATCATCTTATTTCAAACATTCTAATTTGATGCCTATTTTCTGCATTCAAACTTTTAAAATGGCTACAAAGCTTACATTTTGAAATACATTTTAAACAAATTTTTATGGATAATAATAGCAACCAATGTTTATGTAGCAATTTAAGGTTTACAAAGTACTTTAGAAATATTACTTCCTTTTAGCCTCACAACAATCTTGGGAGGTAGGTGTTATTATTATCTCCATTTTACAAAGAAGGAAACTGAAGCAGATAAGGGTTACAGGATTTGCCCAAGGTTACTTTTGATTTGAACAAGATTTAAACTCAGGCCTTCTTGACTTCAGCTTCAGCATTCCATCTACTATACCATCCAATTGTCTACAAAACCCATTGCTTTTATTTCATCTACATTTCCTCTTCCTTTTCCCCAAGAGTCAAAAGTTATAACAAAGTTAACAGTCAACAAGCATTTATTAAATACTTACTATATGTCAAGCTCTGCACTAAGCACTAAGGATATAAAGAATGACAAAGGGGAGATATGTGGTAGGGGTGGAATGAGGGATTAGTAAAATTAATCCACAGAGGAAGAAATTTTGACGTTATAGACAATATTCCATGTCCATAGTCCCCTATTTCTATAAAGAGAGAAGTAGGTATTTATCATCTCTCTTTTTACGGTCACATTTAGTCATTATAATTTCATGGTATTTAATTTCCATTTGTTTCCTTTTTCATTGCTGTAGTCATTGTATATATTGTTTTTCCAGATTCTGCTCACTCACATCAAAACAGTTCACATCAGCTTTTCCATGTTTCTCTGTATTCATCATATTTATTATCTCTTCCCATTACATCCATGTACTATAATTTGTCTAGACATTCCCTAAAGGACATCTACTTTTTCTTAATTCTTTGTTACTACAAATAGTTACATTTACAAATGTAAATGGTCGTTCTTTTTTATCATTATCTTCCTCAACAGTTTGTATGTAGACTTGGAACTAAATCAAGTCCTTTCCCCATATTTTACAAATCAGGAAACAGCATCTCAGAGAGAAAAAATAATTTGTCCAAGATCACATAGAAATGTAATAAGATGGTACCATATATGAAGCACTAGATTGGGAGTCATGAAGACTTGATTTCAAAACAATCTCATCCTCTTCCTATTTGTGTGATCTTGGATAAATTGCTTACCAAAATGTCATCCTGAGACATATTTCAGTCTCTTCACTGGGAAAAGGGGATGAGAATAGTGTCTACCTGTCAGGGCTCTTTGGTGATAAAAAGGAGATAATATTGCTAGTATTTTACAAACCTCAAAGTATTACTTATTATTAGTAGTAATTATTAATAGTAGTACTGTAGGAAATAGAACTCAGTTGTCTTGAATCCCAGCCCACACATGCCTGCCAATAACTCTATAGTTGTGTTACCAATGCATTCTTATGTTAAAGCTGATGTGACCCACATCCCAAGCTTGCAGATACTTGCCAAACTTCCCTCATTTCCTGTCCTATTCAGATCAGTCTCTTGTACCTTACAGACACTAGAAATTCAAAAATATTCACTGAGATAACTCATGGTTGATGGGCATTCATCTTCTCTCAGTACTGGTTTTCATGTCAAGGAGACATTAGAATCCAAAACACAGCCCAGATCTTACTCCACAGAATTTCTGCCTTTACCCCCAACAATGTATTCTATTCACTTGAACCTCTAACACTAGTTTTCATATATAATAGATCTGTCAGCCTCCATAATTCTAGAAGGCTAACTTCCAGGGGTTCAAATTCCCAGATATTCTCATGCTCTTTCCTTATGGGAAAGCTTGGCTCTCTTGAACCACCATCAATTATGAGATTTTTGTCCTTTTTGTCATACCTAGGGATTCATTTCTACCAAGTCACTAAACGAAAAAAAAAAAAACAGCATCAACGCCTACATAAACAACTAGAGTATAACTAACCACTGTGAGCAGCTATGTGTTTCCCAACAATCTCAGGATTCAGCACTCAATTTCACTGGCATTTTCATAGCCTGATACAAAGAAAGAGTTTCATCCCAAATTACTGTAATCTTAGTTGTATAGTTGGTTACTATATTAGCAGAAGAAATGCTCCTTGTACTCATCAATAAGCATTTGTTAAATACATACTGAGTAGAGAGCATTGTTCTAGGTAGAGACAAAAATAAAATGCTTTAATAAGACCTAGTCCCTGGCCTTGTGACCTTGTATTTCAATCCAGGATTACTTTTCATATATTCTATATATATCAAGTAAGGAGTAAGTATGATTGGATGAGTATTCAGAAGGAAAACATATAGAAAGGGCAAAATTTAGAGTCAAAACTTAGATTTTTGATTTTAGACATTGTGTGTTTAAATCCAGTAGAATTCAATGGCTCAGGTTTGAACCAAGAAGCAACAGGGAATAGTAGATAGAAAGTGCGTCTGAAGGACAGGAGAACCAGGGTACAAGATATGCCTTTCATAACATTGACTGTGTGACTCTGGACAAGTCATTCAGTCATTCAAGACTTTGGAGAACTCTCTAGGATTATATGTTGCAAAAAAGAGCGTGACTTGCATTTACTAGTGGCATTTATATGGTGTAATCATCTCAGTAGCATAAAGCCAAGAAAGTAGAGGGAATAATTACACCAAGAAATTGACCTGTTCCAATTTTAGGGAGAGGCCCTGAACCAAAAGCAGTATGGAAAATGTGGGCTTAAAGAGGATGACCAGGGGAAATTACAACTTTAGCTCCTAGGATTGTATGGTCTTTGAAAATGAGAGAGGGTTGGGTGTCCATCTAGAACAATAGGATGGAGAAGGCAACTTCATCACAAAGGAAAGAAGCAGGTGCAACTCTCTGGATAAAGGATTTGTGATCAAAGAAACCTCCAACTCCACTACAGCCTGCAATGGATTGAGTAAAGATTGGGGGAATCTTTAATCCTGCATGGATCTGACCCAGAGTAAAATGAGTGTGTGACAAAATGTAGCCATGGTTAGCCAATAATTTATAGGTGCAGGAAGGTCTTCAATCATTTCCCTGTCCAAGGATGTCACAATCTGCAAGAAAAACTAACTTGAAAACAGAGCACACAGATAGGTACCAGCCAGAACAAAAGTGATAGACCAAAGGTTTTCAGCATCTGAATTCCAAGATCCTCAGGAGGGAATAAGATCATGAAATGTAAAACTAGAAAGGATCTCAGAGATTATTTTGTCCAACCTACTCTTTACTTTGGAGCAAAGTGACTTATCATATTCTCATTTATTGCAAGTAACTGAATCAGGTTATGAATTGAACATCATGGAGGCTTTTTTTAAGTCCAGAGAAAGAGTTTGAGACTAGGCTATGAAGGGTCATTCTGGTTCAGGGAAATGAGGACAAAGACTAGGTCCATGGCCAGAGAACATGGTAGCATTATGTAATGAAAGGATTGCTGGATTTGGAGTCAGGAAAACCTGAAGTCAAATACCAGCTCAAACATTTGCTAACTATTTGAACCTGGGCAAGTCATTTAATCTCTATGTACTTCAGTTTCCTCACCTATAATATGAGGGGAGGTGAGTCAATGACCCTTTTCCTTTTTTCCATTTTAGTTCTAAATTTATGCTCCTATGATCTTCTGAACTGAGTGTCAGAAGGTACTTTAAGTTCTTTTGAGTCCAGAAGTCTCAGAGAAAGAGCTTTTCTTTGGGAAAGGGGGACAATAGAAGAAAAGAATCTGTCACAGATCCTAAACACTCATAACAAGAACAAAGAGCTGAGGAAACAATCTAGGGAAGTGGAACCACACAACAACCTTGATTTTATCAAAAAGACAACTAGAATAATAATGGCCAACATTGATGCAATGTCTTAAGAACTGCAAAATATTCTACATACATTTTGTCATTTGATCTTCACCCATGCAATAATCTAGCCCTATGAGTAAAATACCATTATTAATCTCACTTTGTAAATGAGAAAACTGAGACCCAGAGAACTTAAGGTGTTTTACCCAAGGTCACCTCTAGTATGTACTTGAGAAGAGATTCAAATCTAGGACTTCCTAATTTTAAATCTAGTTATGTATCCACTATGCCACATAACTTTTATGATGTTCAAATAATCTAGAGAAAAGTAGACCAACTGACTCCAGCCCTTACCTAGAAGATCTGTTCTTGATCCTGGTATTAGGGTAAGGATCTTGGCAGAAATTAATTCCTGGAAGTGGTGAGAAAATATATGGACAGTCTTGAAGGACAGATCCTTGTAATTTTGTAATAAGATCGGGATTTAATAAGACCTCTGTTGCTACTTCCTCTAGCTCTGATGGAGGATGAAGACAGGATAAGGAGCAGTCAATAGTTATGAGCAAGAGTTCATCAAGGAATGAACTAAGATTATACAGAGAAGGATACCTGAAGAGTCAAGTAAGTCTATAGTTCATGAGGAGGCAGAAATAAAAGGCTGGTCAAATAGAATAAGATAATCATTTATTAAAGTATTCAGGATGAAATCCAATGCAACAAGGAGCCCAAAGAAAGGGAAATGTACTTTCATTTCAAAAAGTTGAAAGGCATCGGGGGATCTAAGTGGGGAAAATACAACTTGAGATAAGTCTAAAGTCCATGAACCTTACCAAGTTCTGAGCTCGAGCCAAGAGGAGCTGTACATAGTGTGTTAGGCTCAGTAATTTAAGGTACTCTTAAACTTGAACATGAGCTACTAACCTTGACCTTGTTTCTTCGAAAACTCTTCAGTTGCAGACAGCTCCCAGGCACCACCAGAATTTCCTGCATTGGAAACAGGTATGTCCAAATGACCAACACTTGGGTAACATTTCATTTTCCCATCCTATTTGCTATTGTAACTAGCCTGTCTTTTTGTCCTGTAAGAGCAAACTTTAATATAAACTGTGGGGTTGTTCTCTGGAAACAGGCCCAGGGAGAAAATGAAAAAGATTTGCTTTATGGCTAAGTTGTATGGTGGGGAAAGGAAAGGTAGGAGACCTCAGGAAAAGATGTTAAGAGATGTTAGTGAATGAGATCCTAGGGTTTGCTGATGGAAGACCAGAGGCATGGGGATAAGGGTGAGGGTGGGAGTGGAGGTGGAGCACACAGAAAAGCTGCTGATGTTGCATTTGCTCTGCCTGGAGTGCTTACTACTTGGAGAGAATTAAAAAATAGATACAACTATATGGCATGATGGAGTATTAGCTTGGGAGGCATAATTTCCAGTTTCAAGTACGTTCTGACAAAAACTGCTAGTGTGACCTTATAACAAATCATCAAACCTCTTAGGTTTTTTTAGGGTTTTTTCTTAGGCTGAAGTTTCTTCTCTAAAATGAAAAGATTAGGACAGCTGATCTCTAAGATCCCTTCTCATTCAATGCTGCCTTCTATGCAGTAGCATAAGTACACAAATAGCAATGAATATGGAAGTACCAAGGTAATCCAAGGGAATGGAGAAGTCTATGGATCTATAATATTTAAAGAATACTTGATGGAGGAAGTGAATTTTGAACACAAAGCAAAACATGTTTGTCACTGGAATTCTTTATTTCCATTTTCCATTGCAGAGCCACAAATAAATGAGTGAAGGGTGAAATTAATGTAAAATTCATCTCAATTATTAGCTCCTTAAGCACAGAGACTGGGAATACTTATTTTAACCCCCTACAGAGCTTAGCAAGGTGCCTGGCGCGCAGTAGGAGATCAATAAGCATTTGCTGATTGATTAACTGATTGACAATGTCACAAACTGCTAAACTTCTGGTGATAGAATCTCTACACTTGAAACCCAGAGAACCAGGATACCTTTCTCTTATAACTCACTATTCCTAAATTCCACTTAGATGTGAAGTGAAAAATCATATTTACTTCTACCTTGACCCACACAGCACTACTTCAGTAGTCATTATCATAATCAATTTATATATTATCTTCAATGTGCCAGGTGCTGTGCTATGTACTTTTCAAATATTACCTCATTTGATCCTCACAAAACACCTGGGAGATAGGTGCTTTTATTGTCCCCATTTTACAACAGAAGCCAACAGAGATTATGTGACCTGCCCAGGGTCACTTAGATAGTAAGTGTCTGAGGACAGATTTAATTACATCAATCCCTTTGCTATAAGACATGATGAGTTGGCCAAATCAATTTCTCATCAAGCTAGTAAAGCAGGTCCCTCCTCAGGGCTAATTCTTCAATGGACTTAGCTACTTTAGCTACCAGCTATCATACTAGCTCCGTTCTTGGACTTCTGAGAGTTTGAATTGTCATAACCTGGTCCAGCCCATATGGATATATTCATTCACCTGAAGTAGAAGTGGAAAAAGAATCAGAAGTCCCCAGCAGTCATATGAGCAGTCCAATGAGGCCCAAGGAGAAGGAAGAACCTGATCTTCCTCCCCACCACTAGAGGCCAACAGCAATTCTCAAAATCTCAATAATCTCCCTCAAAAGTCATCAGAGAAGAAACCAATAGAACAAAAGGTTCACTTGAACCTTTTGTATACACATTTGTTTCTGGTTGACCAGCCAATTATAGGGCACCACCACTATATAGAAAGCTGACAGGAAAAGTCTGAGCATATTCCTTTGTTCTTAGATGTGGGTAATGGACTCTCTATCACACATGCCCAAAAACGGGATCATCCACTCTCCACATGGATTAGAACCATGAAGGTCCTACTGCATATATTCTAAGGACTGGGCACACTGATCAATCCCCTTTGACATGTATTAATACACTTGTTCCTCTTATCTTCTTTCAAGATTCAGTTAAGGTACCACAGACCCTATGAAGTCTTCACTGATACATCCAATTGGTAGTTTCCACAGACCCTATGAAGTCTTCACTGATACATCCAATTGGTAGTTTCCTTCCTTCTCAAATTGACCTCTCTATGTGTGCATAATATACTCTACACCACCATCCCACTAGACTCCCCAGTGGAATAAAAGCATCTGCCATGGAAACTATTTATTTTTTATATCCCTAGAAGCTGATATAGTACCCTGCAAACAGTAAGTGATTAATAAATGTTCACTAAATTAAATTCATCCTCAAAGTTATTTAGATGAGGACTTCTTAAACTTTTTCTATTTGTGACCCCTCTTTACCTGAGAAATTTTTACATGATCTCAGGCATACATGTATATAAAATAGGTATACAAATCAAACATGTACTGATAATAAATCATAATTTCATGACACCCCCCCATTCAGTTGTGCAAGTCCACATGGGGTTATGACTCACATTTTAAGAAGCTTTGATTTAGATCGTGGCTTAATATCAGTCAAGGTTTATGAAGCCATATTTGTGAACATATTTATTCTAGCCAGATGGATCCCTATGCACTGTCTTTGTTTATGACTTTATCTTTCTGTCTCCCTCTGTCTGTTTCTTTCTCTGTGTCTCTGTTTCTGTAGTTGTCTCTGTCTCTCTACCTCTCCCTATCCATATCTCTACCTCTCTCCTTCCCTTTACCCTTTCTGTCCCTCTCTCCCTCCCTCCCTACATTCACTTCCTTTTCTCTTAATCTAGAAGATGGACCAATTAATTGGTTAAAAATGTAATATTTGTGCCATTTCTAAATATCAAGGTCTGAATACAATTGTAGTAGTTGTGTTATTTTTCCTTTACTTACTTCAAATTAGGGCTCTGGGAATTTGGTATGCAAATGTATGCTAAATAAGAACATTAGTATGTTAGTATTTCACTTCTGAGACAAGAGCTCTGTTGCTTCTTTAAAAAAAAAATCAAATACTGCACCGATGATGCTAATGTCAATAACATTTCTGAGTTCTATACAGACATAGTGTTTCTGATTAAGATCATCATCCTATATATTTTCCATGAAACCTGATGGAATAATACATGTATCAATTAAAGGAGGAAAAAACTCCATATTTTGGGAAAGTAAATGTCCAATGGTACACCATAGAGGAGACAGCCAAAGTAGAAACTTCATTTCAATAGCATCCCTAATGTGCCACAGACTAGTTAACTGTCACAGAGAGACATGCATTTTTTATATGTCTCTAACTTGACCTGGTTTCTATGATTGTTTAAGTCTGAAGCCCCAGACATTTTTAGCTACACGCATTTTTATAACGTTTCTCATACCACCATAAATTAGATATGTGTTCAGCAGCTCAACCCAGTCCCAGAACTTTTGTCTGATACTTTCCAAGCAGCAATCTCCGAACCGAATTCTTCAATTATGTCTTTCTCTCTATATGCATACATCATCCCAACAGCTATCAGGTAGGAAAGTTTTAAGGAGGAAAAATAGACTCTAATTACAATCCACTTCTGCATCCTCCTCGATTACTTGAATGGCATACGATATTTTACCTATAGCAAATGCTTAATGCTTAAACATTTCACTTGCATTTGTTTTCCAGGCCAGGAATTTATTGAAACAAGATCAAAAACATTTTTTTCAGCTTTAGTAAATACAGTATTTCATTTGGTAAAGCAAAATACTCCAACCCAGTGCCAGTTTTCCTGTGGTTTGTAAAATCTGTTGTACAGTATGTTTGATGAGTCAAGCCAGATTATTGCAAAAGAAAATAGACACTGACGCTAATACACCATTTTGTCAACTATCATTTATCAAACATGGGGAATCGAGTAGGAAAACAAGCCTAAACATGCCTCTCATTTTTAAGAGAGTCAATTTGTATTGCAGAATCCTAATTTCTTATTGTCAAATTATCTCCACTCGACCCTATTATTGTATAGATTTTTAAAATGAAGCACAGGGAAATTAGAAATTTCATCAAGGACACAAGCTGATTAGTGGTGGAACTAGGACTGCAACTTCTTTCTTCTATTACCCAGAATGATGCCTACAGCCACTTAGGCTCTCCAGACTTTACTTTCCTCATATGTAAAATGGGGGCATTGACTTACATTGCTCTGTTGTAATACAAAGGTCCTCGTATTTTGCTTAAATTATTAGGAATGAATGTCTTACTGACAGAAAGGTTTACAATTTACATCCATAGGTTCCTAACTTTACAGATGGAAGGAATCATCCAATCCAAGTCCCTCATTTTATAGAGGAAAAACCAAAGGGGTTGATTTTACACAGGTATTAAGTAGTCTCTCCTGGATTCAAACCCAGATTCTCAGAAGAGTCCAACATTTTTCATTGCAATATTTTTTTATTTTATCATAGCACTTCACCAAGTACTTTGCATCAAATAAGCACTGAACATGATTGTGAAATTGAATCAAATTTTGACTCATATACATTGCTTCTTTAATATTAGAACATTTGTATGACATCAGAAATCTGCTTCCAAAAAAAACAAGTCTATCCTAAAGGAAAAAAAGTTAGGAAACTTGCCGAAAGTGATAGTCAAATAAGTCCCCAGAAAGCATCTGACTAAAAAAGCTTGCATAATCTTAGACAATTGCAGAACTCATTGAGATCAATACCACCCACATCATAACTCTCACCACATAGATTCCAAAAGTAAATCTTTTTTTCAGGCATTTAAGTCTGACATCAGGAACCTACAGTTGAATTTGCTTGCTGATGATACTTACTGGTTGAGGGCATTATTTATAATCAAGGCAGGAAAGTAGCCTGATGGATAGGCCAGGAAGACTTGTGGTCAGGAAGATTTGAGTTTGAAGCCTATTTCAGATTCTTTCTAATTGTATGACTCTGGGTAAGTCACACCCCTGTATCAGCTTCTGTTTTCTTTAGAAAATAATATAATGGCACCTATCTCCCAGGGTTTTTATAAGAATCAAATGAGAGGATATTTGTCAGGATTTTGCAAACCTTAAAGTGTCATATAAATACTAGATATTGTCACTGTTATCATTGTCATAATTATCAGTGGTATTTAAAAACCCAATGTTTTTATAATTTGGAAAAGCCAAGTTGCTAAGGTCAAAGCATTCATTTAATTGCATTGCATTTATTACATCAATTTGATCCATTCGGGTTACCTCTAAGGAAGGAGCATGGTGTTCTGAGGACACCATATTTGAAATTGGAGGTTCTGGATTCAAATTTTGGTTCTGGTTCTTACTACCTGTGTGACCAAGAGCAATTCAATTATCCTCTTGAGGCCACAGTTTCTCCACTTGTAAAATTAGAGGTCCAGATTAGATCAATTAATCAAAAACCATTTCTCAGGTATTCATTATGTATCAAGGACTGCAAAAAATTACAGGAAGCAATGTCAAAAATACAACAGTTTCTGCCCACTAGGAGATAACTTTTATTCTACCAGTAGAAACATATAAACATATATAAAATCTATATGAAATTATTAATGTAAAGTAATTAGAGAAGGTGAGATGAACAAGGATATTAAGAAAGATATTAAGAAAGGATATTAAGAAAGTAACAAAGATCTGTTCCAGCTCTAATTCAATGATCATATGGATTTTTCATACAAACTCTTCTAACTGCAAACATTGAAATGAATCTTCTACTTTGTCTAATTCAAAAAATACTCAATAAGTGTAAGGCTTCATACTTGATGAATTAAATACAAAAACAAAAGGAAAATGGTCCCTGTTCCCAAGAAGCTCATATTCTCCTGAAATGAGACAAATTATGCACTGGAATATCAAGTGATTGGTGTCAAGCTATTTGGGATTGTCTAAGAGGATTTTTGCCTCAACTTCAGCCAAATGTGAAATAATTGGTAACTGCTTTGAGATGCTCATTGCTGGGGTCTGCACACTGGCTACTTGAACATGAGTAAATGACTCCAAGTTAATGTTCGTAGAAAACATCTAGTTACGTGTCTATGGTATCTAGAAATTGTTGTGATTGTTAGGAAAGTTTCTCACTTTTTATACATTTTCCCCTAGCATAAAATATATTTCATTGCTCTTTGCACTGTTAGATCTGGTGAACAATTACATGTGGAAAGACACTTGGAAATTACACTGGGGGCTGCTCTCAGGGCAGTCCAACACTATATTTTTGAGCATATTGCTCATATGTTTGAAATGAGATTTTTTTTAATCTATCTCAAACATTTCATAACTGGCCGGCTTTCCATGACAATTTAAATTTTTCCATATGGACAACAGCTGACAGTATGATGCCAGATTTAATGTTCTTCTTTTTCCCCCCATATATATATAAATATGTACTTGCATAAAAACAAATGAAAAATATTGAGGTTGAAAGAAAACCATGAATATTTAGGAGAATTTAGGTCAGTTGTAGGTCACATTTCTGGCAAATCATGGGAAGGTAGATAGGTGGTAGAGTGGATAAAGTGCTAGACTTAGAAAGACCTGAGTTCAAATCGTGCCTTAGATCCGCCTTAGCTGTGTGACTTTGGACAAATCACTTTAACTTCTCTGAGAATATATTTCATTATCTATAAATTTAAAGAATCAGATTTGATGGCCTCTAAGATCCCTTCTAATCCTAAATATTTGATCCTATAGTTTCTTCTAGAGCAAAGAAGGACTTTTCAGAGAATATATTTTCAAGATACAAATTACAGATACTTCAATACTCTCTTTTTCCTGTTTTCAAATTATTACTGTTATGTAATCATTATTATTGCATAATAGTTATATCAAGCATTTCATTATATTAATTTTAATAAAATATAATTATATATAATCTTGCAATCATAATAAATAATAATGTGATTTTTAATTAAAATTTTAGTCTTGAATATCATCACAACTAAATTTCTAACTCATTTTTCTATTTAATTTGCTAATTTTCATATATAAAATATCACATCAACTCTCTAGTCATTCCATATCTCCATCAGGATTATTTTTTTGTCCTTCTGTTCCCCAACATTTAACACATTGCCCGGTCCATAGTTGATTCTTAGGAAATGTTTGTTAATTACTTATTGGTTGAATGATTCTCATTCCTTTTTTTTTTCTTTATGGCCCATAGATTATGTGAATTCTATTCTCCAGGTTCTACTTTTTAAAAGTTTGCATTATTTCATAAAGGATTTTCCAGTATTCTCTGAATTCCTCATTCTTGTCAGTATTAGCATCTATTTTCAACACACTTTATTATATATTCACATCTATAACTCATACCAATCACCTACATCTAAAATAACAATGAAATAAGAGGAATAAAATTATTTTCTATACTGAATTTAACTTTAAGCCAATTAAAGCTAAAAATGGGTTTTGGGGACACTCAGATTATGAAAAGTATTTTGTATGTAATGGTTCCAAAAAGTTAAGGGTTCCCACAAAATCCTTCTGATTTCCCAATGGCAAACTCCACCAAAGTGATCACTTTACTACACCAGATGTTTCTTCCTCCTCTACACTACTTTACTTTACACTCTACTACTGGGCTTTTCATGCGTTCTGGGCCAGAAAAGGGAAGGAGATGTATTCATCTAGGTACATCTTGCAACTATGTGGTACTCCTGAATCCCACATATTCCCTACCTGCAAACCTTACTACCTGCATATTTCACATTTGAGCCTATTCTCCCAAGGGACCTTGTATATGAAAAGAGAGTGAACTCTCTCCAGTCAGAGGGATTGCTTTATGATTTCTTTTCTTCCCTATAACTTATCAGTACATTCCCTTTTGTAAAAGCTAATTTATATCAACTGGTTGATTGATATTAGATGGGATATTGTATATAGGGACTCATGAGCAATAGTATTAGAAGCTATAATCCCTTGGGGCTTCCTTTAGAATGCATTACCATCTGAGAATACAATCTGCTGGTTTGCTATACTAACTGAAAGGTTCACTGTGCTGTGATTGTTTATAGCAAAGAATATATGGTGTATCTTGAGCAAAAAAAAATACAAGTTTTGGAGTTATTGTTTTCAAGAGAGGCTGAAGTGACAGGTTACTCAGTAAGAATGTGTCTGAGATGGACTTGTACACAGGTCTAGCTGATCCATATACATCTGTAAAGTCAACTTCTTGTACTGACAGAAATCATTTATGATGACAAGCCCTTCCAGTCACTACACAAAGGTCCAGCTTTGAAATAGTTACTTTCTCCCTTGCCTCATCTCCTACCTCATTCCTAACTTATCATCTTCTACTCACAATTCAAAGTTTGCTTAAAAAAAAATTGCTAAATAAAGCAACCATAGATCCTTATTGCATAATAGCATTCGTATCTCTAATGCTTAGCACAAGGCCTGAAATATATGATACTAATACTTTTTGGCGAATTGTTTGATTAATTGGCTGATTGATCCTGAAAAGGACATACAGAGAGGAAAATTTCAGTTGAAAAGATTAATTCAGTAGGTGCTCATTAAATACAAGTTCACTGAACTTTCTTATTTTGAAAGCCCCCTCCATATTCTAATAGTTTCTTTCTCTGTCATATTCTGTGACCTGTTACTATAGCAATTTCCTTCACTGGATTGGGGTTAAGGGCAAAAAAAGGAGGCATATTTAGAGATACTTTTCTTAACTACTCATTTCCTTCCATATTTCATTGTGGGCTTTAATTTCAATCGAGGCATCCTCTTACGTGCCATATACATTCCCCTGCTGTTTCCTCTATCTCAATTCTCTACTCCATTTGCCAGAAGACATAACTTTGACAAGACCTGCCCATAATGAAAGTATAAACCCTACCCCATCAGATGACTTAGCACAGTCCTCGTTGGTGATGTTCCCCATCACATCTTTTGCATCCTCCTTCCACGTGCACACAAACGGAGCCTGATTATTCTCTTAATTTCAGTCTCACCTGAACAGATGTTTCTAGCTGATTTTCTCCCACTTGTGCACTGAAGGTCTCATTTATTCTGATTATCATTTTGTGTTTTTATTGAGCACGATCTCCTATTTGCTCATTTCCATTCCCCATTTCTGTTTGAGCACCTCCATCATCTTTCACACCGTTTGCATTTGATGTCGAGGAAAGCCAATAATATCTACAAATCTGCTGCAGTTCAGATGCTCACTGGGAAAACCTCTCCATTTTCAGTCCATCTCCTAAAAGATATTTTCTTGGCAAGCAATAAAACAACTTTAGAGAAATAATGTCTCATTTATACTTTTTGCCCTCTAATTTACTTTTCTCTTTTTCTGGGCCTGCTAATTTGTGGTAGCTAGGTGCTACAATGAACAGACACCTACCCTGGGATCAAAAAGACCTGAATTCAAATCCAGATTCACTTACTAGCTGGGTGACCCAAGGCAAATTACTTAACTCTGCCTCAGTTTCCTCATCTATAAAATGAGTTTGAGAAGAAAATGGCAAAGTAATTCAGTATCTTTGCCAGAAAACCCCAAATGGGGTCACAAAGAGTTAGAAATGACTGAACAATAAATAACACAATTTGTTGCATAGCAAAGAAGCTTCATTATACTGAACTTATCTCCTAAACTAAACACAGTCTTGGCTCACACCCCGAGTTTAAAAAGCTCAAAATACAAAAGTTTGACTAAACACAGAAAAATCTGTTTTGTTTTTAAGGAAAAAACAGAGTTGGGTGTAAGAAGCATTGCCCTGTCATTGAAGTGGGAAGACATGAGATCTATCCCTTAGCCAGATCAGAGTGTTATATTCTATTTCTCTAGCTTTATAACCTAAGTAAGTCACCCTCTCAGATTAGTTTCATCTTCTATTAAAATGAAGGCTAGCCCTAATCCTTCACATGGAAGAATTGAACAATCAGAGATTTCAAATTGGAAGGGATCTCAGAAGCCTTCTACTCCCCGCCACACACCTTATTTTACAGATGGGAAAAAGTTAAGTGACTTGCCCAATATCATACAGATGAGATATGAACCCAGGACCTCTGACTTCAGAACTAACTCTGACTTCTTTCAATGTGCCATGCTGAAGGATTGGACTTGTACTGTTTCGCCTCCATAATCAAAAATAATAATAATAACATTAATAATAATAACAATCACTAAGATTTGTATAGCTTGTTAAGCTTTGCAAGGCATTTTACAAATATTTTCTCATTTAATCCTCAGGATAAATCTGGGAAGTAAGTGTTATTATCCCCATTTATAGATAAGATAAAAAAAATAGAAACAGTAGGCAGATGTGACAAAGAGACCAACTTAGGTTTGATATAAGGGAAAACTCTCTAATCTAGAGGTATCCCAAAGTGAAATAGATTGCCTTAAGGATAAGGTGTGTTCCCCAACACTAGAGGAATTCAGACAAGAGTGAATCAACTATGTTGTGACATAATGTAATGCTATCTATTGGAGGGACATCTGGTTTAGTTGGACCAAATGGTTATTAAGGTCCCTTGCGATCACAATCCAAAATGTAGAAATTGGGGGGTTTAATTCAGAGATCTCTAAGATTCTGGTGCCTTTCAATTATAATAGCCAGTTAATTTTCATCCACATTCTTACAACACAAAGAAAAACATAGAATACACAATGTTCTGTATCTGCCTGGTCATTTAGATACCTAATAACAAGAATATTGTGAGAAATAATTCATTTGGACCCCTACTCTATTCCAACAGTATTAATCAATTTGTTAGAAACATATCAAAATTCTATATATAAGGTCCCAGATCTGTTAGCTGCAGATTACAAATTTGCTTGCTTAACTACAAGAAGTTAATTAAAAGCCCTCCACCCTTGTTTTTCCTTGTTGTGATGAACAAGCCCAGTGTTGTGGAAGTGACTGGACTACATAGAAAATCTTCCAAAATATTTTTGTACCTCTGGGCCAATCTCTTGTCCAATAGGAGCAGGTGACCATCTTATGATCACTTAGGTCACTGACTGTGATAGCTTGTACAATTTCCTCCTGCCCAGCCTAAGGAGAAGCCTGTCTATCTTATATGGAGATATTCCTTGTTTCACCTCACTTGTGATCCTATTGACATACTATTTTGCTTAGTTTATCTTATGTGATTATGTCAATCAATAGAATTATTCTGTATTTGATATGACTGTTCTTGAATGTCTAGATATCTAGCCCTATAAAAATAGGGCCCTGGAAAGAGACAGCATCTGAGATCCTCTTTATTAAATGGGCCCATGGACCCTTTTATAAAGTGTCATAGGCTCAGAGCACTGTCTTAATCTCTTTTATTGTAGGTAGGATAATTTTAATCACCACGATATAAAAAAATGACTAGTATGCAATGTGAAGGAATACATACATATAATCACAAACATCACATATATATGCAAATTATATATAATCTATAAATATACCCATTCAAATGTGAACTGTATATCTCCTAGGCCCATCTTCCAAACTGTTTTATTGCATCCTAAGGTGAAGATTAGTCACAGAATCTCAGAGCTAAAGGAGAACTTAGAAAGTTTTTTTTAGTGCAAATCCTTTCTTCTGCAGATGAGGAAATAAAGCACATAGAGAGAGGCAAAACCTTGCTTAGAGTCACAGTATCATTCAGCAGCAAAACACCCATCCTAGAACCTGTGTTTCCCAACTTCTCATTCAATGTTTTTTCTACTATATCACCCCTCCTCATTTAATGAGCTAGGAGTAGGAATTCCACAAGGAAAATGTCAACACTTTTTTCCACTCCAAAATAATAAATACAAAAAAATATATCAAAATATTTATCATGTGCAGAATTTTTGTATGAAAAATGGGCTTAATTTCTTTGATTTTTGCCCCTGATTCGCCTAAATTCTCCTTATTCTAGGAGGTATTCCATACTTTCCAGATGCCACAGAATGATATATATGGGATTTACCAGCATTTTTCAAGTGCAAAAGTGTTCTGTGAGCCAAATTAGTTGGGCAAACACTGATCTACATTATCTAAGAATTCCTATCCACCTTCAATTCCCCACTCCATCTTTCTTTGTTTCCACAATCCAAGAAAGACCAACAAATTGGGATCAAAACAACAGTAGTCCCTCCATTATTTTCCTATTTGGACATGAATAGAATTACTACTATAATCCTTCTGGTTCCTATGACATCACTATGGTAATGCCCTCTCACAAATGCTTCCATTTGTGTTCTTTGCTTCTTGTTTTATAGTTGAAATGACTCTTCAAAATAATTTGCAAATGGTTTTGTATGATACCCTGACATTTATTACAGGTTTTCCACATTCTACAAAAGATGCTGGATGATGTCCATTTAATTCTTACATCAAATGTTAAGGACCTTACCTGGGGGTAAGAATTTGGAGATCATGTCACTTAAGATTCTCATAGTGAGGGCAATAGTTTACCCTTGGCCAGAAGAAGAAACTTGGCAGGCTCCAGTCAATGGGAAGTCTGACAGAAGAAAAGGAATAGTAGCTTTCTACTTAAAGACTATAGATGGAGGCCAAAAGAGTGGCTCAATAATAAAGGGGTGAAGGTGTTTACTATCTGATTTTTTAGTTTTAAAGAGAAGTTTTCCAGTATTACTTTGATACTTTTCTTTTAAAAATTTCTCAGTTACAGAAATAAAACAAATCCTTTAGGTTAATTTGATTGTTCAATCTCAATCACTGTCTTTTTGTTATGCAATTAGTTGTGTGATTAGGTTATACTTTAAATTGAACTAGGGATCATATCTGCTTTTTCATTCCATAATACCACTCCATGCCCATGCAAATACTGAAAAGAAATGCTTTATTTTAAGAACTAATCATAACTTCTTTAGGGAGGGAGGAAGGGAGGTGTGGTAGACAGGGACATTCCCTTTGCTTCCGTCTGCATGAAAATCTAGCTCCATTTTTGATGCACCAAATTTCAGAATATTCATAGTCACATAAATTGGAGGTTTGCTTTAATTTATTCAATCCAATGGAAATGGGGGGACCCAATCTATTATCTTAAAAGCCTGAATTCCTCCAGAGAATGGCAGCAAAGGGATGTTTTGATTAAAAGATCAGTAATCTCTGGAGCTTGCTATTTCTCCTTTTAACCAAGATTAGGCATAGGCAAAGGCAGATAGAAAGTTACCTACTGCACTACAATTAGAAGTTGATTTAAGAATCACAGTTTAATGGGATTTTTTGTTTATTGTTTTATAATATTAATAAAAGCTATCTCCCATTCATGTATTTAAGATTTCTTGGAAGATTTAACAACTGAAACAAATTAATTTAATAACATCATAATCATTAATATCAAGCAAAGCAAAAAAGGGGGGAAGATATATATATATTCCAAACCCAAGGCATTTATGCTACAATGGAGAAAATTCATCACAAGTTGAAAAATGATTCTTTACACATAGTGTTTCTTGATGATTCTGTTTGTGTATAACATAGTATTGGTTACATCACACCCCCCATTACTATAGAGCCTCCTGGATGAGATATACAATCACTCAAGAGAGTTTGGTTTAACTATCCAAATATCTGCAACCAAGTGGATGATAATGACATGAATTTAGATTAATAACCTATGTCTCATCCATCATTATTATTTTTGAAGATATTGATAAGAACCAAAATATTACCTACATAATATGTATGGAATCAGAGGACCTCCATTTTAAACCCAGCTCTTCCATTTAGAATCTGTGTAACCTTGAAGAAATTTCTTAATCTTTTCAGGGCCTTGGTTTCCTCATCTATAAAATGAGGAGATTGGATTAGCTAATATATAAGGCCTTTTCAGCTCTATATTTATGATCCTATGATCCATGGTGAGTAGACAACTATTTTGTGATGTCAGTGAAGATTTCATGTCCATGGTGAGTGGTAGTACACAGTGAGGTATGATTTTCAATTTTAAAAGATATAATTTCTAAGCCTTGACTTGGACATAAGAGATCAAATCCCTTGTTGGTCATCCAGTCAAGAAGCATTTATTAAGCACCTACTATTGCCAGGTACTGTGCTAAATGCTAAATGATTACAAGGAAACATGATCTCAGGTTAAGTACAACTTTAATAACAGTCTTTCATAACAGTTGTAATAATGAGTGGGATGGAGCAGTTGTTCAGTGTTAAAATGATAATAATAAACAAGGAATTTTATTGTGAGGCATCTCTGATTCTACCATGCATGTAGATTCAATTTTAATTATTAATATTATAGAGGATGAATGGCATGAGTATTTAAGCACAAAGTGTCTTTGCATAAAGACAGAGTGATCTGGTAGATGTGAAACTTTCCTAGATATCAGAAACACATAAACATTGGAGATTTTATTTTTTTTTTAAAAAAAAGGGTGATCTGGAAGTTTAAGCTGTTAACCCAAGGACTTTCATATTTCTGGGGAAAAGTCCAAAAATAGCATTCATCCGTAGTCATAGCAAGAATGACAAACCAACCAGTTTCCCTTTCCTTAGCGTCTGGCCTGATGGTTACATAACTGGATCAAAGAGAGGGTAAGCACCCACCCACTCATGTTTTTAATGGGAGCTTGCCTTTGATTATTGTTAACCATGTCCAGCTGTACCAAGCCCACGCTTAAGTCCTGTCTCCAGCCCAATCTTGCTGCTGGTCTAAGTAAAGAGAATTTACTTCCTCTGAAGTTCTTGACTATCACTGACTATCCTCCCGATTTTTTAGGGTCTACTCCAAATGCTACCTCTTCTAGGAAGCCTTCCCTGATTTCCCCAACTGCAAGTAATGTTTCTCTCCTTTGATCTCAAAGCACTTTTTATCTCTCTGGTTCATGTTCAAACTGGTATCAACAATTATTTACATGTCTTGGTAGAGTGGATAGAGATTCATCATAAAAGGCAGGAAGATCTAAGTTCAAACCTGATTTCTGACATATACAGGCTATTGTAATAACCCTGAGCAAGTCAGCTAATCTCACAGCACTTTCAGGAAATTCTTCTAAGACTTTCCATCCAGAGTAGTTGCCCATTTGCATTGGTTCACCAGGAAGTTCCCTGCACTAATGAAATCACAGATGTAGCTGCCCCCCAAAAAAATAAACAATAATAACCTACAGATGAATTTATATCTCAACACTCCTTGTTGTTCAGTCATTTTTCTGTTCTCTCTTATGCTTCATGACCTCTCCTGTGATATTCTTGGCAAAGAAATTAGAATAGTTTGCCATTTCCTTCTCCAGCACATTTTATAGGTGAAGATATCATCCTGCTCATCATTTCTTATAGAATGACAATGTTACATTAAAATCATATACTACAACTTGTTCAGATATTCCCCAATTGATGGCCATCCTCCTCAATTTCCAATCTGCACAACAAAAAGAGCCACTATAAATATTTTTTGTCTATAAAAGAACAGCATTAGTGTACAGTGACTTGTCTGAGGACTGTTTTGATCTGAACTTCATGAAATAACAAGATAAGAATACATACAATAGTAATAGTAACTGTTAACATTTATCTATCACTTTGAAGCCTGCAACGTATTTTAGAGACATTAATGCATGTGACTCTCACAATAACTCTGGAAGGTAGGAAATACATACATTGTGATCCCCATTTTATAAATATGGAAACTGAGGCTCAGAAAAATTAAGGGAAACTTGCTCAGATTGGAGGATAACCCCCTCCCCATTGAATCTAGCTACCTTATATAATAAATTATAGTAAATTGAACTTGCTATTTGGTAAATTGTCATGTATCAGCTGAGTTTAGATCCTTAAAATGGTATTTCCTATGTATTTTATCACACACACCCCAACTGATGCTCTCAATCTTCTTTTTCACTTCTACCTTCCATCATTTTCATCATTATATGTGGATGGCTTGCAAATTCTCCAAAGCCCAGCTCAAATGCAGCTACTGGAAGCCTTCCCTGATCACTCAAACAGGAAGTGACATTTTCTTTCATTGATCTTTTATCCCTCATGTATTTATCATTTCCAATTAATCCTGGATAGATCTTATTAGTACACAGTAGGGATTTTTTTGGTGATTGTTGTTGTTTTCCCCATTAGACTGTGAGCTCCTTGATCTCTTTTGCCTTTCTTTGTATTCCTAGTGCTTAGTACAATGGTTGGTCCATAATAGATGCTTAATAAATGCCTATTCACTGACTGGATGGCTATTGCATTCTAAGCCTTCTATATTCCTCTGTCACTTACAAGAGAGGTAACCATTGTCCATCCTCATATTCATTCCCTAGAGTAAGTGCCAAGTAAATGAAGTCATGGAGAGCCCCAGCAAACTGATATGCCTCTGAAAACAGTAAAAGAAGATGAGCAAGCATCGATTTAGCATCCCTTTTGAATATATCGGGCTCACATTCACCATTTGGCAAGCTCTGTTCAGGGGAGGCTTACTTAGCTCTCATTCTGGGATTATTATAAAAATAAATCTTTTAACATTTGTTTGGGATTAAAAGTGAGGGAATCTAGAATCACATTTTTAAACTGCGTATCCTGATGAATAATAAATACAGTTAGTAAATATACATTAAGGGAGAATGATATTTTCCGTAAGAGTGCCGTTTGTTGTCTTTCGGCGAAGGCTTACCCACCATAACAATGAGTTAACGGGACCCAAATACCAGGCAGAGGTTTCAGCCATGCATGTGTAATTCTTACCGCTATATATTAGAAATAGACAAGGCAGACAGCAGGAACAGGGCAAATTGAAGGAGAGAGAGCTGGCAAGAAAAAAGAAACATGAAGTCCATGAACAGAGGTCCATAAAGTGGAAGTAAGAAATCAGAAGTCACTCACAATAGCTGACATTTTTCTGCATTTTACATCACGGAATTAATCAATCAAGAAGCACCTACTATGTGCCAAGCTTGGTGCTAAAGGCCAAGGATACAGAAACAAAAACAAAGCTGTCCCTGGTGTCAAGCAGCTTACATTCTATAGAGGAGCCATGTACATTATTCAAATTGATTTATATAATAACCCTGTAAAGTTGTGTACTGAATATAAAGTGATGTTGAAAGAACATTGAATTAACAGGCAGGCCCTGGATTAGAATTTGGCCTCTGCTATTTATCACCTGTATAAGCTTGAGCAAATAACCTACCCATTTTGGGCTAGAGATTCCTCAACTATAGGATGAGGGTGGCCTCTAGTTCTTCTTCCAACTCTCACACTATGGTCCTGTGAAGTATTATTATCTCCATTCTACAGGGAGGAAGAAAATCTAAATTTCAGAGAGGTTAATCACTTACCCAAAGTCATACAGGAAATAACAGGTAAAATCTGATTCAACCTTAAGATTTTTGAAGTTTCAGTAGAGTGCATTTCCCAGTATTCTATTCAAGAAATAAGTAGCAGCTGGGTACAGTAGAAAGAGTCTGGATTCCTAGTGCTCAGCCCTAGAAAAATGGAAAGAAGGATGGGCTTAGAATTAAGGGACCTGAGTCTAGGTTTAAACCTAGCTGTGTCACATAACCTGTAAAAATTAAACTTTCTTCATCTATAAACTATATATCTGTATACTTACTTCACAAGTTGTTTTTGTTGCTGTTGTTCAGTCATTTTAGAGATATCCTACTGTTCATGACCCCATTTCGGGTTTTCTTGGCAAAGATACTTGAGTGATTTTCTATTTCCTTCTCCAGCGCATTTTTACAGATGAGGAAACTGAGGCAAACAGGGTTAAGTGACTTGCCCAGGATCAAATAGTAAGTAAGTATCTGAGGCTGGATTTGAACTCAGGAAAATGAGTCTTGCTGACTCTAGGTCCAGTATTCTACACTCTAGGGCACCACCAAGCTGTTTCCACAGGGTTATTGCAAGGCTCAAATGTAATAATATATGCAAAGAGATTTCTAAACCTTATTGTCCTATATAGCTATTGTAGTCAAATCACATAATTCACTGGCATTATAATGTTCTCTTTCCTTAGCTCTGCTTCACAGAACCTCTGCCTTAACTCCAACATCACCTTCTATAGATTTCTTCTTGGTCCCCCAGGATGTAGGTTCCTTTCCAAACTTACCCACTTTACAAAGTTAGTTTTCATCTACTATTTATCTTTCATAAATAAATAAAGTGTATGTATATATATATATATTTGTATACCTACATATACAGATGTAGATAGATTTATTTCACTTTATGCATTTATTTATAGCACATATTCTGGACTTATTTTCTCTATCCCTATTTGTATTTGAAGGCTAGGTGTCCAGGGGTAAGCCAATTCTCTCCCTCAGAGTTCTAAAGGTGTTGGGGATGATTTTATCTAAGTACTGTAGCTCATGGGCACCACCCATGTTTTCCTATCACTGATTACCAGTTGATATCAAGCAGTCAGCCAGATTGATTTGATTTTAGAAATGGAGATTTACTAAAATGATATAGTAAAAATAGATGATAGAAAACATCTTCCCAAACCAGGGCATACTTTCCTATTAGTACATACAAAATGCAGGAGAAATTGTTCTCTTCTAGTCTTTTGAAGTACAAAAGGTCATTCTCTGGTAAAGAAAGTAGGATGAGAAGGAACTAAGATTCTTCACCTTCCCCTAAGCACTTCCCACTCAGGGACTTAATTGTACCTGCTTCCATAACTAAATTGGTCTAGGTTACCAACTGGGCTGCTATTTCATATAAATCCCTGAGGGTGTGACCAAGTCTCCTCAACCAGTTCCCAATATACATCATATGGAACAGCATTTCATTTCCTCCAATAGCTTTCATTCCTTTCAAATGGATTAAAGATTTTCCCTCCCCTAACTTAATGCCCCTGAATAACTGATTAATTCAATGACTGTCTTCCAATGGGTTAGAGACACCAGTGCTAGAACATCTTATTAGTTCCTCTAGGTGGAACTACACCCCTCTACATGGGGTTCAGTCAAGTACAATTGCATATGCACACATCATCTTCCCCAAAAGAATATAAGATCCTTGAAGAAAAAGATTCTTTTTACTTTTTCTTTGTCTTCTTAATCCTTAGCACAGTGCCTCACACATCTAAAGAACTTATTAAATGCTTGTTGATTGACCAGTCTTGGTCAATCTTGATGTCTATGAGATCTTGTTCAAGTCATTCAACCCCAGTGAATTTTCTTCATCTGTAAAATGAAAGAGTTGAAATAAAGGATAGATAAGGTCATTTCTGGTTCTAAGTCTATGATCCCATGATGATCCTAAATTATCTATCTCATATCACCTTCAGAGAGCTCCTGAAAACAAGATAGGAGGTCTAAAGGTCAATGTCAGGGACTACATTCTGTGTCCAGGTCTAATCTCATGAACTGTTCTTCCTTAAGAATAGAGTGAATAAAGAGTTTTAAGAAAAGAAGAAAAAAAGGAAGGAAAGAAAGAAGAAGGGAAGGAAGGAAGGAAGGAAGGAAGGAAGGAAGGAAGGAAGGAAGGAAGGAAGGAAGGAAGGAAGGAAGGAAGGAAGGAAGGAAGGAAGGAA
>JAJPUD010004191.1:101527-133837 GCA_023553655.1 Myrmecobius fasciatus
ATAGATATAGATATAGATATAGATATAGATATAGATATAGATATAGATACAGATACAGATACAGATACAGATACAGATACAGATATAGATATAGATAGATATAAATATAAATATAGATATAGATATATCTCACAGGCAAGACTTCAATTCAGGAGTTATGCCTGGCTAGGCACAACTAGCTCACATTGCTTCTCATAAGAACATGTATTTATAAAGTTCTTCACCATTTTAGGGAGCAATCAGGATTAAGTGACTTGCCCAAGGTCACACAGCTAGTAAGTGTCTGATGCTGGATTTGAACTCAGATCCTCTTGACTCCAGAACCAATACTCTATTTCCTGGACCACCTAGCTGCCCCCAATTTTGTTTTTTCTTAAAGCATTTAACTTTTCCTGATATAGGTAATATGTCATTATGTCCTTTTGAGATGAGCATTATACAGTCAATAGGCATAGGAACATGAATTTCATCCCAGGTCAAAGTTCCTTCTGCCATATCATACTTCCACTCCTCCTCTTATTCTTATACAGAGACCCCAATCTTTGGTAGAACCAATAAGAGCAAAGCTCACTCCCAGTGAAAATTGAACCTAAAAAAGAAAAATGATAAATTTTGGATGGGGTATGGGAAAATTGAGGCACTGGTGCATTATTGGTAAAGTTGTGAACTGAACCAGCCAATGTGGAGAGCAATTTGGAACCATGCCCAAAGGGCTACAAAATCATACATACCATTTGGTTCAGTAATACCACTACTAGTTCTGTATCCCAAAGAGATTTTTTTAGAGGAAAAGACCTCTATGTACCAAAATAAATTGAAGCAGCTCTTTTCATGGTGACAAAGAAATAGAGATTGAAGGCATGCCCATTAGCTGGGAATAACTAAATAAGTTGTTCTACCTGATTTTAATGGAATACTACTATACCATAAGAAGTAATGAACAAGATGCTTCCAGGAAATCCTGAAAAAACTTACATGACCTGATACAAAGTGAAATGAACAGAACCAGGAGGATATTCTTCATAGTAATAGCAATATTGTAAGATGAAATGATTTAGCTTTTCTCGGCAATACATGTCTAAAACATTTCTGAAGTATTCATAATGAAAGAATACTATCTGCCTCCAGAGGAAAAAACCTGATGGAATCTGGGTGCAGATTAAAGCATACTTTTAAATTTTTTTCTTTGTTTTTCTTTCTTTTTATTGGGAGAATTTGTGTTTTCTTTCACAATATGACTAATGTGAAAATAGGTTTTGCATGACTGCACATATATAATCTATATAGGAAGGTGCTTACTTTCTCAATAAGGGGTGAAAGGAAGGAAAGTGGGAGAGAATTTGAAACTCAGATTTTTAAAAAATCATGTCAATTGTTTTTACATATAATTGGAAAAGTTAAAAAGGAAAAAAAATAACCTACTAACCTACTGTCTAATTTTGCCCCTTAACACACATACACACACACACACACACACACACACACACACACACACAATCTAATGGTTTCAATTTTGTGGCATCCTCTAATACTGAATAGAAAATTCTAAGAAGAAAAATTCTAAGAAGAAAACTGTATTTCAATAATTCAGTAGATCGTGAAAACAGAGAAAGAAAACTATAGACCCATTTCCCTAATGAGTATTGATGCAAAAATTTTAAATAAGATTTTAGCAACAAGATTACAGAAAGTTATCTCTGGGATAATACATCTTGACCAAGTAGGATTTATACCAGGAATGCAGGGCTGGTTCAATATCAGGAAAACTATCAGCATAATCAATTATATCAATAACCAAACTAACAAAAACCATATGATTATCTCCGTAGATGCAGAAAAAGCATTTGATAAAATCCAATACCCATTCCTATTAAAAACACTAGAGAGTATAGGAATAAATGGGGTTTTCCTTAAAATGATTAGTAGCATCTACTTAAAACCATCAGCAAGCATCATATGTAATGGAGACAAACTAGAACCATTCCCAATAAGATCAGGAGTGAAACAAGGCTGCCCACTGTCACCATTACTATTTAATATTGTATTAGAAATGTTAGCTTTGGCAATAAGAGAAGAAAAAGAGATAAAAGGAATTAGAGTAGGTAATGAAGAAACCAAATTATCACTCTTTGCAGATGACATGATGGTATACTTAGAGAACCCTAGAGACTTAACTAAAAAACTACTAGAAACAATTCACAATTTTAGTAAAGTTGCAGGATTCAGAATAAATCCACATAAATCATCAGCATTCATATATATTACTAACAAAGTTCAGCAGCAAGAGATAGAAAAAGAAATTCCATCCAGAATAACAGATGACAGCATAAAATATTTGGGAATCTATTTGCCAAGAGAATGTCAGAAACTATACGAACTAAACTACAAAACACTTTCCACACAAATAAAATCAGATCTAATCAATTGGAAAAACATTAAGTGCTCATGGGTAGGCCGAGCAAATATAATAAAAATGACAATACTACCCAAACTAATTTATTTATTTAGCGCCATACCAATCAAACTCCCAAGAAATTATTTTACAGATCTAGAAAAAAATAGTAGCAAAGTTCATTTGGAAGAACAAAAGGTCAAGAATTTCAAGGGAATTAATGAAAAAAAAAGACAGATGAAGGTGGCCTTGCTGTACCAGATCTAAAACTATATTATAAAGCAGCAGTCATCAAAACCATTTGGTACTGGCTGAGAAATAGAGCAGTCGATCAGTGGCATAGGATAGGATATCAGGACAAGCTAGGTAATAATGTTAGCAATTTAGTGTTTGATAAACCCAAGGACCCCAGCTTTTGGGATAAGTACTCACTATTTGACAAAAACTGCTGGGAAAATTGGAAACTAGTGTGGAAGAAATTAAGGCTGGACCCATACCTAACACCGCACACCAAGATAAGATCTAAATGGGTTCATGATATAGATATAAAGAGTGATATTATAACCAAATTAGAAGAACATAGGATAGTTTACCTCTCAGACCTGTGGAGATGGAATAAATTCATGTCCAAAGAAGATCTGGAACTCTTAATTGAACACCAGATAGATAATTTTGATTATATTAAGTTAAAAAGTTTCTGTACAAACAAAACTAATGCAGACAAGATTAGGAGGGAAGTATCAAATTGGGAAATCATCTTTACATTTAATGGTTCTGATAAAGGCCTCATTTCTAAAATATATAGAGAATTGTCTCATGTGTATAAGAATTCAAGCCACCCTTAAATAGATAAGTGGTCAAGGGATATGAACAGACAATTTTCAGATGATGAAATTAAAACCATCTCTAGTCATATGAAAAGTTGCTCCAAATCACTATTGATCAGAGAAATGCAAATTAAGACAACTCTGAGATACCACTACACACCTGTCAAATTGGCTAAAATGACAAGAAAAGATAACAATGAATGTTGGAGGGGATGTGGGAAGACTGGGACACTGATACATTATTGGTGGACCTGTGAATGGATCCAGCCATTCTGGAGAGCAATTTGGAGCTATGCGCAAAAAGTTATCAAACTATGCATACCCTTTGACCCAACAGTGTTCCTATTGGGCTTATATCCCAAAGAAATCATAAGAGAAGGAAAGGGCTCCACATGTGCAAAAATGTTTGTGGCAGCTCTTTTTGTAGTGGCTAGAAACTGGAAACTGAATGGATGCCCATCAATTGGAGAGTGGCTGAATAAATTATGGTATATGAATGTTATGGAATATTATTGTTCTGTAAGAAACGACCAGCAGGACGATTTCAGAGAGGCCTGGAGAGACTTGCATGAACTGATGCTGAGTGAAATGAGCAGAACCAGGAGATCATTATATACGGCAACAACAATACTATATGAGGATCAGTTCTAATGGACATCACTCTCTTCAACAATAAAATGCTTCAAACCAGTTCCAATTGTTTGGTGAAGAAAGCCATATACACCTAGAGAGAGAGATGTGAAATGTGGACCACAGCATAACATTTTCATGTTCTCTATTGAGGTTTGCTTGCATTGTCTTTCCTTTATCAGATTATTCTTTCTTGTAGATATGATTTCTCCTGCACAAAAAAATGATGCAATAACTATACATATATTTGATTTCTTAAGTATTCTATCATTATCATTATCATGTAGTGTGTATCCTGCCATCTAGGGGAGGGGTGGGGAGTAGGGAGGAAAAATTTGTAACAGAAAGCTTTGTAAGGGTTAATGTTTAGGAATTACCCATACATATGCTTTGCAAATAAAAAGTATTAATAAAAAAAATAAAATAAATAAAATAAAATAAAAAAATAATTCAGTAGATCATTGACCTTATCAGAGTGGGAACTCCCTATCATGTAGACTGTAACCTATCCCTGCCTTTCTACCCTCTGTGACTCTCTTTGATGTCTTCCCCCCAAGGGATCCATTGAACTGGCTAAGGGACCATTCTCAGGTTTTTTAAAAATCTTGAAGGTACCAAAAAAGTACGAAAGCTATCCATTGATGATCCCTTGCTTTTGTCAAATGACAGACCTTTCATATGTTTCCAATCATATGTTCCTTTGATGACAACTTTATATTCATTACCTTTTGTGAGTAAGGGATAACAATAATAATAACAACAATAGTATTTCTATAGTACTTTAAGGTTTGCAATGTGCTTTACAAATATTACTTCATTTTACCTTCACAACAGATAGATGCTGTTATTATCCTCATCTTATAGTTGAGAAACTGAGGCAAATAAAGACTAAGTAATTTGCACATGGTCATGAATCTGGATTTGAGCTTGGAATCTTCTTGCCCTGCACTTTATCCATGGCACTTCCTAGCAGCCTGCTGAGGAGATAGAGGGAACCAGAGTGATACATTGATTCCCTTAGCATGTCAGAAGAAAGTAAGAAAGTCTTCTAGGACATAGAATATCTAGGTGGATACTCTATGTTGAATTTATGGGAGGGAATGAATAAAGATCACACAGGATAGCCAGGAATGGAGAGCTATTGTCTGCACCATTAAAAGGAATACTACATGTTGGTAAAATCATGGGTCCATTGCAATATTTGGATCTAATGTCTTTTACATTGCTTCTCCTCCATAAATCCTTGTTTACAACCTCTTAAAAGACTGTTTATGCCCACCATGCCCTATTCTACAAGGTAATCAAATCTCTACTCTGTTGAAGAAAACAACCAGCTAAAATATTTCATGACAAACTTACAAAGCACTTTTGCATCCATACTCTCATTTGATCCTCACAACTACATTGTGAAATAAGAATTAATCTCATCATTTTACAGATAAGGAAACTGAGGACCAGAAAGTATGATTTCTTGTTTGAAGTCACAAGGTCAATATATTGTCAATCCAGGTCTCTGTCCTGGATCTAACCCTAATCTACTCACATCTTCTCCCTACATATGCTACTCTATCTCTAGTTACAATTGTAATTATCCTAACATGAGCTTTGGTTTTTCAAAAGACATTTATCAAGGGCTTGGTGTGTATCAAACATTGGACTAACTATGGGGCATGGAGACAAAACAAAACATTCCTGCCTTCAAGGATATTACAGGAAATTGGTGAGAAACAACAGGTATAGAGATAAACTCCATCTCTGTCTTTCTATCTCTGTCTTTCTGTCTCTCTCTCTGTGTCTTTTTCTTTGCCTCTGTCTTTCTCTGTCTCTCCCTATCTCTCTC
This sequence comes from Myrmecobius fasciatus, assembly GCA_023553655.1. Classification (NCBI taxonomy): domain Eukaryota; kingdom Metazoa; phylum Chordata; class Mammalia; order Dasyuromorphia; family Myrmecobiidae; genus Myrmecobius; species Myrmecobius fasciatus. Next base: position 107,217 of record JAJPUD010004191.1, read on the forward strand.
TCTCTCCCTGTGTGTATATGGGGGGAGGAAGGAAATCTTGACTTCCATATCTATGCCTCTGTCTCTCTCTGTGTGTCTTTGTATGTTTCTGTCTCTCTTTCTCTGTGTCTCTGTCTCTATGTGTATATATCTTCATATGGAGGGGGAGGGATGCTGTTAATAGAGGTGGCTTGAAGCAGAGAATAGAAAGCTAGCCTTGGAGTCATTAAGATCTAGGTTCAAATATTGCTTCTTGTTACATACTGGCTTTGGAACTTTGGGCCAAGTCATGGGTTTGGGGATGAGGAAGAGAATCACATCCTAGGAGAACAAAAAGCAGAGCCAATGCTCGATCACCACTCCAAGTTTCAGCAGCAAGGATGCATAGGGGTCGAGTAAAATACACCAATTTCTCAAAGAGAAATCTGCACGCCTTGCAGTCAAGGACAAGAGAACCTAATTGGCTGAATCTTTCCTGGAGAGGTTGATAATAAGGCAGAAAATGGTGACCGGTCAAGACTGACAAGACAACAGCCCTCCAGGGAAAGGGCAGGGAAGTGGTGTTTCCCTCTGCTAGGCTTTACAGTATATGTTCTTAGAATGTGAACTGCACTGGGCAGGAGAGGATGAGGGAGAGGACACAATGAGCTCATATGTGAAGGAGGCTAAATGGGATCCTAGAATGAGTAGGAGACATTTGACTTCAAATTCTGCCTCATACACTTATTGATTGATAACCTGGGAAAGTCATTCTTCTAGCCTCTGTTTCCTTGTTTGTAAAAATGAACTGAAAAAAACAAATTGCTCCAGGATCTTTGCTTAAAAATTTTTTTAATTAAAAAAATGGGGTCATGAAGAATTAAACATCATTAAACACCAACAAAATAAGGATAATGATAGCATTTACTTCAAAGAGTTATTTGTAAATATTAAATGAAATAACATATATAAGGTTCTTCACAAACATTAAAGAGCTTTGTAAATGATAGTTGTTGTAGTTGGTGGTGGTAGTGGTGATGGGGGGGGTAAAAATCCTGGGATGTCCACGCCCCAACTGGAAGTCCTCCCCACAAAGCATGAACTTTTCTATATCCCCTTATTTGTTCTGAGACATGGTATGATGCAATAAGCACTGGCTATGGGGTCAAAAGAGCTGGGTTTGAATCTTGCATCTAATACTTACTACTTGCATTAGTCATTTATATTTTCTGAATCTTAGGGATGAGAAGTTGGACTGGCTTGTCTCTGAAGTCCCTTCCAGCAATACATTCCATCATTTTATGAAATTTCTGAGTGTGGCCTCTGGCTCTCCTTGAACATTAATACGTTAAAATTTTGATGGGGCTTAGACCATGTTCTCTCTTTTCTCAAGTCTGAGAAACTGATGTAAAGTGAAGTGGGCAGAACTAGGAGAACATAGTATACAGTTGCAGCAATATTGCATAATTATCACTTGTGAATAACTTAGTTATGACCCCTTACTTCCTCCATTTCACATCTGACGAAATTGTTCAGTAACAGTCACTTGTCCATCACAATACACGTGTTAGGAGTAAGTTACATTTAATCTAAGACAACAGATATTTTTAATGTACCATCTCCTCATATACCTAAGGTTTGGTTTATACATTTTCTTTTCTATCTAGCCCTGCTTGTATGAAATCAACACAAATGATACAAGCCTCATTAACCATGAGATCTTTTCCCTTCTGAACAATGTAGGGTTGGGTTTGTTTTTTTGTGGGGGTTTTTTTGTATTTTTAAAGTTTCCTTTGGAAATTAAAAAAAATCCACTTTCTTCCTTCTTGTAAGAAAATAACAGTGACTTTCTGAAATAAATGCTTACCAGCTAGCTATCTGTGAGATTTCCTCATAATTCTAGCAAAGAGGTATCTGTTATAGGCATGAAAATGAAAAAACAGATACTGCAAACCACTGTCTCCTAAACTGATTCTGTCCATGGGATGTGTGGATGGAAAGTACAGATACTGATCTGGGTATGGGAAGATCTAACACTCCTTTCCCACCTCTACTTCCCCGAATCCTTTAGCTTCCTTCAAAGTTTATCTCAGGGATCACCTCCTATACAAAGCCTTTACTGATCCCTCTACATTATTGGTGCTCTTTCTTCCCAGATTATCTTGTGCTTATTTAGCTATGTAAATGTTGGATCCTCCCATGAGAATCAATTAAACAATGAGCATTTACCAAGGAGCTCTGAAGTGCCAACTATTTCAAGTCTTGAAATACAAAGACAAAAAAAAAAAAAGAAAAAGAAAAAGAAAATAAACATATCCTGCCCTCAGGGAGATTACTTTCTATGGGGGATAGAGGGAGAGATAAAAAGGGGAGAGAGAGAGATAACATATGTGTGTTATCTGTACCAATAGAAAGTAATTTCATTGAGATACATATATACACACACAAGCATGAACACATGGACTGTATGTTATTTATATGCACACAAGCATGCACACACTCTATATACACATACACATATATATGTGTATATATATATGTATGTATGTATGTATATATATATATATAGTATATAAAACCTTGAGAGAGATATACACATATATGGGCCATATATTACATGTATATATATGAACATACACATATCTAGACCATATATATAAATCTTGAGTTTTACATATATATGCACACATATATATGTGTGTGTAAATATATTTTTATTTAGTTTTTTTCATTTTTTATTTATGGAATAAAACAAGCAGTTCCGTAATATAGTATAATAAAAAAGATGATTGCACATGAAACTGCAAATCTATTATGTACAACTTGCTATTCCAGTTAAATATATCTTAAAGTTATCATGTAAATTTCTTTTTTTCCTTTTTTTTTTCCTTTTTTTTGTAAAGGGACAGAAATCTATGTATCGGTGTATATACAAAGTAAATAAAAAGATATAAACTCCTTGATGACAGGGACATTTTTGTAGCTTGTCTTTTTTATCCCTGTCTCTAGCACAGGGCTTTGCATGTTGTAGCTACTTAATAAATGTTTGTGCAATTAAATTAAATGATGGGGGGAATGCATAAAAAATCTAGAACAGAATCAAGGAAGTTAAGCCTATTTGATATTAAAAATAATCACAGCATAAATAAGAGGGATTTTTAAACATACAAAATTTCACTTTTTATATAAAGAAGGAAAATATTCCTAGCATCAAGATTTCCTCAGAACACTGCTTGGAAAACATCATGGTGAACTAGTATTTATCAAAATTGACTGAGGAACAAGTCTTCCAAAGTGATAGTTACTGTATATAATGTAAATAAATCACTGCCTTTTAAGTGAGAATAAAATAAAATAGAATCTTTGATTATTTAGAGGATATTACAAGTTCCTACAGTGCCATTTTGGGGAATGCCAAATCATTGAATTAAAAATCTAAAGTCAGGAACCAGAAATTTATTGCACATGTCCCAAGGGTACCAAGGAAGATAATCCTTAGGAGTCTAATGGCTGAGGCTGAGAAGAGAAGCCGGCCTATACACGAGGGCAAAACCTACAGAAGACAGCATCATATATGGGAAAGAATCTTGGACATGAATTCCAAACACATAGATTCTATTCTCATCTCTACCCTTAACTAAGCCATAGGAACTAGACCTAATGGGTGCTTTGGAGTCATCTAATCCAACTTTCTCATTGTCCAGATGAGCCTGAAAATGTATACTTTTTTTTTCCTTTTGAATTTCATCTTCTTATATTCTACTCAATGCTCTAACCCAGCAATCTTTATTAGGACTCTAGTTTTTCATTCAGTGCCCTAGCTCTCTTCAAAGCTTTATGCCATTTACTTATTTCATCTTTGCCTTTATCCAAATCACAGATAAAAACTGAAACCAAGTGGGCTAAATGCAAACCCTTATAGCTCTCCATTGGGATCATTCCCAAGGTATGATAAAATAAAGCTATGGATGTGAAAAAGAAATTTAAAGGAGGGCCATTGGTCATCTCTTACAGGTATTTTTGAGCAAAAGTCTTGGGCTAAAACTATTGGTTGTACCTATGTCTTCAAGGACCAAGAGGAGTTCCAACAAAAAAAAAAAAGGTATTCCTCCCTTAAGAACACCTCCACATATTCATCCAGTTACAGACAGCAATAAACATGCATTTACATTAGGGCAGAGAGCGGAATCTCTGCCTTAATGTTAAGAATTTTTGTTTCTAGGGGTTCTAAGCTATTGAACTTTTGCTATCAAATTTTTGCTTGAAAAAAACTTCATAAAGCAACAAAAGAGACTACATGAACTGGTAATGCCATCATATTATTCATGTACTTAAAAATAAGCTTATTGTTATAACAGGGTATAACTTATTAAATAACCAGAGACAAAGACAAAAGGGAATAAAGGATGCTATCAGATATGTGCCAGCCAAATTATGTCCTAAACCTGTAGTACACAACTATATCCCCACAACCATTGTGTTAAACTAACACTGTAATATTAGCATCCATCTTACACTCTATATCTCTCCATCTTTCCCTCCAAAATAATCTGATACTTTATCATTTATATTGGTAAATTCTAGTTAACTTCTTCAGATCTATTTATTTAATAATCATGTGAAAAAGGAAATCTACTCAATATGACATGAACTATTCTTAACTAAATTATATTGGCTTTTTATGCCACTCCTTTTTTAGATTATTTACTATTCATTTCTCTAATTATCCATTCTAACAATTTGCCAGGAAGCACAGTCAAGCTCAATGGTCCATTGCTTGCCAGTGCTAAACTCTTCTGTGTTTCTGTCTCCCTCCCTCTCTTCCTCTCCTTCCCTCCAACTCCCTACCTCCATCTCTCTGTTTATCTGTTTATCTCTCTCTCTCTCTCTCTCTCTCTCTCTCTCTCTCTCTCTCTCTCTGAAAATCAGGATATTTGTTCTCTAGTCCTTTGGTACTTCTTCTGTTCTCCATGATCTTTCAAATATCACTGGCACTATCTCAGCAATCATATATGCCAATTTTTCCATGCCAAGGATGTTCTATTTGAGCCAGGTGACTTGGGTTCATCAGAATCAAATATTTGGCTCACAAGTCATAAAGTTAGTAAATTTTGGGAACCTATAATCAAACCCTGGTTTTGTAACTCCAGGTCCAATAATTATAATGTGAATCCCAATTCTTTAAGCTTTCAGGTTACCAGAACTTCAGGTAAATCTCCTAACTTAAAGAAGACATCAAATTAATTCCAAACCTCCCATTTGTCTATGGGAAAGGAATTTAACCTCTTTGTATGTTAAAAGAAGGAGGTTGATTTAGATTACCTCTCAGGTCCCTTCCAACTTTATGATCCTGAGATCTAATTTGCATTTGCATAAAGAAGTTACTGAACAACAGAGACAAAACTAAGATGAGACAACTGGGTTTCACTGGTGCTGTCTGGTATTGAAAATATACAGTTCTGACAGTGCTATCTGGGGATGTATTTCTTTTCTCCAGAATCTGTAACCCCACCACCCCCAAATGTGCCAAGTCTTTAAGCATCATAAATGCTTATATCCATCCTATATACATATATATATACAACATATATATATATTATACAACATATATACATATATATATATTGTATAATCCTCAGGCACATGTCCTACTCTATCTGTTCCATTCTACTTCCAAAAACTACAGATCATAACAAGTAAGCTCCCCTCTCAGGTTCCAAAATTCCTAGTTCTGGTTCTGCTAAGAGCCATAATTAGAAAATAGCATGGCAGAGTTAAAAATTCTGGGTTCTGGTACAGGTTCTCCCACTAACTATCTGAATGTTTAGAAGCCATTTCACCACTTTAGTTTTCTCCTCAATTGAGAAGGAGGAGGACACCCTTTAGGATTTGGAATTTTAAAGTTGGAAATGATTTAGAAATCATCGAGGTCAATTCCCTCATTTGCAGAAAGGGAAACTGAGACCCATAGAGGAAAGACACTTAGACTCAAAGAGCTGGTTAAGAGCAGAGCTAGGCTCAAAACTCTTGAGAACTCAGACTTCACTATACCTTTTTGTCTGAAAATCCATAATCTTCTAGTTCTAGTCAGGGCAGGTGGCCACTTAATATTACTTGAAAAGATGTTAGATCCCTAATACAGCAATGCCACAGGGAAGATAATCCCTCTCTCACAAGCAATTCATGTTAAAAAAAAAAAAAAAAACCGATTTGCTATGTACTGTGACTGATGGTGATGGAAACGTATGTGGGAATATGAGAGGGGGAGTGGGAAGAGAGAGGACCCATGCAGATCAGTGAAACATAAACATCCTAAATGTATTTTCTCACTCTGATTGATTTAAAATGTGTGACTATGAATCCACTGCAGTGAACAGCTTGAAGTTCTTTGGAACGAACATCTTCTCTTTTAAGGTCAATCCTAAAGGAACGGCAATAATAACTTTTGGCATATGTAGATACAGTGCTTTGCAGACGGAGCATGGAGAATTATGCACTGCATGTTCCGGGAAAGATGATCCATGATTCAAGGGTGAAAAATGGCAGGTACATTTTTGACGGCAGCAGCTAACCCAAACCGTGTAACCATCCAATCAATATGGACGTCCTCATTAAAATCCCCTAGTAGCTTCGTGGTAGATTTCAGCAGGGCCCAGGCAGGAGTAATGGATCCGGTGGCCCGAAGGAATATTAGAGGTTTTAATAAAAGGGACTTAAAATAACCAGCCTTGGCCCCCCCCCCCCCGTTCCAATAAAGACCAATCGCTGTCTCCGCAGCCAAAACAAGGGGACATCGAATTTGTTGCTCGTCGGTTGCCTGTTTCAGAGGGAAATCAGATTTCATAGACAGAGTGATCATTTGTCCTCAAAAATAAAACTCCTGAAAAAAGAAAAAAAAATGGCTTGAAAATGCCTGATCCGTGTTTGCAGTTCACATAGATATTAAACCTAGTTTCCGAAAGCCGGAAAAGCTAATTATGCATTCAATTAGAGTTTCTTAATAAAGATTAAAACTCTGAAGTCTATTACAAGCCCATATTTAATTCAGCTGCCATTTTATCCACCCATGAAAGTGGAAGCGGTAACAATGAATATAAATTATAATACATGCCATAGAGCGCATGCTATTTGTCCAAGTATATTCCTATAAAGAATTAAATTTTGCTATCAGTCCCAGGATCGAGTTTAAAATTGGTATTCTTTCTTCGGTCTTTCAATGCAGTCCAATTTCCTACTTTGAAAAACAAATTCTGGGGAATAAAGAAAAGAGATTAATTTATCATTAAGACTCTGCTTAATTGAAGTCAATTCCGAACAAACTTGAATTCAATTTCTGCTCATTAAATTGAATGTGCTCGGCGTTTCTCTCTGCATTGCTTTGAGCAAGCAGCTGAGAACAAGGGACTAACATCAAAATTATTAAATTGAAGAGATTTTATTTGGTCTTCACATGCCAGCGCCGCTTTGATGAGGGGCTGTTTTGGCACTGAAAGGGAAGAAGAGCAGCTGGAGGAAAAATCAAATGAAACTAAGCCTCGGAAAATTGAAGAAAACGCGAGCTTAATAATATTTAATAATTAAATTTCCACAAACAATAGCAGCAAATGAAGTAATCTGCAAAGTCTGCGAACTCATTTGCATAATTGATGCCGGTCCCCCTGTAAATGAATAATGAAGATAATAAAAGATGTTGCTAAAAATGGGCACAATAACAGCAAATTTCATCAAGCCGCGCGCTCTGATTAATCTGCTCTTGCAAATCAGCCGCGAGAGGGGAGCGCGTGATTAACCGCGCTGAGGACTGCGGGCGGCGGGGCTGCCCTTTCTCTGGGTGTCTCTGGGCGCCGCAGCTCCCGCCGCCCCTGCGCTCTGCCCCGCTCCGCTCGCTCCCAGCTCCCAGCTCCCCGCTCCTGCCCGCCCGCTCGTGCTCTCTCCCCGGCAGCTGCTGCCGCCTCTCCTGCTGCAGGCACGGGCTCAGCCCGAGCGCCCCTCACCTCCCCACCCCATCCCCCCCCCCTTTCAGGAGCAATTTTAGTCTTTGTCTTTAACCACTTTGGGCCTGCCTTTTGGGCGCTCCGGGCCCAGTCTGAGAAAACTAGCCTCTGCAAATGGCCAGTCTCCCTAAGCTGCTAGAAGCACTGTTCCGGGGAGGCCCGGGGTAGATTTGGGGGAGGGGAGGTTGCGGGGGAGGGGAGCCTGCTGCAGACAGACTAAAGCTGAAATACGATTGTGCTAGCACAGGTAGGCGAGGAAGAGGGCTGAAATCACCACATCGGAGGTCACGGCGTCCGCAGGGAGGCCGGGCCTTTCTCCAGCTGCACCTTGCTACTGCATGGATTAATCGACATTTGGGATTTTTATTTTTAAGGAAAGAGGGACTCGGGGAAACTAGCCCCTATCCGATATATGAGAGGGGGTAAAGAGCGGGGGGAGGATCAGGGTGGAAAAGTACCACAAAAGCATCAGTATTCCCCATCCTCCCGACTTCCCATCCCGTCTAAAAATGGGCCTTGGAAAGGATAAATATATTGACTACTTGAAAATTCCTATTAAAAGAGACAGAATAAAATGCTCACGAGCCCCCACATCTCTTCCCGAGACACACAAACACACACACACACACACACACACACACATCCCTTCTCTAGTAGAAGGAAGGGGAAAAAAAAAAAAGAAAGAAAGAAAGAAAAATCCACAGAGGTATATCAAGCATTTCAGGTTTTTATATCTTCTTGGCTTTTTTTTAAGAGTCAAAATAATATTTTTTCAGTTTGTGCCTTACATTTTCAAGTGTATTTTTCTCTGGGCCAACCCAGGGGGCTAATAAAATCTCTGAAAGCTCTCCGTTATGCCAAAATACATTTTGTGCAGGAGTTCAAGAAAGTAACTTTGTGGTGTGCGAGTGAGCGAGTATGAGAGGTAAACGTAAGTCGGGGCCATGAAACACACTGAGCACTTCACAGCCGCAAAAGGCCTTTTTCAAACACAGGCGGTACTTTTCCAGTCCTCCAGAATAACTTGTCTCAGGGAAAATAAAACTGTTGATAAAACCATGGTTCAAAACTATTAGTTATTTTATGGCCTCCGGTTTGCCATCTATCACAGCGCTGGTCCAGACCCGACTGATAGGGGCTCTTCACTTGTTTATAGGATGTGCAATGGTTTATGCCTCAAATGTACCACATCAGCTATGTAGAATAATGTGTTCCTTTTTTTCCATCCTGGATCCACCTTCACAACTGGTTTTTGTTTGAAGTAAAGGGCATGTTTTTTATTACAGGATAGAAACTTAATTCTCTAGATGGTTGAGAGATACTTTTTTTCTTCCAAGTCCTGAGCTAGAGAAGAGAAAGAGAGGGAGGGTCTCATGTTTACCCTTATTTCAAACTCCAATTGAATCTATTTAACTTGACCAGTTTTAATCAAGTCTAATAAGCCACAACCTTGCTTGCTTAGGTACAAAGAAGCCTGTTCACTCCTTGCTGCCTTCCTGCCACGCCCCTTGCCTTCAAATTTCTCTGTACAAGGATTTTAAATAAGCTCCATGATTCCTTTGCTTCACCACATTCACTGCCATCAGGTACCTTTATTTTTCTGGAGCATCTGTCTCATGCAAGTCTTCCCCTCTACAAATCATTGTCCAGACATATTCAGGGAGACATGCCTAAGGGTCTATATGTGACCTTCTCTGAGTTCAGTGCCCTCATCTGTAAAATGGGGATAATAATAGCATTTATCTCATAGGATTGTTGTGAGAGTCAAATGAGACCCTGTATATAAAACACTTCCCAAGCCTTAAAATGTTAGATAAGTGTCAGTAATTATCATTAGCCAGGGAATATCCATCTATGATTTAGGAGAGCAGTCCCAGGGAGTTGCTTGAAATCCTTAGCAGTTGAGTGATTTGCCCAGAAGTCATCAGCTCATAAAACTTGAAAGAGGTCCAAGACTTGATCAACTCCTACAGATTAAAAGAAAATTTTGACTCCAATCACAACATTCTATCCTTAAAACCACACTGCTCTCCTACATAGATACTCTAGTTCTCCATTGTATTTTTTTTAACTTTTTTTATTGTTTTCTTTTTTTCTGGTTAGACATGTACACTAATTTTTTCAATACACAATTTCTTTTTGAATCATTTTGGGAGAGAAAAATCAGAAAAAGAGAAAAGCCACAAAAGAACAAAAAACCAGAAGGAAAAAGGAAAAAAGTGAACATGGCATGTGTTGATTCTCCATAGTTCTCTCTCTGGATGGAGATGGCATTTTCTATCCAAAGTTTATTGGAATTGCCTTGGATCACTGAACCACTGAGAAGAATCAAGTTTTTTGTAGTTGATCACAGCACAATCCTGCTGCTACTGTGTACACTGTATTTCTGGTTTTGCTTGTTTCACTCAGCATCAGTTCATGTGACTCCAGGCCCTTCTAAAATCAGTTTGTTCATCATTTTTATAGAACAATAATATCCCATTACTTTCATATACCATAACTTATTCAGCCATTCCACAATTGATGGATACATTTTCCAATTCTTTGCCACCTCAAAAATAGCTGCTACAAACATTTTTGCACATCTGAGTCCTTTTTTCTTCATCATTTTCTTGAGATACAGATCCAATAGTAGCACTGTTGGATCAAAGAGTATGAACAATTTTATAGTCCTTTGGGCATAGTTTCAAATTGCTCTTCAGAATGGTTGGATCATTGCACAATTCCACCAACAATGCATTAGTGTTCCCGTTTTCCCATATCCTCTCCAATGTTTATCTTTATCTTTTCCTCTCATCTTAATCAATCTGAGAGGTGTGAAGTGGTATCTTAGAGTTGTTTTAATTTGTATTTTTATAATCAATAGTAATTTAGAGAATTTTTTCATGTAACTATAGATTGCTTTAATTTCATCATCTGAAAATTGTTCCTATCTTTTGACCATTTATCAATTGGGGGAACTGTATTAATTATATCAGCTGTATACATTTCTCCTCCCACATACAGATAGTGACTCATCAGTCCCTGCCCATCCCTTGCTACCTTCATCCATGAGCTCCCACAAGACCTTGAGAAGGTGAAAGAGTAGGTATCCACTCAACAAAGTAGATTCATTCCTCACATTCACTTGATATCAGGAATATACCAGGGCAGCATGAGAGCAGTCTTATCTGTTGTCCCTGCCTCTCCCTGAAAACCAGCCCATTTTCTTTTCCAGTTGGGCATTTCTTTGACATCATCTTTTTTAGTTCTTTGTAGCATGTAGAATGAAATAACAAGAACTTAGAATTGCATAAATACTTTAGGAATCACAAACAACATCATGTATATATCTCATCTTTTCCTTAAACAACCCCAAGAGCTAGGAGCTATTATTATATCTATTCTATAAATAAGAAAAGAGAAGATGAGAATGATTTGCCCAGAATCACATGGCTAGTAAGTATCTGAAACAGGATTTGAACCAAGTTCTTCCTGATTTCAAGTCCAGCACTTTTCCTTTGGTGGTTAAAAGTGTACCAAGTGGCAACATTTTAGAAAAGGCAGGGGAGATGCAGGAGTTTGGGGGAATAGAGTTACCAAAATATGGGAAGAATAAGAATCATAAACTATATAAGATAGAATGGGAAGAGTTGGGCTGGGCTGGGCAGGGCGAGGCTCAGCAGAGATGAGACAAGATGAGATAGGGTGGAATGGGATAGGACAGGATGAAATGAGATGGAATGAGAGAGATGGGATGGGATAGGGTAGGATGGAATGGACTGGGGTGGAATGAAAGACATAGGATGGGATAGGGTAGGATGGGATGAGTGAAATGGACTGGGGTAGAATGGGAGAGATGGGATGTGTTAGGCTGGGATCCAAAGAATTGAGAGGAATACAACAATAAACAAGCTATGTGACTAGGGTAAGGATCTGCATCCGTGAAACAAAATAAGGACTGATTTTTGAGCTGTAAAAGAGATGTGTTTAGATCAATACCAAGAGAAAGAGCGTAAGAGCTCTGGAAGTTTTTATAGTTTAAAAAGTAATATTGCACAGGATTCTTATAGTGGATAGGAACCAAGAAGCTTCTGGATGCTGTTTCGGGAAAAGGACGAGGTGACAAATTGCCTTGAAGTGAGAAGACAAGTGGAGGAGGCTGGGAAGGAAGAAAAGAATTACCGCAGTCAAGATGAATTGTAGACCCTTGTAAGAGTTTCATCAGAAGAGGGGGAATCATAATGCTGTTGCCTGATGTATTCCAGAGGGACTGTATCAGGATAGAATGGAAAGTACCTTGAGACCAATTAAGCCTCAGGTGTCAAAGTAAATGATCAAAGGTCAACTAATTGTTCTGCACCAAGCATAGGGAAGGACCCAGGTTGCCTGAACACTAGTCTAGGACAGCTTCCTAGAACCACAGGACTTCAGAGTTGAAAGAGACCTCAGGGATCAACTTGTTCAATCTACACATTAACACGAATCTCCTCTACAAAGCCTTGAAAGATGATTAGCCAATCTCAATTTACCTGCTTAGAGTGATAAGAAATCCCTTAGCTCTTGGGTCAGCCCATTTCTGCTAACTGTAAGAAGTTTTTTTTTGTCTTGTTAAATTAATTTAAATTAATGCAATTTCAAAGATCTCAGAATCTGAGAGACTTCAGCAGCCATCCAGTCAGAGCCATAAATTATGGCAATACTAGTATAATTCTCCCTCCAGGTGACTGTTCTTTAGATACTAGAAGACAGTTATTATGTTGTCCCTGAGTCTCCTCTTCTCTAAATTGAAACTCTTCTCTAAACTCAGTTCCTTTAATCAATCTTCCTATGAAGTGAAATTAAGATCCTTCACCATTCTGATTGTTTTACTCTTCAGTTCACTAACATCCTTCTCAAACTATGTTAGCCAGAACTGAGCACAGTAGTCTAGATGTCCTACCATCCACTAATCCAAATTCTACTCTCCAGGACTAAAGTTTTTCCCTTCTTTGCCTTGACTTACTTTAAAAAGAGAACACTATGGTGGCATCTCAATAGGGAGTCAGTTCTGCCTCTGCCTCTGCCATCTGTTCCAAGATGGCAGGAGGGGAAGGGAGATAGAGATGACAGAGAGTAGAGAGAAAGGATGGAGAGAGAAGGAATTGTGTAAGAAGAGTAGAAATAAAGGGAATGGTCAGAAAATAGAGTAAGAAAGGACAGAGAGGAAAAGAAAAATGAAAGGGGGAAAGGAGAGGGAGAAGAGAAGGGAAGGTGAGAGAAGAGAAGGTTGAAGAAGGGGAAGGAGAATACTTCAAAGTATTAAGTTTTATATTCCACCACAGACTTTTCTTTAGTAGGCTAAATATCATCATTTCTTTCAAATGTTCCCAGATTTCTCCCTAACTTGGTTGCCTTCCTCTGAACTCCCAGCAATTTGTCTATACACTTCCAAGATTGTTTCACCCAGAATTGAACATAAAACTCCAGATGCCTTCTAACCAAAATTCTAAAATTCTTCATTCTGAAATTTAACTCTCTATTAATGCAATGTAAAATCAAGTTAATTTGGAGGAGAAGGGAGGGATACTTGGTCACATTGTTGATTCATGGGATCCCACTGTTCACTGAAACCTCCAGACTTTTTTCATTAAAATCATTCATTGTCTTGCCACTTTTCCTCCCATGATGTACGTGGATAGTTGATTTTTTTGAGCCCAAGCATATTTGTTTGCTTTTTCTCCAAGTCGTTTCCTCAGCCTTCATGTTATTGCTCCTCTCCTTTCTCGTATTATTTATATTTACTTAATACATATTTTGTCTTCACCTGTGTATATATTCTATCTCCCTACTGCAATATAAGCTTTTCAAAGAAGGTACCTTTTATTTTTATATGGTATGCCCAGCACCAGGCATAGTGCCAACCACAAAGAGATACTAAATAAAGGTTCATTAAATGAATAAAAATGGAATTGAATTTCATTGAATTTGGATAATTGTTTTAGATTATCAAGATCTTTTGGGAATCCCAATTCCTTTATCCAGTGGCTTAGCTCTCTCTTGGTCAGCTGCAAATTTGATAAGTATGTCACCTATATATTTATGCAAGCTATTCACATAAATGTTATAAACAGATCAATGGAACACTCAGCTAGAGATCTCCTTTAGTTTGATAATCTGTTTGAGTACTCATTCAATCAGTTTCAAATCCAGGTAAAAATATTGTTATCTATTTCAGAGGTGTCACACTCACTGTCCAGTTTTACTCTTCAATGTGGTCTGAATCAGATAAAAGTGTGATTGGGAAATGTTTCACAAAAAAAATACAATACAACATAAATAATGTTAATATGTGCTTTTGTAAGTCATTATAACAGTCTATTGGAATCCATTTCCATTTGAATTTGAGACCACTGATCTACCTCATATTTCTCCATTTTATCCTTAAATATATCAAGAAAGAAAGTCCAATTGATTTACTAAAACCCTCAGTAAATTGTGTTCCTATTATTCTTCTGATCAATTCATTTGATAATTCCATTTTTTAAAAAAAAGAAAAATCACAGTCTGACATGTTCTGATCTTGATAAACTCCTTGTTTTTAAGTGATCACAGCTTCCATTTCAAAACCTTCACAAATAAGCTCTTTTAAAATGCATTCTAGATTTTGTCAAGGAATTGAAATTAATCTCATGCAATTCAGTTTTTTAAGATTAAATATCTGTCCCTTCTTGGAAAGCAGGATAAGCTTTGCCCATTTCCTATACCTCTTCTCTCCCATTCTCTTTAGATTTTCTCAAGTCTACCAACAATGATCTAGCAATCCCATCCATCACTCTCTAGCTATATATGCATATCCTGGGATATGTTCACCCAGACTTGGCAATTTGTGTTCATTGAGGGAAGGGAAGGCAAAGGAAGGAAAAGGAAGGAAAGGAAGAGAAAGGATGGGAAAGCAAGGGAAAAAAAACAAGTGCTTCTTAAGCACCTACTGTGTGCCAGGCATAATATTAAGCATTGGCTCCTCATTTGATCTTCATGTCAAGCCCATTAGATGGATGCTATTATTATTCCCATTTTACATGTACAAAAACTAAGGTATACAAAAGTATATACTACTAGTAATGTCCAAAGCTATATTTAAACTTCCTGACATCTGGACTAGAGCTCTATCCACTGTACTACCAAACACCAAGGACTTTCTTGCTATTTTGTGTACCTTTGACTTTCACTCTGTATCAACCATTTTTGTCACATCCTTGATTCAGAAACTATTTGCCTTAGTAGAGGAAACAGAAGTAAAATGACAGTTAAATAGTTATAACTTCTCCTTGTCATCTGCAATTATCATGCTATTCACCCCAAATCACCAACTTATTCATTTTCTGAAATTTTTCTCTGGTCCTCAACATAGCTTTTTTTTTTAAGTCTGGATTTTTTTGTTTCTTTTCTTTTCTTTTTTTTAATGACTCAATTTTTTTCTTAATTTCCATACTCATGATCCAATTTCTTATAGATTTATAGCATATTTTCATTTTCATCATAATGTGTCTACCTGTCTTTGCTCCTATCTTTCTTTATATTTTTAATCTAATTTGCTCTGTGGATTTCCTTGCTATCAGATCCTCCTTTTATTTTTTTTATCAAATTTGTTTATGTTTATGCTACAAGAATTTTGTTCTTGAATCCTTCTCTTGAACTGACTTCCCAGGAAATTTTTAAGCAATAGGAAGAACCGAATTCAAATCCTGCCTAATAAACTTCCTAGCTGTGGGATCCTGAGTAAATTGTTTCACTTCCCTGTACCTCGGTTTCCCCATATGTAAAATAGTATTTGAACTCAGTGGCCTCTAAGGTCCTTTCTGACTTTAAATTTGTGATCGCTCCCATTAGACTGAGATCCACAAGAACAGGAACTGTCTTTTACCAGTCTTTGTATTCCCCAGAACATATACACAGCACATGTTTACATAGGATGTACTTAATAAATGTTTACTAAATGATTGACCTGGCATAGTTTCTCTGAGCTCTTAAAAAATCCATTCAATATCCAAACGCTAGGGTGCATGTTAGATTTTGCCAGTTTATCACAAACTCAATGATGGAATAGCTACTTGCCATCATTTAGGAATAAAAATTGGTCTTTATTAGTTGACATCAGTCCAGAACAGTCCTAAATTAGCATCACAGAATTGGAGGATAAAAAGAAATCAGCATGTCCTCTGCTTCTTCCTTTTTCTAACTTATCAATTAGAAGTTTACCCTAAAATGTCACTCAGCCATCTCTGTCTCATCTAAGAAATGCATTATCTTCTCCTGACTAGGAAAGAACACCCACAGCTTGGCCATCTCTAAGCTACAAAATGTAATAAAAAAAAAAGTTCAGTTCAGTTCAGTTGATTTTAATGAGTGAGCTTTTGAAAGCCAATAGTCTAGTACTACCTTATTCTGAGTAATCCTGCCCTGCAATGAAGTGATGAGAAAGTAGAGCTGGAAAAGATTTAATAGCTTTCTTTCATTTTTTAATACCCCAGGGTTGAAAATTTTAATGGGCAAGTGCCTAGTTCTCTGGAAGTTGGTAAGCTTTTGAAACTGCATTCTAAAATATCTAAAGGAGCAAGTGTACTTTAGCAATAGCCCCGATGCTGTCTTGCCTCTGGTCTTGGATATTATATGGATCCATATGCCATGAGGACACTCATCTTGTGAGATGATTGTGTTAAACAATCACCATCAGTACCTGGAGGAGAGCAAAGTGATGTGGTAGTTTAGGGCATCAGTCTGAAGCAGAGCTGAATTCAAATCCTGGCTCCAACACTTAACTATCTGTGAGACGACAGGCATTAAATCACTCTGTCTGCCTCAGTTTCTTCATCTACAATCTCTACTCATTATTATTGTGAGGATCAAATAAAATAATATACAGAAAGTGCTTTGTAAACCTTAAAATTCTGTATAAATGTTATCATTTATTATTATTATTAAAAATTATCACCATCATTATTATTCACTAGATGGCACAATGAATAGATAGCCAGACCTGAAGTGAGAAAGACTCCTTTTTCTGAGTTCAGATCCAGTCTCAGACACTTACTGTGTGATCCTGGACAAATCACTTAACCCTGTTTGCTTTAGTTTCCTCAGCTGTAAAATAAGCTGGAGAAGGAAATGATAAATAGTCTAGATAATCTAAGATGGCCTTATTCTAAGTAACCCTGCCCTGCAATGCAGTGATGAGAAAGTTTCTTTATTAAGAAAACCCCAAATAGGGTCATGAGGAATCAGACTTGACTGAAATGGCTGAATACAACAGCTTTTATTATCATCATTTATTGTCATGATGATGATGATGATGAAATAGACTGAACCAAGAACATCCAAGATTCAGGCACTGGCCAAGGCTTGGAAGGAGACTGATGATCCAAGAACATCCCAGCAATAGGCAGAAGGGGGAAAGCTATATGGAAAAACTAAATATCAAGGGACTAGGACAGATAATTGTCACTAGTCCTGGCAGTCACCCAACAACAGCCATCTAACAATCAACAAGCATTTATTAAGTGCCTACAATGTGCTGGACACTTTCCTTGTGCTAGAAATATAAATACAAGCATGAGATCTTAGGGTCTCACAGGGGGCTGCTTTCAAGGAGCTTGCTCTCCAACAGAAAAATATATTATATGCATAGGATATTTACAAAACAAATATAGCAAGATGGGAAGCAGTCATCCCAAGGAAGCAATATGGCTAGAGAGCAGAAACCCAACCATGGAAACTGAGACTCAGAGGCAAGATCCCAGGATTTGGGAAAATTGGCAAAAATAAGACAGGGGCCCTGTCCCAGAGAAATTGAGGAACTGCACGATGTAAAAAAAGGCAAGAACTCGGGGTCAGGAGTTCAAGGAGAGCCTAGTTACTAAAATTGGTACATCAGGGTAGGGCTTAGCACTGAGCTACCCAAATTATGGAACTAGGAGGCCTTATATTCCCATTGTGGTAATATTTGTAAAATGTTTAGTACTTTGTGCCTAATACATAGCAGGTGTTTAATAAATGCTTCCTTCCTTACTTATCTAGCCCAGGGCATTCGTCCCAAAACCTGAGATGTCATTAATCCTCCAAATGGCAAGACTGGAAAGATTCGAGTCGGGCATCCAGACGATCATTACATTTTACTTTCACTAAAGACCCTTTCATCTTGTTCATTTGAGGAAACCATTCCAAAAATTTTGGCGTAACAGATAATAATTCTCATCATCCCTAGCAATTATATAGCCCTTTGAGGTTTGCAAAACACTTGACAAATACTATCTCATTCTATCTTCACAGCAACCCTGACAGGTAGATAGTATTATTATCTTCATTCTACATATGAGTAACCTGAGGCAGTAAAAAGTTTTGCTTGAGATCACCCAGCTATGTAAGTAGATGAGGCAGCATTTGAACTCATTTCTTCTTGACTCCAAGGTTAAAACTTTATCCACTATGATTCTAAAATCAATACTAAATCCATTGCACCATCTAGCTGCCAGATTAGAGAGCTGGGCTTGGATTTTAGAAGATGCATTCATATGCTATCTCTGACACTTCTCAACTATGTGACTGGGAAAAGTAGCTCTCTCTACCTCAGTTTCCTCATCTGCGAAATAGAAGGGGAAATACCTTTTGTAAAAACCTTGTAAGGTTCTGGTGAAATTCTCATGAGATTACAAGACAGTTACTATTGTGTCATATTCCTGAAAGATTCCATATCCTTACCCTCTAAGGTTAATGATGGTCTTAAAAATTAATTAGCAATTGTAAAAGATTTGTTTCCTGATCAAAAGACACATGGGAAGGTAACTGGGTGTCCCTGACACTGTGATCTAAGAGAATACACTGGTGTGGACATCTTTATATCATCTTAATATGACTCTATCTTGTCATTGGGCAGCTAGGTGGCACAGTGATCCAGGAAATTTCATTTTCCTGAGTTCAAATCCAGTCTCAGACACTTACTAGCTGTGGGACCCTGGGCCCTTAACTATTTGCCTCAGTTTCCTCATCTGTAAAATGAGCTGGAGAAGGAAATGGCAAACCATTACAGTATCTGCCAAGGCCACCCCAAATGAGGTTATGGAAAGTCTGACATGACTGAGAAATGACCAAACAACAATCCTCATCATTAAAAAATATTTCATGAGTGTCCATGTTTGGGTGACCACATAGATAAGTAAGATACCCTAAATCTTTTGCTTCTCTTTAATTTTTCTGCTGTCTTTTTTTTAGTTTAACTATTTGATAGCACTTCGACTAGAGTATGAGAAGAAAAACATAATAATTAAATCATGCAATTTAACTATGTGTTATTGTAGGGAATTAAGTTTTGCTGAGGAAGGAGAATGGAACTATAAAATTAGGTTTTGTGATTCTCTGTAGGTTTCAATTATCAATATTAACCCCAGTTCCTATTACTCTGGATAATCAAGAGTTGGAAAAATCCCAGACTTCTGTTTTGAAAGAATGCAGTGCTGCTATCTGTTTAAAATCACCCTTATCATCACAATATGTTAATGTTACTGTTGGAAGGATTTCTTCTGTACCATAAAACCGGTGGCACTTTCAGTTTAGAACAATATATAGAAATAGATAAATGTGTATCTATGTGTCCATATCTTTTGTATGTAATTGTATATACATATACATACATATATTGACTCACATTTGCAGTTTTAAAGCTTCTAAAGCTTTAAAATTCTCCAAAGCTCTACTACAATTTGTAAAAGTAGGTAACTAGATCAAGTATTAAACACTCTCATTTTACAGATGGGAAAAGTGATGTTTTGAGATGTGAGGTGAATTGCTGGGTTAATACGTATTTGAGGCAGGATCTGAGCCTCTTTCCTAATGCAAATCCACATTCTATCTACTTCTTCGTGTTGCCTCTTAAATATATATACTCCAAAGGGGGAGAATCTGGAACTCAAAATTTTAAAAACAGCTATTAAGAAATTGTTTTACATGTAACTTGGGAAAATAAAAATATTTAATTGTAAAAAAGGGATATTTAGTGACTATTTCTTCCAGAATAAAATGACATATAAATATAGATTTAGATATATATGTATGTGTATATATATGCATATGTATCATCCAAGACTTATGAGAGAAAATAATACAAGATGTATTTTTCTTTCTTTCCTCTATAATTTAGATGAGATTTTTCAAAATACTTCTAATGGGACCAAATAACAACAAATTCTTGTACTCCTAAATCCCAAAGGGATTTGAGTGTTAAATTTATAGGATTATTGCTATATGATTAAGAGAAATTTTATATATTAACGCCTTTTTTGTGTTTTTTGTTTCTTTCTTAATTTTCATTTTCCTCTCCATTTCTGGTCAAGAAACTTTCTTTCCCATCATCACTTTCCATTTTTGCTAGATCTTTATAAACCATGAGCACTGTCAAGAATCTATTTCTTTGGCTGACTTCAGAGCCAGGATTCCAAACAAGTCTGTGAAACTGACACACGCCCTCTAAGATCAGGCAATGGGACCAACCAATTGGAAATTCTTCAGTTCAGAAACTAAAGCCAAGGGGAATGTAAAGTTCAAAGAATCTTGTAGCCTGTTTAGGAGAGACAATATGATAGAGAGAATGGAGAGTAAGTTTTGGAATCTAAAAGACCTAAGTCCAAGGCCGGCCTCTGACACATACTAGCTTTAAGACCATAGACAAGTGCTTCAGGGAGCTCTACGGCTGTCATTTGCAAGGAAACATGTGGTACAGTAGGGAGAAAAGTGGTGCATTTGTACATTGGGGAGCAGGATTCAAATCTGTGTGACTTAGAAGGTTACTTATTAACCTGTCATGCTCAGTTCTTCATCTGTCAACTGAGGGTATTGGGCTACATGTTCTAGTTCCTTTTAAGATCTATAAATATGGCCTTGTGAGCCTAAATTTATAAAATGATTATAAATTAAACTAATAGAGTTTCTATACTGGAAATCCTCAACACCAATAAAATCAAGCATCAAGCTATTCTCCCTCTAGTTGACATACACTTTCAGCCTTCTAAGAAATAGAGCAGGGGCAGCTAGGTGGCGCAGTGTTTAGAGCATCAGCCCTGAAGTCAGTAGGACCTGAGTTCAAATCTGGTCTCAGGCACTTCCTAGCTGTGTGACCCTGGGCAAGTCACTTAACCCCAATTGCCTCAGCAAAAAGCAAAAAAAAAAAAAAAAGAAAGAAAAGAAATAGAGCAGATGAAATGAGTGAGAGCAAGGGAAGAGTGAAGGGAGAGTCTCATTTTCCACAAATGACTGCCCCCAAATGAAAAGATTTCACTTGATTTTTCCCCTCTAGTCTACATTCAGATTCTTCCAATTCCCAGGATCCCCTGCCCTTAAAATCCCAAGGGTTGGTTGAAATCCCCTTTCTATTTCCTTTGACACAAAATCATCCATTCACCATCATCTCCCCAAGATTCTCTACTTTTAGAAATTTCTGCAATGGAATCCCATAGATATGTAAGAGATATACCAAGTTCATATGATTTTGAAGACTGGGATGGGGGGGAGTCATATTTTCTTTTTTTTTAATGGTTTTCTAAACTTGTGCGCATTCCAGTCAGTCAACTGTCAACATGGACCCACACACGGGTGGTGTCAGGTATTAAGATAAGTGTTTTGAAACACCAATTTTTTTGTGCTCGCTGATATTTACAGGTCTTTTCCAAGGGGGGTTTTCCACAGACAACCCCAATAACTTCAAAGGATTGTTAGAGGCACGAGGTGCCAGTGCTATCTCCACTCAGCTAATTTAGCTGGTGTCTTCCCCAACTTTCCCAATCAGTATATTAAGCAGATGCAGGCTTTGTCCCCCTAGTAAGTTGCATTAGACCTTTTGGCACTCTGTAGTCTTTTTATCACTCAGCTGCCAAGTTCCCCAGGGTAATCATAGACAGCTTGTCAATTTAATTGCTAGGAAACAGGCTTTCTTGTGACCATTCCAATTTTAGCTGCTACTTTAAATTGTACATGATGGCTCTTCCATGCTGTCTGCCCTTTAAAGACTGTGGATCTCGGATAGTCTCTTAATGGTGATAGAGGGAAGAGGCTAGATGGAGAATTTGACTTGCTGATAGAACCTTTGTCTTTTTTTTAAGTCACTGCTCTAGAAGTCAGCTCCCCCTCCCTTCAGCCCTGTGAAGTTTCAGGCGTCACCTTGTCCACATTTTGGCTCTTCAACACATGTACATTTCTCCCTCTCTCCAAGAGCTCACATTGAGTAATAAGAGGATTCATGGGCTATCTGGATTCTGGAACCTCTGGGTTTCGATTTTCCCAAGAGAATTAAAAAGAGGAATTGGTCAGAGGTTTGAGGTTGTCTGGAGAGACCTCTAAATCAACCAGAGGGATCTGGTTGTCTCTACTCCTGAAAGTTAATATGAATTTTGGCATAAAAAAAAAACTTCTGTAGCATTAAAGTCCAATGTTCCAAGAGATCCCTACACATAAGCGAAAGCAGGATTTCTAGAGTATATAATCTGAGGGGTCAGGAACTGATTCAGATACTTAAGTCAGCAATTAGACATTCTAAATTAGGCTTTCTTGTCGAGCTATCATTTTTTTGAAGAGTTTCATTTTGGGGCTTTACTACATTGCTAATAATAAACACTTGAGGTTTATCTAACTTACTTGCTTGTCATTGTTCCTCTTTAAGAATGAAGGACAGGGGTAGTTAAATGGTGCAATGCATAGAGCACTGGTTCTGGAGTCAGCAAGATCTGAATTCAAATCCAGCCTCAGACACTTGTACTTCCTAGCTGTAAACTCCAACTGCCTCAACAAGAGAGGGAGAGAGGGAGAGAGAGAGAGAGAGAGAGAGAGAGAGAGAGAGAGAGAGAGAGAGAGAGAGAAAGAAAGAAAGAAAGAAAGAAAGAAAGAAAGAAAGAAAGAAAGAAAGAAAGAAAGAAAGAAAGAAAGAAAGAAAGAAAGAAAGAAAGAAAGAAAGAAAGAAAGGGGGGAAGGAGGGAGGGAGGAAAAAGAAGTAGGGAGGGAGGGAGTGAGGGAGGAAAAAGAAGGACCAACAGCAACAAGATTCATTGATGTCTTTGGCCCTTTGAGGTCACAGATGTACTCTGTATACCAACCAGTAGCTAAGTTCTAGGCACTCCTTGTTGTATAGAGTCTGGATTGCTAAGGATCTCACAGATAGTAATTTTCAGATAATGGGGCTGAATCCAAATCTTCTTAGCCCAACTGTCTATTCAGTAAGACAGGCTATTTCTAGAATAATAATTACAACAACATTTATATATTGTTTGAAATTTGCAAAGCACTTTTCATATATTAGCTTTAGGCAGTTAGGGGTCACAATGGAGAATATTGTAAAGCATCTGGAAGACCTAAATTCAGATCCTGCCTCAGACACTTACTAGATGTGTGACCCCAAGCAAGTGATAACCTCTGTTAGCCTCAGTTTACTTATCTTTAAAAGAGG
Source organism: Myrmecobius fasciatus (assembly GCA_023553655.1). NCBI lineage: Eukaryota > Metazoa > Chordata > Mammalia > Dasyuromorphia > Myrmecobiidae > Myrmecobius > Myrmecobius fasciatus. Next base: position 130,611 of record JAJPUD010004191.1, read on the forward strand.
ACAATAGCATCTACTTGACAGAATTTTGGGAATGATCAAATTAATTAACATGTATAAGGTACTTTATAAACTTTAAAATACTATGTAAATGCTAATTATTAATAATTGCTATTATATTTAACAAAAACTCATTTGTACTAAATTTCAAGGTTTAGTAAGTACTTTCCCTGCAATATAACTGAGGCTTGGCTTGGTGTTATGATTTGCCCAGGATTATACAATTAGTAAGTATCAGAGCGAGGACCTGAAACTAAGCCTTTTGTCTTTAAGACCAGTGTCCTATGTACCACATCAAACCAATTCTTAGCTAGCCGTTTAATGGTGAAATTAGCTCTCATTTACATAGTATTTTAGTGTTTGTTTGTAAAATTCTTTCTATTCATTAGCTCATTTTAGCTTTACAACAACTATATATAAGAAATATCCCACAAGTACCAATATTTCCATTTCACAAATAAAGTAACTCAGCCTCAGTGAAATGAAACTACTGGTCCAAAATCTATAACTAACACATGTCAAAGCCAGGATTCAAACCCAAGATCTCCTGGTTGCAGACTCAGCTCTCTTTCCTCCATTGGCTCTCATGGTGACTCTCTGGTAGCAATTAACACTGCTGAAATTTAGAGAATGAATTACTTAACCTTATGGATTGTGGTTTGACATTGACTTCTTATAGCCAGCTGTGAAACAGATGTTATTTTCTGAAAATTTTATAAAAATTTTTGGTTTTTTCTACTTTATTTTGCCTGTCAACTGTGCCAACCCTGTTAACAGAATTTTTGTTCCTTCTTGATGAAATGGAAGCTATGACAAAATAATAGAGAAGGGTATTGAAGGGCAAGTATCTCTAGTGACATGTTGCCATCTTTTAAAAACATTACACATCTTTGCCATCTGATAGCTAGCTAGCAGATTGATACATACATGCATATATACTATACATGAATGGATGATAAAGATAGGAAGAGGGGGAAAGAGAAAAAGATAAATAAATATAGGGAGAGAAAGAGACATAGATTATAAATGTCCTTTGTATAGATTATAAATAGGAAGGGAGAGAGAGAGATAGAATGACATAAATAAATGAATGAGATAGAAGAAGAGAGGAGGAAGAAGAGAGGAAGAGAAAAAGATAGAAGAAGGAAAGGAGAAAAAGGGACAGACTAATTATAGAGAGAGGAAAAGAGAGAAAAAGATGATAGAAAGATAGATAGATAGAGAAGAAGAGAGAAGAAAGGGAAAAGGAAGAGAAAAGATAGAGATAGAGAGGGAAAGAAAGGCAGACAGACATCAATTATAGAGATTCAGAGAAAGGAAGGGAAATAGGGAAATAAGGATAGATAAATAGATGAAAAGAGATAGATAGATAAAAGGGTGGAGAAAGAAAGAGAAAAGATAAATAGAGAGAAATGGGGAAAATAGGGAAAGAGAGAAAAAGACAACAGACAGATTATAAACATAGGGGAAGAGGGAGGAGGGAAAGAAAGGAAGTATAGATAGATAGACAGACATAGAGAGAAAAATAAAGCATTTATTGAACATTCATATACCAGGCACTTCGCTAAATGCTAAGGATATAAAATATAAAAAAGAAAATCCCAACTCTTAAGAAACTTACTTTCCAATACAGGAAGACAACACATAAATGGGAGTTGTCAAGGAGAGGAGGAAAGAGAAAGAGCATTCTGTTGGGGTAATGTGGCTGTAGGAGGGAAAAGTCAGGAGATAGAGAGTCTCAGCTTGAATGAGATAAAATACGGCTGAAGTCCTTCCTAAAATGGTGGTCCTATGAAATTACCAATTGGGAAAGGAGGGCTCCAGGAGGGTAGGTTCTCCAAGATGCCAATGTCACTAAGGAAAGAAAGATGAATTGGGGCATTTAGTGTAAAGGGGTTAAGTGATGAAGGCGTGCTGATTTCTGACACCATCACCACAACTGTAACCACCCCCCTCTCTCTCAGAGACCTTTCCAAAGAAATTTTATAGCAAATGCTTTATGGAGTAGGATGCCTAATTTGAAAATAAAATTAGACACTCTTTAATTTAAATACAATTGCTCTCTAAAATAAAGGATAATGAAAAATATAGTCCAGTTTGCCCCAGTTTGTCATATCATTAATTCTTTCTAACTGGCATCCTCAGCCCACCCTTTCAGAAGCACAATATTAGATATTCACTTGTATGATATCGACCTTGTATGAAGAGAATGAATAAAAAATGAAGTTCTTAGCTGTGATCTATTTCAGATTAGCCATTTTCATTTATAAAACTGTTTATTTTACTTTGTCAGCTTGAAGGTCAATCTAACTTTAAATTGCATATTGCAGAATTTCAACAAAGATAGGAGACCCAAGCTGGGTCCTTTAAAACTAAAGGAGTGAAGCTAAGACTTAGCCGAGGTAATAATAGCCCAGACTTTACCAGGAGCCTTGGAATGGAGCAGATCCCACTGGGCCAAAGGATTCAAAGACTGATACTTAAATTTGGAGTCAAAATATAAGGGCAGAGCCAGCAAAGACAGGCTTGGAAAACATTGCAAGTTAGCAAATGGTAACTGAGACTAGCGTTCAAGGGAAGAGTTCTGAGAACAGCCAGGGTTTGAGGGAACCCTGGCTATGCATTTTCAGTCAGGAATAGCACCAGCAGAAAATACAACCACATGTTGTCAAGGTTACAAATCTTAATCTGCTAAGGCATAAACACCTATGCTAAGAATTAGGCAATAATATGGCTTTAATTTATATTTATTTTGCATATATTTCATGCTGACTCTACCTATAGAGCATAAGTTTCTTGAGGGCAAGAATTTATTAATTTTTGCTTTTGTCATAGAGTAAGAACTTAATATTTATAATTCTGGGCTCATAGATTTAATTTTATAATGTTAAAGAATATAGTAATTAAGTATTAAAGAGTCAGTGCTACTATTAAAGAGTTGTCTAGGACCATTGAGAGGTTAAGTAACTTGTACATAACCAATATGAGACAAAAGCAGCACCTGAAGTCAAGTGTTTGGTTTCATGGCTAGACCTTTGTCCATTGCCTGCCACTCTTTTTTTCCCATCAGTTCATTATGGGTTTGAGAGGCATCATGGAGTAATGGATGGAGAGCTGTTTTGGAATCAGGAAAGGCTGGGTTCCAGTCCTGCTTCTGATACCTACTAGAGATAGAGAGATAAAGAAAGAAAGAAAGAAAGAAAGAAAGAAAGAAAGAAAGAAAGAAAGAA
>JAJPUD010004191.1:133847-208618 GCA_023553655.1 Myrmecobius fasciatus
AAAGAAAGAAAGAAAGAAAGAAAGAAAGAAAGAAAGAAAGAAAGAAAAGAAGGAAGAAAGAAAGAAAGGAAGGAAGAAAGAAAGAAAGAATCTCAAGCAATGGCCTTATCTTTTGGTGTTGAAGGCAACTCTAAAATTATTGGAAAATTGGAAAGACCAAATTGATTGCATTGGTAAAAAGGCAGTTTCCTTGTTTGAGGGTCCCTAAATTCAATAAATTCTAGTCCTATCCTACTGTATCATTAATCCTTTTTAAATGACATCCTCAGATTCTAAGGCTCAATCCTATAAACCTATTCATCAAGCAGAAGATGGGAAGGATGAAGGGAAAAGAGAAATTTTATGTTACTCACTACAGATTTTGTGCTTTTCCTTTTCAAGCTCTCTCTCACTGCTCATATTTGCCCTTATAAAAATGAGGAGAGAGAGAGTTATTTGCTCTGGATTCTCTCTCTCAGTTTGAATGAGACTTTCTAATTCAGGGGACTAATTCAAATCCAGGGACTTAAATAAACATTTAGACTTTGGAAGTGACCTAATCTTCTCCTCCTCTTCCTTTTCTATCTCCTTCTTCTATTCCTCTTCTTTATTCCTTCTCCTCTTTCTTTATTTTAGAAAGAACCCACAATTCCATTGGTTTACTTGAATGTCTTTATAAATGAAGATCAGGATCTACTTTATAACTCATAACCTTGGTGAGTTGTTTGGGAGAAAGGAGACCTAAAAACTTAAATTACATATCTAGGGTCACACAGCCAGTATATGTCAGAGAAAGAAATTGATCTCACAATTTCCTGTCTCCCAACTATCTGTCAGTTACACCAGGCTGCTTCAACCTAATTGCCATATCATAGATTTAGAGCTGGAAGGATCATACAATCATAGATTTAGAGTTGGAAACGACCTTTGAAATATAATAAAAAGAAAACAATTTGATCCTTACAACAATTCTATGAGGTTGGTGTAATTATCTCTACTTTCCAGACAAGGAAAGCAAGGCTGAGGAAAATTAAGAAATTTGCCCCCAGAGCTCATAAAGCCATATTTTAAAATCGATTGCTATCCACTACACCATCTCCCCACCTCCAACCCTCCTCATCTCACAAATGAATAATCCCAGACCCAGAGAGGGAAAGGGACTTACTCAAAGTTATATAGTTATCTGAGCTGAGATTTGAACCCAGGAAATCAAGCTCTTTCCACTTCATCATATAGTCTCCAACCAAACTAAGTTCCAAAAACTATTAAAAGTAAGAATTAAAAGGTCCAAAGGCACCCATTCTTATGCATTCTGGGCTTCAGAGATGCCTTTTCCTCCTCTTTCTCCTGAAACCTATTTGATGCTCCTGCTCTACCACAGGTATGATAAAGTCACATCTAAGTCTTCATGACATTTCAATAAGCACAGTAATCCAGAGACAGGAAGCAGAATGACAAATAGCTAAAATCAATTAATCAACATTTATTAAGCCAATACAATGTGCCAGGCACTGTGCTAAGTACTATATTAAAAGCCTGGCTTGGGATTCTCAAGCTGAACCCTTACTGATCTGATGGCTATCTTGTTAGTGTCCTCTCTTGGTATATGTATGGAAAGAAATTTCAAACTCATATTTCTTTAGGATTAAGGCTTTTTCTTGGCAGCTTCAAGTCATCAAATTTAATCCCCTTTTAGACCTGCTGACTATAAAAGCCACAGCCCCCAATTCTTTACCTAGTACTTAAACTTCCTAAAGCCATCCATTGTAGGAGCTTTGAGATAAAAGTGTTCAGTCAAGTGACTAAAAAACTCAACAATGCTTCTTAAGAAGAGAACACCTTCCTTTCTACCAAGCCTTTGAAAGTCCCTCTCTTCTCCCCAGAAAGAAAAGTATTCCTGGATATTTCTATTTCCTAAAAGCAAAAAAAAGAGAAAGAAATAGAAATCAAGCTCAGACCTGATTACTACTATGAAGATCCAATAGAGATGAGGAAGGGAATTTTGCCTTTTACCTTATACGAGGCAGTATCTATTTTTGATTAGAGATCCACAATCTCATGCAAGGTGAGACCCAACAAGATTATTGTTTTCACAGTGTTTTAGTTTTTAGGTAACCTTACTAAAAAGAAATATAACAAATAAGGCAACTGCAATTTTGTCCCAAGATGCCAAAATTTAAAAAGTGCAGATGGCATTTGTCCTCTTCAGAAGGGAAAAATCAATTGAACTTAAAAAATAGCCAGAATCAATAAGAATTGCGATCTCAGACCAAGCAAAAGCAAAAAATAGATAATTTAAAAGAGACAAAAAGGAAAACTACATTTTGCTAAAATATGTCATAGGCAATGAATTAATAATGAAAAATTTTACAAATTTTTATAACAAAGGCCTAATTTTCTCAAATATATTTGGAACTAAGTGAACTGTATAAAAAAGAGCCACTGCCCAGTTGATAAATGGTCAAAGGATATGAACAGGAAGTTTTCAGAAGAAGAAATCAAAACTATCTATAGTCATACAAAAAAATCTCCAAATCACTAATGGGGGAAATGAAAATTAAAACAATTCTGAAATATAATACACTTCATGCTAATAAGAAATGGCAAATGCTGGAGGAAAAATAGGTACATTAATAAATTGTTGGTAGAGTTGTGAACTATTCCAACCATTCTGGAGAGCAAATTGGAATTAGGCTCAAAGGGCTATAAAACTGTATGCCTTTGACCCAGCATGCCATCACTAAGTCTAATCCCCAAATCAATCAAAGAAAATGGAAAAGGACCTATATGTACAAAAATAGTTATAGCAGTGAACTGGAAATTGAGGGGATGATCATCAATTGTAAATGGCTGAACAAGTTGTGGCATGTGATTGTATTGGAATTCTATTGTGCTATAAGAAATGATAAGCTCAATGATTGTAGAAAAATGGTGATAGATTTGCACAAAATAATAAAGAGTGAAGTGAACAGAACTGAGAGCACATTGCATTTGATAATAGCAATATTGTTTTAAGAATGACTTTGAATGACTAAGTCATTTTGACTATTACAAATACCCAAATTAACTACAAAGGAGATATAAAGGAAGATGCACTCTACATAAAAAGTATGTATCGAATGATTTTACATATACATATATATATTTGTGTCTAACAATAGCCATCTCTGGGGAGGGAGGAAAAATGGAGGGGAAAAGAATTTACATTATAGCTTTATTATATATCTTAAAAGAATAGCAAATTGTACATAATAGATTTGCAATTTTGTGAGCAATCATCTTTTTATGATACCATGTTATGGAAATGCTTGTTTCATTCTATAATTTAAAAATAAAATAAATTAATAAAAATATTTGTAGTAGCTCTTTTTGTGATGGCAAAAGAATTCGAAATTGAGGGGATGCTCATCAATTGGAAATGGCTGAATAAGTTGTGATATATGATTATGATGAAATACTATTGTGCTATAAGAAATTATGAGGGGAGTGGTTTCAAACAAACACCTATATGAACTGATAGTTCATAAGTAAAGTGAGAACAGCTGAAGGATCATTATGTACAATAATAATTATGTTGTAGTGATCATCAGCTGTGAAAGATCTGGCTACTCTGATCAATAAAATGATCCAAGACAATTCCAAAGCACTTGTGGTGGAAAAATGCAATCTACCTCCAGAGAGAGAACCTATGAGCTCTGAGTGCAAAACTGCAGTATTATTTTCTTGCTTTTTTTTGCTCTTTTTGTAGCATGGCTAATATAGATATGTTTTGCATGATTTCACGTGCATAATTAATTGATATCATTTTGCTTGTCTTCTTTACAGGGTGCAGTAGGGGTGGGAGAGAGGGAATTTGGAGCTCAAAATTGAAAAGAAAAAATATTACAAATAATCAATAATTTGGGGGTGGAGAAAATAGCAGGATAATTCATTAAGATAGCTACCTATTAGTTGGTCAGTTTCCTTCTCTCAATTGCCATATCCCAAAGGAATTTCTCTGCTATCTAGGCTCAAGCTACTTTCATTGCTGGCATCCCCACACATCTAAGTTTTGCTCCAGTAGTCTTGAAGCATCCCAATTTAATCCATTTACAAAGACTGTTGTTCCTGTGAGTCTCTAGTTACCTCTTCCAAAGATATGAGATGTCTTTTCTCTCCTAGAATGTGTTGTAGTGATTGTCCCAAATGTCAATATTTCTAGTTAAGACTATGTAATTAAATCAGCCAGACAGTTACCTCCTGGCTATTCCATGAGCAAGATACTTCATCTCTCTGCTCCCATTATCTCTGGCTATCTTTCATATGAGGAGTCCTCTCTCTACTCCACTTCCACAATTGACCTCCCTGGCTTCCTTTACATCCCCATGAAAATCCTACATTGTATAGAAAGCCTTCCCCAACCCCTCTTGATTCCAGTGCCTTCCCTCTGTTAATTATTTCCTATCTGTCCTATATTTAGCTTGTTGTGTATACATTTGTATGTTGTTTCCCCAGTTAGATTGTAAGCTCTTTAAGGGTAGGGGCTGTCTTTTGCCTTTTTATATCTCCAATGCTTAGCACAGTGCTTGGCACATAGGAGGCATTTAATACATGTTTATTGATCAGTCTATTGATTGAAAGAAACAAATCAATCTCACTTTTTAAGATTGAGTTCTAGTCTGGATTCTGAAAACTCTCACACTAGGAAAAAAAGGTAGAAAAGGAAAATAGTAGAAATATATATTTAGAAACTGTACTGTACACAGACTGTACATTAGTCCAAAGACCAGACCTGACTGACCCTTGCTCCCTTTGTGCTTGTGCAAGTCACCTAACTTCTCCATTTTAATTCCTTTAATGGCATAGCTTATCTAATACTATGGCTATAAGGAGAATGCTTTCTAAGTTACTAAATAAATATGTCTGAGGTATAGAGGATAGACTTGGAGAATTGTATGACTCTGGGGAAGTCATTTAATCTCTTAGTACCCCAAACAACTGAATTGCAGAACAGGTACCAATCAGGTAGCAATTTCTTCATCGGGAGTTCCCTATGGCAATGACATCACAAGTCTGGTTCAAAATAAAATATAAACATAAGCTAACTCTTAAAACTATTATCAAGTCCTGACCTAGCAAATGCTTGCTCTACAAAATTCAGGAGCCCAGCTATAAAAAATAAATTTTAAAAAGCTTCTTGAAGCTCAGAAATGTAGATGACCTGCTGGGATCAGAGAATCAATTGAGCTGAGACAGGATTCCAATTCCATCTTCCAAGGGCTCTCTCCATTTCACCACCCTGCCTCTTAATACATGCCATATGCATTATAACAATCGCTGTGAAAATTTAACTCTCTCCTAAATTTTGGGCCATACAACAGCTGATAGGCCACTCATTTTAAGCAATAGCCTATACAATCAGCTTCCATTATAACAAAAGAACCCAATATGGTCTTTTGGAATTGATTGCATTTCTCTATGAGCATGAGCATCCCAAGATCAGACATTTAAAAGTTGACAACACATATTACTGTTACTGGTAGCTTATTAAGCCATGGAAATTAATTTAAAATCATAATAACTTTTCCTATTGTTCCTATTACTAGCACAGCTCTCAAGCCTGCTTTTCTTCTGGAGAATTCTTGTCACTGACCTCTTCAAGCTTACTGATCTAGAACTATTTTTAAATCAACTCTTCCAACCCTGCATTTCAACAAATGTCCTACATGGGAATGAGAAACACTCCTTACCTGTTAAAGAAAAATAATGTTGTAAATATGGTTTTCATTACACTCAGAAACAGCCGACAGTTATTGCTGCTCACAGATCCCAGTCTACCTCTTTCTAGCACTATCACTGAGGTGCCCAGGTCCAGTGCATCCCGGCTTCTCTGAGAGACACTCCATACCTCCAAATTTCCATTGAGGTCTCAGCCCCACAAGAAACAAACACCTCAACACACTCAGTTAAGCTACCTGAGGGTCTTAATTTCAGGTGGACAATGGTGAAAGGGATTTTGTTTGGAATAAGTATTTGTGCACCAACACCCCAGCTCAGCAAACACAGCCCCACACCACCATACCCACCCTATTCCCGGTTAACCTTAAAGCAATCACATTAAAATAAACAGGACTGTCAATAGAGCAATTTTATAAATAGCTAAAATTAAACAGAGCAAGACTGGCAGTGCTAATGCATAAGCAAAGACCCGACTCCCTGCATTTCATCCAGAATTCCTGATAGCAAACTGCAGTATGTTTATTATACATTAATTCAACCCCAGCACTCAAAATGAATTTATGCCCTGGCTGAAGGGTGTGATATTGAAACTAAATATTATTTATTATCTTAATATTAGTAACAATACCTTCCAAAATACATTAAAAAGCTCCAAATTCAGTGTCAAGGATTCCAAGTGCTTAAAAATCAAGGTACCCCACTTACCAATGGCATTCTTCTTAATTTATGCAACTTTAGTCTATAGCCAAAAGCTCTGTATATTTGTTTCCCCATGGTATTATGCTCAAAAAATAGGACACTCTTTCAAGGGCACCTTATAAACACAGAACTATAATTTATATGGCAAATTAAGGCTCATATAAAATGTGCACACTGAGGTAGAGATTAACATATTTAATTTCAATATTACCTGCAAACCTATTTTTTCCCATGCACTGTTCTAATTAGTCATATAAAATCAAGTCTGTGTATTATAAGCAATTATTTTAGTGGAAATAGAAACTGGATCTAAATTAAATATACTGTAAAAAAAAGATAACACTTTTATGGAAATTAATATATCCATTTGCACCCAGGAAAAAAAGTGTTCTAGTTAAATGTATCAAGAGGGATATTGAGCATTCAGAAATCTGATTGTGGTAAAAGTTGAGGATTTTTTTAATGATTTAATAACACAGCATAATACCCAATCTTAGGAACATACCAATATTTATATTTTGATCATATTAACAAGTTTACAAATCTCCAGTAACCATAAGGTTCACTGGATGCAATGAATATTTTCCTATTATGAATATTCACTCCCCCTACAGTTGAACATGCAAATTGTTGGAAACATTTTCTCCAGTAAATGATTCTTTTTCTATTACTATAAAACCATGAAATATGGTGATTAGAATACTGAGTTTATGTTACATTTAAGGCAGTTGCAGATGAAAGATTAAGCCTGATAATAAACAGACATTTTATATATGTATTTATGTGTGTAGATATAGATATCTACAGATACAGATATAGATATAGTTTTGGTCTACAACTCTCTTGATGATCCTCAATTAGTCAGTTTCCCCTAGATGTGGGCTTACTCTAAAAAAAGAGATGATATTTTCCTTTTTAAACTGACAGAATTTAAAGAGACCCTCATTAACTTCACCTAGATTTAATTCCAGAATAGGCCATGTGTTTGGGGTATTTGAGTGTCTCCAACCATATGCTAATAAGTGATTGGTTTCCAGCCTTCACTGTGGGGTTAGTTAGCATTTATTTAGCAAGGAATTCTACAATTTTCTTAAATAGGGTGCATCTATGCTCCCTCTTATTTTAAATTTGATTCCCACTGAAATTCACAGGACTCTAGAGCATAGAGAAATATTGTTTATTACCCCATTGTTCGGGACACACTTTTAGCATCCCAACAGATGAGCCACTTTTTTGGAGATTAGGAGGTCCTGTAAGGTGGGATGCAAAGTAGCATCAGAAGTCTCTCCGGGGATCATGGCATGCCCATTCTCCATCCAATCCCACAGGATGCACAGCAGGGACTCATTCTCCCGTGGAGCTTCTCATATTATCTTTAACTCAGAAAGAAGTTCCCCATTTGCACTCACCATTGTTGCTTTCTATTACTCAACAGTCTCAACTATAGCAAAGAAATATTAACTTACAGACTGGCCTAAACACTCAACATATCACTCTCAAGTAATCAACAATTTGCTTTTGAAAACTTCCAGAGATAGCAACTGTGGAACCTCTCTCTGGTAAGCTACCACTGCCTGATGAACTTCATTGTCAAGAAATTCTTCCTTCTGTATACTCTGAATCCCTTTAGCTCTAAATCATAACAAGGGGAGGGAGGTTTTGCCCAGGGCACTGAAATTTGAAGAGTATGCTGGTATCACTTTATATCCTTCAATATAGCATGAAAATAAATGGCCTCAGGACCCAGTAAGCAAGACTAATTAGTTAACACAGAAAGTTATCAGATAGCACTCCCTCCCATCCAGTAGCCACAGACCACCCAAGGAGGACTCCTTTCTGGCAGAGCCCGCTATTATTCCTCTATCCCCTAAGACACAGATACCCCAATCCTAGACTCTCCACTGTACATACTACAGTGCATAGTCGAGGGCATATTCCTTATTACCTGCCTGCAAAGCTTTTTGCCATTTTATCCAAACTCAAGTTTTGTTAATTGCTCTCTCTTCCTATTTAAGATTATTTCCTACTACTATGGGAACTGAGTATGGATCACAGCATAACATTTTCATTCTTTTTATTGTTCTTTGCTTGCATTTTGTTTTCTTTCTCATTTTTTCCCTTTTTGATAGGATTTTTCTTATGCAGCACAATAATTATAGAAATATGTATAGAAGATTTGCACATGTTTAACATATATTGGATTATATATTGGATTACTTGCTGTATAAGAGGAGGGGTAGAGGGAAAAGGGGGAAATTTGGAACACAAAGTTTTGCAAAGTCAGTGCTGAAAAATTATCCATGCATATGTTTGGAAAATAAAAAGCTTTAATAAAAAAAATAAAAATAAAAAGTTGATTTTTTACTGTATATTTCCCAGAGAAGGTCGAAAACCATAACCATCCAATACAGCAAATGTTTATTATATACATATATATATATGATATTCAGGACTCAGTGGTAAATATCAAGAAAATAAATATGAAAAAAATCATTTTCTTGTCCTCAAGAAATGTACAATCTTGCACACAAACATGTCATAGAATGGAAAATGAACTTGATTTGGAATCAAATGATCTGGATTCATGGAATTAGAGACTTAGAGTTAGGAGTATCATCAGAGATCATCTAGTTCCAAACCCTTCAATTTATATATGAGAAAACTAAAGCTCAGAAAGTCAAAGCTACTTGTTCAAGGTCACACCATTTGAAATCTGTGGGATTTGAATCCAGATCTTCTGACTTAAAGAAATTAATTCAGGCTATTCATTGGAAGATCAAATACTGAAGCTGAAGCTTAAATATTTTAGCCACATAATGAAAAAATCCTCCAGGCTGTATATCAACAGTTTTGAAAATCAGTTATATGTGTTTTAATGTATTTTTATTTTATTAAATATTTCCCAATTCCATTTTATTCCAACTCAGACCAAACTTGGGAGTGCTGTGAGCCATCAGCCATTAGCAATCAGCCATCACAGATGTATTTGACACCTCTACTATGAGAAATACAAACAGTTTCACAAATTAGGATGAAACAAGATAGAATGTAATGAAGGGAAAGGAAAGATATAAGATGAAGTGAGGAAGGGGTCTGGATACTATAGCTTACATTCAGATAGCTTTAAAGTTTGCTTTATATATGTATATATATATTATATATAATAAAATAAAATATACATATATAAATTTTTATATATATATAAAGCAAACCTCATTTGATTCTCACAATCTTGTGAGTAGATATTATTATAATAATATAATATATTATACATAATAATATAATATATATAATAAAATAACAAGTACATGTTATTATTAAGTTTATTTTTAAAAGGACAAAACTGAGGGTGTGAAGCTAAGTCATTTGAACAGGTTTACATAGCCAGTAAATGTGTAAGGTGGAATTGGACTCAAGTTTTCCTGATGCCAGGTTCAATACTCCATTGGAGTGGAAGGCAAGGAGAGACAGGAGGAGGGAAGTATGAAGGCATTAAAACAGAAAAGGACAGGATGGGAGTTAATGAGATAGTTTAGCCATGTTTCACAATATAAAGGGCAGTAAAATGATATAAAGCTTAAAAAATAAAAAAAATAGGTTAAAGTCAAACTGTTGAAAGTGAAATTCTGGGCAAAGGAATTCAGATATTATCCAAAGTACACTAGGTAGCCTATGAGGTCCTTGAGATACAGATCAGCATTATGCAAAGTGATTTGAGAAGTTGGGGGGAGGGGCAATATGAACAATTAGAGGAGGAGGTGTGAGATAGGGGAATAAATCAGAGAAAATTTCATGGAAAAATTGGTATCTGAGCTGTCGTCTTGGAGTCTGAAAGACAAAATCAAGGGAAAAGTTATAACACCAGCAAATGCACACAGGTGTGAAATGAAATGAGTTTGGGGGAGCAACATGCAAGAAAACAGTTCTAGAGAATAAAACATGAAGATGTTGATGAGAAATGTCTGAAGATGTAGGTGGGAGATATTGTGGAGGATTTTACATTTTAAGATGAGCAGTTTGTGAACCAGAAAGACAACAGAGACCCACAGAAGGGGAGTAACATGGTTAGAACTGAATCTTGGAAAGATTATTATGGCAAAAATGTTGAGGATAGATTGAAATGGGGAAGAGAAGAGAAACAAAATAAGACTAATTATGGGCCAATCCAGGAGTGACAAGACAAGAGTCTTGGCTAGAATAGTGATCATTTGAGTAAAGAAGAGGGAATAGACAGATGGAAGCAATATTTTGAGGGTAGAATCAATAGGTTAGTAAAAGACTGGAATAGAAGAATAAGGAGATGATAAAGGGGGAGGAGTCAAAATTGAGTAACACAGGACAGAGTCAATGGATATAGGTCCAAATCCCACCTCTGCCATTTACAACATGTGGCTTTAGGGTAATGAGGAAAGACAATTTCTGCTTGGGGATATTCATTAATCATGGCCTTGTTCTTCAACTAATTCACATAAAAACAGTATCAGCTATCTTGCACTTCCCATATCATCCATGTTCCATATGTCATTTATATTTATTCTTCTTCTTACCGAATTATAGGACATTTTCAACTTCCAAAGGAAGGGTCAAATGCCTGCCAGAATCCTGACACGTTTACATTGTGTCCCTTCAGACTTTTTTCTGTTTCTACAATTGTTCTAAAAGCTGAAGTGTCTAGAATATTCAATATAACTCACCCTCCTCCCTTGTCTCAACTTAAATTATCTCACCTCAACTGCTTATTTTGCAGTTTTGCCATTTATCCTTCCTTCTCCCACATCTTTAATAAATATATGAACAAAAACTGTCATCACACTGGTTTCTGACACACTTCTTTATTAACCTCCTTCAAGCCCAAATATTGTTCACTAATTCTCTCCCAACACATGTTTTTTTTCTTCTTAGAGTTATTAATGCCTTAGAGGATATATCTTGCTATTGTATTCATATTAAGAAGCTAACTTCCTTAAATTATTGTAGCTTCATTATAACTGCAAAAGCAAGAAACACTCAGCTATATACTGGTCAATGAGGACACAAAAGGAAACCATTCATTCAGTCAACAAGCAATCTTTAATAATCTAGCAAATTTTTCTAGTAGCGACTACATAAGGATATAATGGAAGGTTTACATATTCATTCTAATCTGCAGTCTGGGACTTTTCACATGGTAGGGGCTCAATAAACATCTCTAAGATTTAATATGAAATAAGTTGGATTTAATTAAATCAAATTAAAACACATCAAATCAAACTGATTAAAGGGAATCAAATCTCTGTCAGTGGATACAGTTCTGTTGAATCAATAAGTTCCCCAGTTCAAATCCAACCTCAGACACATTAACTGTATGACCTTAAGCAAGTCACCCAACTTCTGTTTACCTCAGTTTTTCAACTGTAAAATGAGAATAATAGCAGCACTTACTTTTCAGAGTTGTTGTGAGATTCAAATGAGATAATATTTATAAAGTGCTTAGCACGGTGTCTGGCACATAGTGATATAGAAATTGTAGCTATTATTATTGTCATCATTGTCATCATATTCTCCATTATCATCATTCAAACTAATAACATTGAAGGCAGTTATATAATGGTTGAAATCACAACTGGGCCACTTGCTAGGTCCTCATGACCTTGGGAAAGGATCATTCACTTCTCTGGACCTCTAATTCTTTCTCTGTAAAATAAGGTAGGTGGATTAAATGCCCTATAAAGTCCCTTCTAGGTAGAACTCTATGAATGGAACCTAATGGGGCTTTATAAAGGGACAGCAACTTCCTAAATACTTGGGTGATTGGGGCAAATGAACTTTCAGAAGGTATACCAGATTTCTAATAATGGCTGGTTCTCCAAATCCATATTGTGCAGCGGGCACCATTATGATCCATTTTACACCCCAGTACCCAGATCATGGTGCTGATTTCAGGAGGTCTTCAAGGCTGTGTAAACATATTTTTTCTATCCTCTTTTGAAGGACTTATAATACTCAGTTGTGATAAACCTTTCAGAGGTGGTAATAGATTAGTCAGATAAAACTCACCTTTTCAATGAGCCATGCAAAACTGCTAATGATTCTGGTAGGGTTTTTGATTCAGTTTCTGAATAAAGGCAGAAGGATTCTGAAATCACATTTCAAACTCTTCAACAAAATAGCGACATATTTCTCAGTCTCCTCACAGTTTTATTTTTATCTCAACTCATCATTCCTTCAGAAATCTTCAAAGTCACCATCCAACAATCATCACTAATTCCAATTTGTTTTCTCAAAACTTTTAACCATTTGGGGATGGGGAGGAGACCTTTCTTGCTGAAAGCGTACCTTTACTGTCCACATGGAATAGTTTCAGACAGAGTGCAGGTTATTTTGACATGCCATCTTTCAAAGATTTTGTAAAAGTCATCCACTGAAAGGCTCTCCCTTCCATTTCCACCACTTAAAATTCCTATCTTCCCTCAAAGCACAGCTCAGATAGAACCTCAAATGGCCTTTCCAGATTACCTCAGTTATTAGTGCACTCTTTCTCTCTGTCTCTTGTCTGTCTCTGTCTCTCTGTGAGTATATTTCTTTTTGTCTCTCTCTGTCTCTGTCTTTCTTCTCTGTGTGCCCGTCTTTATATCTCTGTGTGTCTCTGTGTCTCTGTTTTTGTATCTCTGTCTCTGTTTCTCTCTCTATTGTCTCTGTGTCTGTCTGTCTCTGTCTCTCTGTCTCTGTGTCTGTCTCTCTGTTTCTTTCTCTGTCTCTGTCTCTCTCTGTCTCTCTGTCTCTCTCTCTCTCTCTGTGTGTGTGTCTCTCTCTCTCTGTGTCTGTCTGTCTGTCTCTCTCTCTCTCTCTCTCTCTCTCTCTCTTTTTCTCTCTCCATTAACTCTGACTCACTCCCCCAGAGCCAAGCAAATTATATCTCTCCTTCATGGTTCTATGGAGTACCCCGAGGGTTTGGAGATAAAGGGAAGCTAGCAACCTTTCTCATAAGTGATAGATCACATTTTTGCCATACACAACTAACTAAAAGATGAAGAGAATAAAAGATCCTATTGTATTTATTATTTGTTGATTTTTAAAGAGCACTTGATATAGTAGAGCTAAATGCCTCCTTAAGGACTGCAGTCAAAAACGTGCTACTGAATATTTAACAACCAGATCTGGGGGGAGGGGGCAGGGAGTGGCAGATACATATGTCAAACTTAAAGAGTTAATCTACATTGTTAAAATTTTTCTCCATCATTTTCTTGAGTCTGTACAATCAATAAAATAATAAATCCAGCCCTTATTTGTAGTATTTACTCATATTCAAGGTATAAATGCTCATGCTGAAAATTTAACAATCAGCTATTGCTTGCCAGGGGTAACAGGCTCCAAGGCTACTCTGGTACACATCAACAAGTCACACATCATGATATAACAAGACAGATGATGTTGTTAATGATGCTCTGATCACTAACTTCATGTGGGGCAACAGAGAAATACATGCTCACCAAATATGTTCTTATCATTGTCAAAAAGGAGATTCTAGAACAAAATACAAGTTGATTCTCTGTGGATGGTGAAGTCTGCTAGAAGCTCCTGTTTGTGGATGCATTGTGCAAGTAGTAAAAAGCCACAGAACACTGAAGAGCCTCCTGGAAGAGATCTGAAACCATTCAAGAAGCAAGAACTAACCATTTATACAGGAAAAACCAAATGGATAAAGAATGTATATTGTCCAGATATGATATGTAGTTGGAAGACCAAACAAGGGAGTCCATCTAGCAGTATATTATGCAATACAAAGTTGTCTATATAATGTACGTATATACACTGTATAATGAATATACTTTTTGATAAACTAAATATGTGTGTGTATGTGTGTGCATGGGGTGGATGGTGGTTAGATATAGATGATATAGAAATATATATATATACACACACAGATAAAATATTTTTGAATCCATATAACCATATATAAAATATACAAATATATCAAATATAATGAATAATATACTAAAGGGTGAACTTCCTATATATTATACATATATTATATATGTATTTATGTGTCCTATCACACATATGGAATAAGGAATATGTACATATGGAATATCCCATATGAAAATTATGTATGTGAATGGGTGGGGATTATATGGGTTGGTAGGTAAATGTAGAGAGAGATAAAAATATATACATATGCACATATGTTTATGTTATAATAAACTAATAAATTAGTTCCCTTTGTACATATATACCTAAATACATACATATGTATATATCTATATGCATGTGATATTATATATATAAACACACATTTATTTAAGACAGATAATATAAATATCTATACTACCTATATAATTTCATGATTATGAATCATGGAACTCTATAGTCTCTGAAGAATTAAAAATGAATACAATGGAAAGTAGAGTGATATAGTATAAAGAGCCATGATCTTGGAGTCGAAGGACTTGATTCTTAATTCTGCCTTTAATACTTTTCTGTATGATTTTAGACTTCACCTCTCCTGATCTCAGTTTCCTATGAAAAATCAAGGTGTTGGACTGTTTGATCCTTCCAGCTGGAAACCTACATTCCCATGAGTCCTCAAAGGTCAAGAGATGGAAGCATGGTGGGTTTGAGCAGTCTTCAGAGCACCAAGTAAGGGTGAGTGAATAAGAATCAGAGTAAAGGACATTGGGGAAAAAATTCTGATCCAACAAGAGAATGGACCGGTCACATGTCCAGAGTGAGACAAAGCCAAGGGAGAGCACATGTGTTCCAATGGCAGAAGAAAGTGATGGAGGTACCTTCTTAGCACATAGCACATCCTTCTGAGAAGACACAGACAAGAGTCCCGTAGGATAAGAAAGTATGAATAGGATTTGTACTATATCATTAAAGGAAATATCTACAGTGGTAAGACCTCAGATTCTTTTGAGTATTGAAACACATGCATATAAATATAGATATATGTGTACATACATATGTATTCACTGTGTGTGTGTTTGTAGCAACAGAGAGAAGGAAGAGGACAAAGAGGAATGTAAATTTTGTATTTGCCTACTTGTGATATGTTGTATTATCTCAAAAAGAATGTAAGCTCCATGAGGGCAGGAACTACTTTTTTCTCATTTGGTCTTTAATCCATCAAACCATTTTTACCAAGAGCCTTTTTTGGACTCATTTGTGTGTGTGTGTCTGTGTGTGTCTGTGTGTGTGTGTTATTCCCCAAGAGCTGAGCAGCAGATTCCACCAAATTTGCACTAATGGCAGACTAGCATGTTGACACCTTCATCAAATTCCCAGACTTCTGTCATGTCTCTTTTGGTTGCCAGTAAATCCAGATGGAGGGCTTGTGTGCATATACTTATTAAGTGTGAGTTTATTAATGTCAGCTTTTAGGTATACACTGCACATTCTCCCTTTTGCAGTTCTTAAGATTGACCTTCATAAATAAATGTACTTACATCCAGGAATCCAAGAACAAAATGGAGACTTTAGGATCTGAATTAAAGGCCTTTATTGGATCTTATGATAATGATAGATCCAGCAAGCAGAACTTATGTCTCATTAATTTAACACAGTCTCTCTGCTATGCCATTTTTTTTAAAAATGTGACCACAAGTTTCTTCATTTTTAAATCGTTTTAATGGCTGCAGGAAAAGGAAGACAACACCATTTGAGAAAAAATGAAACTGATTTAGAGAACAAGTTTTTTATGCATGTAGCATGTATATGTAGGGAACCCAGTATTTTTTTCAAGATTTAGGGATAAGTATTTTATAAGATATAATAGTATGTTTTTGTTGCTACAGTTAAACAGAAAATAACATATTTTATATGTGTTACATATATATATATGTTTTATATATGTCATATAGACACATATAGAGGTCCTGGCTGTAGGAGCTTTCATTGAGCAATAAGATGAAGGTGGCCATATTTGAACTCTCAAGAACTTAACCCAAGTGCTCAAAAGAGATATTGACAAAGGATGTGGCATTTTGAAATGCAAATTTTGCCTCCCCAGTCTTCTCCCTAGTATTTTGTCTTGAATAAGTTTTTTTTTTCATTTTTTACTTCATAATCCTAGTACCTAACACACTGCCGTATATTCATTTTGCATTTCATTGGCATGTAATATGAATTAGAAAAACTCCATCTCTAAAGATTGGCTATTGGGGCATTGAGAAGGCATCTTATCTATAGTCAAATAAGCAGAATATGTCAAAGGTATGACATGAAATAGGGTCTCCATGAATATTAGATGGTTCCCTATTCACTATATCAGATTGTATCATCTCTTGTAGGTATTTACCAAATGCTGATTGAATTGAATTATGTTTTAAATTAAAATTAAGCTAAAAATAAGTGATTATTGTCAATTAAGAACCTATCTTCAAACTGTATAGATATGTATACATGTATTGTATTTGTCATATAATTTATCCTATCTAGCATGTATTAGATTACCTGTCATCTAGGGGTGGGGGGTGGGGGGAAGGAAAGGAAAAGCTTGGGGAAAAAAAAGTTTTTTTGCAAAGGTCAATGTTGAAAGGTCACTCGTATGTTTTGTAAATAAAAAGCTTTATAAAAAAAAAAGAGAGAGAGAATTAGTCTAGTCTTGATTGAATACTAATGTCTCTTCCACTTGAGGACCACAAGCACTAAGCTCCCAGTTTGCCTGAGGACCAAATGAGACAGTTCATAGAAAATGTATCTTAGATTTTGAAACTTTGTAAATGCAAGCTATCAATTATAATTAATCTATAATAAATAGAATAAGACAAATCATAAAAAAGAACCTATCTTCAGATTAACAATATGAAAAAAGCCATCCCATTTACCTATGTTAAATTGTTTAATTAAACTCATCTCTCTAGGACTCAATTTCCTCATCTTTATGAATCGTATATAAAAGCAGCTAAGTAGCATGGTGAATATAGAGTTCTGGACCAGAAAGACTCATCTTCCTAAGTTCAAATCTGAGCCCAGATACTTTCTACTTATGTGAACCTGGACAAATCAATTAACACTATTTGCCTCAATTTACTCATCTGTCAAATGAACTGGAGAAGAAAATGACACACTATTCTGGTATCTCTGCCAAGAAAATCCCAAATGGAGTAGTCAGACATGACTGAATGTGACTAAACAACAGTAAAGATCATAAAGAGTCCGTGATTCAATTTGCTCCTGAAGAAAAAAAAATTAATTTCAAGGATCCAGTCATTGTTATTTGCACAGAGAATTATATAGTGATGGGGAAGGGTTGAAAACAGTTTCCTAATCATATTTTGATTAAGTTCCTTTTCAGCTGGCTGAAGGAGTACCTTGGAAATACTTGCCCTATCCAGGGTAGGTACAATAAGAACTAAAAGCAAATGGATTTCTGATGGAAAATTAGTAGATGAGTAAATAAACAATGGAAATGTGTTCAAAAGCAGAAGTGATCTAAACTTGGGTGTCTATTACCTTCTGATACTCTCTAGTTATTGCTCTTGACTGAACATTTACTCGCAGAGAGGAGATATTTATTCGCCAATGGATGGTGGAAAGTATACGAGGTGACCCTATGAATTGTTGGATAGGAGATGATAAACTAGAACACATAGGAGATGCCCAGATATTATGTCCAATGAGAAAGCAAAAAGAAAATCAGCAGATCATAGCATGTGACTCAAAGTAAGCTGTTGCTGGTTTGGCAGATTCCTGGGAATGACTTGCTCATTTATGCTGGTGCCATAGCCAAACATGTTTCATGGACATCTGTGTTTTTATGTCATGATCCCTGTGCATGTCTAGTATACCCTATAAGAGTATATGTATTTATAGTGAGGGTGAGCTCCCAAGTTTATGGAGAAAATATTCTGTCACTATTTAATGACTATATTTTGTTTGAAAGTATCTTTGCTTTGAGCTCAAGCTGGTTATTTAAAGCAAATTGGCTGTGAGACAGTTGGTGATGCCATAATGGACAGAATACTGAACCCGAAGTCAAAAAAACTCATCTTCCTGAGTTCAAATATGGCCTCAATTGTATGATCCTCAGCAAGTTACTTACCCCTGTTTGCCTCAGTTTCCTCATCTGTAAAATGAGCTGGATAAGGAATGGCAAATCACTCTAAACCTTTGTCTAGAAAACACCAAGAGGGATCACAAAGAGTTAGTCATGACTAAAAAAAATGGCTGAACAGCAACAAGCTGGCTATAAACATCAACAAGGATATCTTTAGCTATGATTTAGAGAAAATTTTGGCCCATAAAATATGTAAAACATCAATTTTGGTTGACCCTTTTGTAAGTGATAGGAAAGAGAGCTAGTTGCTATATCTATAAAATTAATTGGACCAAAGTCTCATTCATCTCTAATATTCTATAATATTCAGAATACTCCCTTCCTCTAATAACTTCCTCAAATAAAAGCCCACTGACACTTAGCACAGAACCTGGCTCATAAGAGGTGCTTAATAAATGTTAATTGATTGATTGATGGATGGCTGTGTGACTTCTAGAATTTAGGATATATTAGGAAATGACTATTAAGAATTCCCTTTATAAAGGCCCTTCTTTTCAAGTATCTACCAAGGTCAGATGGTGACTCCTAGGAGGTTAAATCACAAATAGAACAAGAGTTGGATTTTCATCTATTTCCATTGGCCTATGAGAGAGCTCGTTAGCATCCTCTGCTAATGAATACTAATGGAGCTGGTGAGATAGCTTCTCTACTTCTACAAACAAGACCAGAACCTGCTGTGCCCCAAAATCATTGGTGTGAAGTAATAATAAGGGCTCAGGATGGCTAGTTTTTTAATTCCTTTTTATTATTTATTCTTTGATTTTCACCATCTCTGTTCCTTATTAATGATGAACAAGGTAGACTGGACCTTCTACTATAAAGAGTAGGAATGGGCTGCTTTCCTTACATTTGTCAGTTTGAGTCACCCATAAAGTTTGAGGTCAAAATAGTTCTGGGTAGCTGGAAGTGACCTCTCTGGCCATCAGAAGAAGAAAATTGGGTCCTCTCTTTTTATTGTGAAGGGACTCAAGTAATGACAGTTGAACCAATGGATTGCCATAAAGTACAGGGGGCAGTGACAGAAAGAGTGGCAGACAAATTAAAGAGTAAGTCCTGTTTAGCAATTTGGGGTGACAGCACTTTAAATTTTTACTGTGGTTGTTTAGGAATGACAGAATGCAGAGAGAAAGGCAGCAAACCCATTATGAAAAGGAATGTGCGTCAGGGACTGAAAAAAAATGAAAAAATAAAATCTCCAGTCTTCCAAATTGGGAGAAAAGATTTTTTTTACATATATGATTTAAGTAGTAATCCATTAACCTTTCACACAGTCTTCAAATTTCCCATCGCCACTTCTTGTCATTAACCTAATATTTGAATCAAGATTTCCAGCAGCTTTTATGTTGCACAAGTCCTACAGGGAAGTCATTAGGATTTGAAATAAGCATTTTCTGTCACTCTTTCCAAGTAGCAGACCGTGATGTCACAAAGTGTCCAATTATGACATCAAGATGGAGGTCTAGTCTCATAAAATGTTAGTTTCCCAAAGGGAAACATAGAAAATACTCTGCTCATGAATTCTTAAACAATGGGCAAGGAAGAAAATAGTACCACGATACTCTCTGCCATTAGGGTAATCCTGGAGGGTAGAAAAAGTATCCCTCAACAGTGGATTGCTTTATCCAAAGTTTTGGGAGGGGGTGATTATTTTTGGTTTTGCTTTCACCTCTCAGTTGGTCAGGACAGCTGAAATGCCTGCCATTAAAGTCACTTCTGAGAATCAACTTATTATCTCTAGAAGGCCACTCACTGTTAAAAGGTTACTGAGCCCCCAGCAGAGTAGTGAGTGCCACGACAGTTGGCAAAGAGTATTGCCACTAGAAATGACAAGGGACTAAGGCACTTCTAGGAGGCATAGATGGCAAGGGAAATTTGTTCTCTCAAGGGGAGGGGAGACAAGAAGAGGGGATCGGAATATAGTTGGCAGTTTGCCTTTAGGCAAAACTTACCTCAGCTATTCCAAAGCAAAATGCTTAAAGAAATAGGGTATTTTGTTAATGTTAAAAAAAATTTCATCACAATTCCAACAAAAGTTTGTCCTAAATTTGGAGGAAGGAACTAAGCATTTAGCTACCATCTACTATGTGGCAGCCTTCCTGCACAAGTATCTCATTTGATTCTCATATATACCCTGAGAGGCAGATGCTATTATTATCCCCATTATACAATTAAGGAGAATGAAGTTAAATAATGGGTTAAATTATCTTCCCAGAGTCACCTATTGATTAAATATCCTGAGAGTAGATTTGAACTCAGATCTTCACGTCTCCGAACACAGGGCTCTATCCACTGCACCCCCAGCAAATGATGGAGAACAAATAAACTACATTTCCCCTATTAGAAGCCATAAGACAACATAACCAGCATGAACTTGTCATATACACAGTCAGAGAGAGTTAAGAAATATAAATCCTTGCCTATAAAGCAAAGTAGTACAGTAGAGGAAAAGCCCAGGAATCAATACCAGATGGACAAGTAATTTGAACTCTCAACGCTCTAGAGTCTTTTGGACTCTTAAGTTATATAACTACATGAGTGGAAATAGTTCCCAAACCAAATTTTCTCTATACTAGCAGTTCAAGAAGTGTAGACCACAAACCACTCATGATCTTCCAGACCCTTTCAGGGGATCCTCAAAGTCAAAACTATTTTTATAATAAGACGAAATCATCATTTACCTATTAAAATATTCCTCCCTTTTCTAACTATATATCTCTGTAACAATGGATTTTCTTCCTCAACTTCAACCAAAACAACATATCCCAATAGCTTGTATGTAGAAGCAAACAGGAGAACCCAGTTGTCTTTTAAAAAACTATACATTAAAGAAATTAACAAAAATATTTTTGAAAATTGGTTAAAATGCTCATTTTCTTTTATAAAATGGTTATTTTCATAAAAATAATATATTTTATTTTATTTTAATAAATAAATATTTTAATTGTATCCATTTTAATATAAGATAAATATATGATAAATATCAATAAATATAACATGCATGAATAGATGCTATTTGACATCCTCAATAATTTTTAAAAGTATTAAGGGGTTCTGAGATAAACAAATTTGAAAAACCTTGTCCTATACCAATGGAATAATAAAGCTGGATCAAAAAAAAACAAATATCTCTAATAACTTGATGCCATCTTTCATTCCAAAATTTTTACTTATATATGAAATGTGTTTGGAGTAAAAGAATCTAGAAATATGGGAGGGTATGTTATTTGTTGAAAAATTCTAATGTAAAATAAAGAAAAATTCTAATATAATAGTATCATAGCTGTTTTTCTTAATAATTATATCTGAAATAAATCTGTGGTCCCATCAAGCTTGATGTTTCTTCCAATGTCATAACACACAGTTCATTTCTGGCTTCCCATTCTGTGCAACTTTTATCCATGACTGCCTATCAGTTCACTATGAGGGACCCATACAAAGTACTACAACTCTTCATCACTTTCTTATGATAATGGAAGCATACCAATGGAGAACTTTGGCTGTCCAGTTAGTATTGTTATCTTTTTATAAATTTTATTTCTTTCTCTTCCTTCATGACCATCCTATCTTCTCTTCCTAACATACATATCTTGGTGACATCTTTATTCCTGCTCTATCTCAAAGGTCCTCCCTGGTTATATATGTTACAGCCTTCTCAAATCATCCATGTAAGTCTCCACTAACTTTATATGTTTTCATTTCTTCAGAGAGTATTGGATTCCATTTCTATAAGCCATACAATACTACCAATAGGATATTGGTATTAAAAAAGATGGGCCATTGTTTCTGGGGAAAGTTTGGGATCATTAAATAAGCTTTGTAATTTACTGAAGGCAATTCAATCTTTTCTCCTCCTATTTGATTCTGAACCCAGATCATCTATTTGTTTTATCTGGCTCAGATACACATGCTGATAGACAAGCCCTATGGGTTTTTCCATTTCTCTGCATGTCATAATCTAGGCAATAGATAGTCTTCATCTGCTTGGTCTTTCCTGGATGAATGATTAGGCCAAATTCTTTTGAGTAGTGACAGATCTCTTACAGGAGACTTTGTGATGTTCTGGGGTTTTGTTCAAACAGCATATTGTCATCCACAAACAAGAGCATCTGGAGCAGAGAAGTCAAACACAAGGCCTGTGTACTGTATATTCCCAATATCCAGAGTGTGGCCCAAACCAGTTTAAAATGTAATTGGGAAATCTTTTTTAATAAATAAAATAAAACAAAACAAAACTAACATTTTAAAATTAAATCAATATGCAGTCTACAGGAATCATTATGTATGGATTACTGGTCTCTGTTATATTTGTATTTGACCTCGACATCCATAGGAAATCATTCTCCATTTTTACTCTGCCCTGGATTGCCTTCTTCACTCAAAATACATCAATTAAAAATTATATAATTTTTTTAAAACCAGAGATGTTCTGAAGAAATTGTATCTTATCTGCACCCAGATGGCACAATAGAGAAAGCACTGGGCCTGATGTCAGGAACACTTACCAACTATATGACTGAATGAATTACTTAACCCCTGCCTCAGTTTCCTCAAATGAAAAAAATGAGAATAATAACACACCTGATTTGCAGGGTGACGTTGAGCATCATATGAGACATTTGTAAGCTCTTAGCACAACACAGGGCACATTGCAGGTGCTATATACATGCTTATCCCTTCCATTCATTGGGTCATCAATGGCCTCTAGAACAGCATTCAGAATAGCATTTTTCCTATTGCTCACTGAGTGATAGGAGGCTGTTCAGAGTTATTCTATATTTAGATGGTATTGCCCCACAAAAGAGTATAAGCTGGCACTGACGTCCAACACAGAAAGTGCCAGAAATGTTTACAACCACAGGAAACCACATGGAAGACTTTTGTTCTCGTTTCTTAATTGATGGAAGAGATGCCCAAGGTAATAACAATAGAAATTTATAGAATTTTTTAAAATAAAGGCAGTTAGGTGATATAGGGGATAGAGCACTGAGCCTAGCTAGAGTCAGGAAAATTCATTTTATGAGTTCAAATCCAGTCTCAGATGCTTACTAGCTGTGTGATCTAGGACTAGAGATATGACTCTGTTTACCTCAGTTTCCTCATCTGTAAAATAAGCAGAGGAAGGAAATGACAAATCACTCTGGTATCTCCAAGAAAATCCCAAATAGGGTCAGAAAGAGTCAGACATGACTAAAAAAATAACTAAAGCAAACCTGGGCAAGCCACTTAAGCTTTGTTTGTCTAGGAGGCAGCTGGGTGGTGCAGTGAATAGAGTCAGACCTGACTTCAAATCTAGCCTCAGACACACAATGACTATAAGAAGCAAGTCACTTCACCTTTTTTGCTTTAATCCAGTAGAGAATGAAATGACAAACCACTCTTGTATCTTTGCCAAGAAAACCCCTCAGACAATGGAGTCAAAAAGTCAGATCTGATTGAACAACAGAAACGAAGGTTTTCAAGTTTGATAAGTTTGTTAGACATTATATCATTTGAGCTTCATGACCTCTTTATTATCTCTATATTATAGATAAGAAAACTGAGACAAACTAAGAAAGTGAAGCAAGAGATCCTAATATAGAATTCTGGCCTCCTAATTCCCAGCCTAAATATATGTCTAAGGACTTCCAAATTAAGTCCAAGGAAACTCTCTTGGTTGGGTAGATGAATAGAAATAGACCATAGAGTATCTTATAACTTTAATTAATTGAGTATTGTTGAAAGAGAACTTGATCCCACCCAGAAGCTGACTTCAATCACATTTTTTAAGATCACAGATTCCAAGCTTGAATGAGAATCTGCTGTAGACAGACTTTGTCTAGCTGGATCAAAAATATTCAAGAGAATTCTAGGGAGTTTCCCTATTTCACAGGAACCAAGAAATAAAACCAGAAAACACAATCCCCGTGATTCCACCTTTTACTAAGTCTCATTAGCTAAAGAGAACAAAGTACCTAGCTTCTTACTTCTTTGCACCAAGGTGTTAAAGGCAGAAGACCTTCTCTAAGGAAGTGTTATCTATGAAAATGAAGTCGTCAACTCACATTTAGTACTTGTACCTATTATGTGTTACATACCTTGCTTAGCTTCTGGGAATATGAAGAAAGGCAAAAGATAAACTATTCTCAAGGAGCTCCCTATCTAAAGGGGGCAAATAACAATATATAAACAAGAGACACAGAACAATTTGGAGATAATTGTGGAGGAAAAACACCAGCATTAAAAGGGAGCAGAAAAGGAGAGTTCAGAGCTGCATCAGCTGGAGAGTAAGACAGGGCAATTTTGAGTCCCAAACTCATGCCCTGCCCATAATCAGCCTGTAGAAGGAATTGGAGGAAAACATGAAAGACATGCAGTATAGACCACCTCATTCATGGTCCATAGCCGCAGGAATCATTCCATTGGAATAACTTAGTAGAATAAGAAAGGTGACAAGAGCAAGGAGTGCAGAAAGGGCAAGTCAAGTATTAAGAATCAAGAGACAAAGGAATGAATGGACAGGAAACAAGAAATCCAGAATAACGGTATCACAAGAGTTGGAAATGACTTCTGAGTTTATCAAATCCAAATTGCAATTAAACATGAGTCCCACCTACAACATACCTAACAATTCTTCAGTTAGCCTTTGAGTGCATTCAAAGTTGGAAGAACCAGTGAGCTCTAGGGAAAGGTACTCCACTTTGGGATATCTCTAATTGTTAGGAAAGGCAACGAGATGGCACTATAGTGCATAGAGCGCCAAGCCTGGAGTCAGAGAGATTTCTTCCCAAGTTCAAATCTGGATTCAGACACTTATTAGCTGTGTAACCCTAAGCAAATCATTTCACCCTATTTGCCTCAGTTTCCTCATCTATAAAGTGAACTGGAGAAGGAAATGGCAAACCACACCAGTATCTTTGCCAAGAAAACCCCAAATGGGGTCAAAATGTGTTGGAAATGACTGAAAAACAACTGAATAACAATTGTTAAGAGATTTTTCTTATAACATGCCTAAATTTGCATCTTTGCAATTTTCTCTCACTATTTTGGTTCTGTCCTCTAGGACAAAATAAAAAGTATCCAATTTCCCCTTCTGTATAAAGATCCTTCAAATCCTTAAAGAGTTATATCTTCCTGAAGCCATCTCCTCTCTAATATATTCAGTTTATCTTCTTCATACAGCATGATCTGGAGACCCTCTCCTATCTTTAGTTGCCTTTTTCTGAAGGCACTCATGTTTTTCAGAAATCATTAAACCTCTTGACAAATGCCTTAATAATAACAAAAATAAATAAATGCTTAACAAGCATTTATTAAGCTGTTACTGTGTGCCAAAGATTATGTTTCTGTCTTTTCTAAAATGTGACACTCAGAAAAATCATGATACTCCAAGCTAGGGCAAAGTACAGAAGGACTATCATTTACCAAGTCAAAGGCATGGCACCTATCCTCAGTTGATTTGATATCACTTTAGGTTTTTTTCTGCCATATCACACACACCAAGTTTTGAGCTTCTGGTCCACCAAAATTCCTAGATGAACTAGTTGAACTCCTTTCTAGCCATGCCTTCCCAACTTCATACTTGTAATATTAATTTTTGAATCCAAATGTAAAACTTTACATTTATTCCTATTGAAATTAATCTTACTATATGACTCTACATTCTAGATTATTGAAAACTTCTTGAATTTTGAGTCTTCCATCCAATATGTTAGCTTTCCCTGCCATTTTTGTTTCATTTATAAATTTGATAAACATCTCATCTATGTCTTTATTCCAAATCATTAAAAAATGTTTAATATCTCAGCGCCAAGTATTAATCCAGAGATGATTCATTGGAGAGCTCCCTGAAGTTGACATCAAACTATTAATGCATTCTCTGGATCTAACCATTCAATCAGTTTCTCATATACCTAAATATATTACGACCTTGCAACCCTCTTCTTACTACCTTTTCTAATATGTGATTAAATTTTGGAAACTGACATCTCAAGAAGGCTTTCCTAGAATAATATATATAAAGAGAGAGAGAGATGTGTCATGTCTGCAAATATATATATATGTATATATATATGTATATGTCCATTTGAGTTGTACAACAGACCTGTGAAATGGTAGGTCACTATTCCTCATTTTAGATGTGAAGAAACTGAGTTTTATCAAATACTTTGCTAAAATATAGCCAAACTATATCTATAGAGTTTCCATGATATTTTTTATTAATAACCCTACCAAAAAAGAAAACAAAGTCAGTCTGATATGGTCCACTCTTGATGAAGCCTTGCAGTGATCACTGCTTCCTTTCTGAATGTCTACTAGCCTTCCCTTTAATACAATATTCTAGAATTTTGCCAGGAATTAAAATCAAGCTCATTGACCCATAGTATGCAGATTCTATTTCCTGAAGTCTGACTCCCATTTTTCACAGATTTTCAAAGATCTCTAGTAGTAGCTTAGTAATTGCTTCTGTCAGTTCTTTTAGTAACCAGTTGGGTATTTCACATGAATCAGGTAATTTAATTTATTAAGGGCAAGTCAGTGCTCTCTTACTATAGCTTTAATTATCCTTCTTGCCTTTTTGATCTTAGTTTTCCAGTCCAAATATCATTCTCTTTGGCCAGTACCACAGTTACTTGCCTAGCTTCTTTCCTTCTTTTCTATTAGTATCAACTGATGCCAACAGCAAGAAGATGGAGGCAACAAGACTAATGATCAAAATCAACAGGAGATAGAATTCAAGTTCTATGCCAAGTCCCAGTTGTCATATAAAACTTTATTGTTTAGTCATGTTTCTGTCATGTCCAATTCCTGTAACCCCAGATATGGTTTTCTTGGCAAAGATTCTAGAGTTGTTTGCTAGTTCCTTTTCTAGCTCTTTTTACAGATGAGGAACTAAGGTGAACAGGGTTAAAGTAGTTCAATCTGGGAGTAATCCTGATATTAGCTGCCTCAACAAACTATAGATTTGCTGTTCTTTCAACCTCCTTCCCACAATTCAGTCTGATCTTTAAGGGCCACCAATGATATTGTTTCCTCCAGGCTTGAATTTTATTGCCATATATCTCACACATTTCTCCTTTGTATATTATTTAGTCCTACCAAATTATACCGCATGCTCAGATCCCCCAGACTCTTCTGGCCCTTTCCATCTGTTCATTCAATGCCTTATGCCCGGAAGATCTTCCCTCCCCCAAGCTACTTCTTATTTTTCAAAATCCCACCAGTCCTTCAAGGTTTAATGAACTCTAAGTCCATATCCTTCATGACATTTTCCCTCTGTTCCACTGCTTGAAATAAGCTCTCTCCTCTGGGATTTCTCACAGCACATTGTGCTTCTCTATATTTATCGTTTTTTGTTTGTATTATACTTATCTGAACACATTTTGTCTCCCTTAATAGACCATAAACTCTTGTAGAACAGAAACTACATCTCATTTATATATATATATACATACATATATATGTATGTATATATATATATATATGTATTATAACAAGACCTAATATAGGGCTTTAGAATAAAATAGTAATGAATAGTGAATAAATGCCATTGAATTGAATTGAAGATTATTGTCAAAAGTGGCTCATTGTATCAGAGATTAGAGGTAAAAGGAACTTTGCTCTTCCTCATTTTCCATTATTTTTTATCCATCTGACTTCTCTGTCACCTTAGTAAGATCTTCATCCAGGCCACACCAGCCAATCACAGGTTGACCAGGACTCTATCCTGAGCCAACTTCTCTTCTTCCTTCCTATTATTTTGCCTAGTAATATTATCAGCTCCTGTAACTTCAATTATCATCTCTATTCAAATCATTCTAAGGATTCACCCTCAACCTCTTTCCAGACATTCAGTCCCTCATCGCCAACTGCCTATTGGACATCACAGAGATTTAAATTCAAACTCAGTACATCCAAAATAAAATGAATAATCTCTCCCCAATCCACCAAGCTTCATTTTTTCCTAACTTCCCTGTTACTATCAAGGATACCATCATCTTCCTGATCACCCAGGCTCCCTTTCTCAATATCATCCTCAACTTCTTACTTATAGCCAATTTTTTTGTCAAGTTTTGTCATTTCTTTCATATTTCTCATACACATCTTCTCTCTACTCATATTGCTACTGTTCTGGTAGAGAACCATATCACCTTGAAGCAATAATCTTTTGCTTAGTTTCCTTGACTGAAGTTTCTGGGATGTTCAATCCATTTTCTATTCAGCTATCAAAGGAATCTTTTCTCTCTCTCTCTCTCTCTCTCTCTCTCTCTCTCTCTCTCTCTCTCTAAATGTCTCTCATTCTCAGTCTCTCCATCTCTGCCTCTCTCTGTGTCTTCTTGTCGCTGTGTGTTTCTGTCTCTGTGCTCTCTTTCACATACACACACACACATATCCTTTAATAAATTCCAATAAATATAAAATCCTGTTTGACTTTAAAACTCCTCATGACTGATCCCTCCCTAACTTTCCAGTCTTCATATATTGTACTTTAAGTATACACCTCTACACATTCTACAATCCAAGGATGCTGGTCTTCTTGCTGTTTCATGCATGCTACATGCTATCCCCCAACTTCATTCCTTTTCAATGGCTGTCCCCCATGCCAGGAATACTCTCATTTTCTTGGACTACTGGCTTTTCTGGCTTCCTTCAGAAACTTAGATCAAATCCCACCTTTTGCAAAACACTTTCCTAGCCCTTTCCGGTGTTAGTGTCTTCCCTTGGAGAATACCACCCATTTATATTATGTACACCTTATATGCACATCATTATTTGTATATTGCCTTCCCCACTGAGTTCTGAGAAGAGTGTCCTTAATAAATACTTATTGACCAACTGGCTTCCACATGGCTTCTGCATAATAACTGATACATAGTTGGTGCTTGGTAAAAAATTAGCAAATTAAATTAAAGGTCTTTTAATTGAACTTTTACAGATGAGAAAACTAAATCCAAGAGAGACTGAATAGCTTCTTTAAGGACACACAGAGAACAAATAGTAGAATTGAGATTTGAACCCATGGCCTCTACCTCCAAATCTGAAGCTCTTTCTATTGTATAAATGACATGTCTCATTTAATGGGCCTTGGTAGACTTACTTTCTTATCCTGTAAAAGGAAGTTATGAATTCTGATTTGACCTGGAAGTAAAAAAAAAATGAAAGCAAGAAATCCTTTACCAACATAAAGCAATAAATACATAATACTATAAAGATGATCTGGACATAAATTATGACTATCATAGCAAAAATGATTGATAATGACAATTGCCATGAAACTTGAATCTATGGCAGAGAAGATAGGTCTGGAATTCACCTGCATTGAAGAAATAATCATCAAAGAAACATACATTTTGCTCTACCTCATTTTATAATCTTTGGCAGTGAACCTAAGATTGGCTTCAGTGGATATTTGTGGGGAGGAAGAAGTCAGCAGGAGCTATTTAAGGTAAATTATGTTTTAGAATTTCTAATGTCTTTTTATAAATTCTCAATTCTTCTTTGTATGTGTATTGAGATAAATGATTTTAATCTGACAATAGAGTAATGAAAATTATATCATATCTAAAATATACATACCTTACTACAATGTCCTTCCTTTTCAAAGCACAGGAAGGAGCTAATTACACGGTCTTCTGGACACAGAAAGAAGACAAATTGTCCTATACTCTCAACCGTATCATTTTCCCATCCCCAGGACCAGCATTCTCCCCTTTAGTCAGAACTAAATACTATTGGATGGGGCAATACCACGGCAGTCAAAATCTAATTCAATCCAATCCAACAAGCATTTATTAAATGCCTACTGTATGCAAAGTGCCATGCTAGGCTCTAGGGATACAAAGATAACATGAAAAGCAGTTGTTAATTTCTAGGAGTTTGTATTCTATTCAGAGAATACAACATGTCTACAGTTATGTATGTGTGTTTATACATATAGTTTTGCCAAATGAAGACATAAACAGAAAGTTTGTACTCAGTGATCCCAAGACCCTCACTTCATGTCCAGAGAATCTTAGAGCAGGAATCAATCAAGCAATTAATCAATAAATATTTACTAAGTGCCAACAACTTGAGAGGTTCTGTTGGGAAAGGAAAAAGAAAAGAAAGGGGGAAGGAAAAAAGAAAGAAAAGGGGAAAGGAAATGGGGGGAAAGAAAAGGAAAGAAACATGGGGGAAGGAAAAATGAAAGGAAATGGCAGAAAGAAAAAAGGAAAGGGGGAGGGGAAAGGGAAGAGAAGAAAGGGGGGAAAGATAATGGTGCCCTCATTCTACCAAGGACCTATTTTCTTTTGGGGGGAGCACATGTACATGTAGAAGCTTGTGCAGAATATATACAAAATAAGTACATGTTGCAAAATAAGGAAGGGACCTGAGAGATGATCTGGACTAAACCCTTCATTATATAAATATTTTTATACTGAGGCCCAAGTATATTAAGAAATTTATCCAAGGTCACATAACTAGAAAAGTAACTAAACTGGGAATTGGGCACAGATCCTTTGAATCAAAATCTAACATCTTTCCCTTACATATTTCAGTATTTCAATGTCTTTCATTTCTTTATATTTATAATTGTTTATTACTATAGTGCTACATGTGAGGAAGCGTGATGTGGTCTGTAGAGATCTGGCCTCCAATAAGGAAAAGCTGGGGGTATGAGCCCAGGAAAATCCCTTAGCCTTTCTGGTACCCCCAAGTAACTCTCTAAGGCTATAAATATGCATTGGTAGGGGGGAAAGTCCTCATTAGGAAATCAATCCCTTTTCATTCTCTAATGCTATAGATACAATGGACTTTATTTGTCTATTTAATCAACATGAACATGTGTTTGCCCCTTCAGTAAAGACACTGAAATAGAGTCACCAGACTGGCTGCTATTTGTAAAGGCTAGATTCTATGTTACCTAAGTAACAGAAGGAAGCCATACCATTCAATTCATTGTCAAGAACTATTTGTATTTTTCCACTTAATAGTATTTTATTTTTTCCACTTATATGTAAAGATAGTTTTCAACTTTCACTTTAATAAAATTTTGAATTCTAAATTTTTCTTCTACCCTCCTTTCCCTCCCCTCTCCCCACAACAGTAAGCAAGCTGATATAAATTAGACACATACAATGATATTAAATGCAGACAAGATTTGGAGGGAAGCATCAAATTGGGAAATCATCTTTACATTTAATGGTTCTGATAAAGGTCTCATTTCTAAAATATATATAGAGAATTGTCTCATATATATAAGAATTCAGGACACTCTTCAATAGATAAGTGGTCAAGGGATATGAACAGACAATTTTCAGATGATGAAATTAAAACCATCTCTAGTCATATGAAAAGTTGCTCCAAATCACTATTGATCAGAGAAATGCAAATTAAGACAACTCTGAGGTACCACTACACACCTGTCAGATTGGCTAAAATGACAGGAAAAGATAACAATGAATGTTGGAGGGGATGTGGGAAAACTGGGACACTAATACATTGTTGGTGGAACTGTGAACGGATCCAACCATTCTGGAGAGCAATTTGGAGCTATGCTCAAAAAGTTATCAAACTGTGCATACCCCTTGACCCAGCAGTGTTTCTATTGGGCTTATATCCCAAAGAGATCTTAGAGGAGGGAAAGGGACCCACATGTGCAAGAATGTTTGTGGCAGCCCTTTTTGTAGTGGCCAGAAACTGGAAATTGAAGGGATGCCCATCAATTGGAGAGTGGTTGAATAAATTATGGTATATGAATGTTATGGAATATTACTGCTCTGTAAGAAACGACCAGCAGGACTATTTCAGAGAGGTCTGGAGAGACTTGCATGAACTGATGCTGAGTGAAACGAGCAGAACCAGGAGATCATCATACCCAGCAACAACAGTATTACATGATGATCAATTCTGATGGTCATGGCTCTCTGCAACAAAGAATTGTTTCAAACCAGTTCCAATTGTTCACTGAAGAAAACCATATACACCCAGAGAGAGGGATATGAAATATGGACCACAACATAACATTTTCATGATCTCTATTGACATTTGCTTGCATTGTGTTGCCTTTCTCTGATTTTCTTTTTTTTCTTGTAGATAGGATTTTCCTTGCATAACTTATCAAGTATTTTAACATTATTAACATGTAGTGGACTTCCTGCCATCTAGGGGAGGGGAGGGGACTGGGGGTAAAATTTGTAATGGAAAACTTTGTAAAGATCAATGCTGGGGAACTACCCATGCATATGTTATACAAATAAAAAGCTTTAATTAAAAAAAAGAAGACGACCTCCCCATGCCCCAAGCCACTCCCTCAGAGCATAAGTTGGGGAGCAATTGCTGATCTACATTGAATAAGGGGGCTTCCTTATTAGAAGTTCCATAAACAAAAGAAATTATAGACTTGAACAAAGTACACAGATGTAAATAACTGAGCCAAGATTTGAACCCGGGTGCCCTAAATCTAGAGTTGAAATTTTTGTTTGTTTTTTCCCCAGAGCTTTACAACTAATATCCAAGGAATTACATGAGACACATGGAGATTAGATTACTGGTCTGGAGTTACCCATCTTGTAAGTGTCAGAGGCAGAATGTGAACTCAGTTCTTTCAGTCATGTCCAACTCTTCATGACCTCATTTGGGGTTTTCTTGGCAGAAATACTAAAGTGGTTTGCCATTTCCTTCTCCAGCTCATTTTACATATGAGAAAACTGAAGTAAACAGGGTTGAGTGATTTGACCAAATCACAAAGCTAGTAAGTGTCTGAGATCAAATCTGAACACAGTTCATCCTGACTCCATGTCTAGTACTCTATCCATTGAACCACTTAGCTACTATATTATCCACTACACCATACTATCTCTATTACAATATAAGTGGCAAAATACTTCCTGAATTCCTTTCACTTTAACAAAAAAAAAAGCAAGACAAAAATCTTTCTTTCTCTCTAATGTAATTTTTTTTAAATTTTTGTACAAAAATATTAGAAGTTGTACACTTTGGGGGTTCCCATCTACAAAAAATTTACAGGTTTCTTTATGCATAAATTTTACCATTTTTATCACTAGTTTCCCAACCATATTTAATATTTTGTCTCACTCATCCTCTATCTCTGATGTTGGCTCCTTCTTCTCAGTTGGGTTCTTCAGAATTCTTGAATCATCACTTGTCATATCTTTGATATCATCAGCCTAGTAGCAGTAATTTGTTTTCTGGTCAATTAGCTTCCAAACACCCCAGGAATGGGTCATCTTCTCAAACAAATTAAACTTTTTTATTGGCAAGACTATCACTTTCTAGAGATATTGTTGGTGGATCCTGGGAAATAGATGTCAGTGCAAGATTTTTCCAAACAAATATAAAATGAACAAAACAAAAGGAGTTACTTTTCTCACCTTTATTCTTCATCAATTTCTTAGATACAGTGAAAATTTTTGCCAGAACTGGGGTAGGGAGAATGCTTGTCTTAGAAGGATTATGTGAGTTTCTTATTCAGGAACATCTATTCCTCGTCCCAGGCAACTCAATTATCTATTAAGTTTGAAGTTCTGCAAACTTCTTTCCCGACAATAATCCAGTAGCATAATATATGTTTTATTATCCCGATCTTTCAGATAAGTAAGCAAAAAGACTAAATAATATGTGTGGGGTCATACAACTACATATATAAAACAAACAGATTTTCTGATTAGAGGTCTGACATTTTTTTCATTATGAGCTGCCTTTCAGATACAGTGATAGGAATCCCATGCATGATTTTTTAATCTAGATAATTAAATATTTGGATTATCTAAATGAGTTGCTACAACTAATTTTGGATTCTGCAGTTTCAGATTTCATCACCCCCTCTGCTCATCTTCATCCTTCATCTAAAAGTAGCTCTCACAAGCATCTAAAAGATGGTAGGTCCTTTTGCCTTCAGTGGGTATATAATGAGGCACATTGAATTTGAAACGCTGGTTTCTAAACCACTCTCTACTATTCTGTGACCTTCACTTCTCTTCTTCTCTTAAATGAGAGTCAGATTAAATGATCGCTTGAGTCTCAGCTTTAATTCTCATAATTCTATGACTGTGGTTTTGCGAAATTAGGCAGGGACAAACTATGTGCACTAGATAATGGTCATCCCATGGTCCTCCATTTGAGTGTCATTTCAATTAAAATATAATGGGAATAATTAATTGGTTGGGTCTGCTCCTATTGAAGCTATTAAGTAAAGTTTGCTGCATGGAAAGAAAATTGACTTTAATAATCATTTATGCTCATGTAAGCACTCTAAGGCTACAAAGGATGTTACATGCATTATCTAATTTGGTCTTTACAATAACCCTATAAGAGATTAAGTGCCAGAAGTATCAGAATCATAGATTTTGAGCCAGAAGAGGACTTGGAGGCCATCCAACATGATTTTTTCATTGTGTAGAAGAGAAAATGAGGCTCGGGAAGTTTGAATGACTTGCCCAACAGATAGTCACACATCAGAGGTAAAATCTGAACTCAAGACTTCTGACTACAAAGCCAATACTTTTTCCAGTAGGTGAAGTTGCATTTTTTTCTTTCTTTTTTTTGCATATGAGGAAACAAGGTCAGAAAGTTTAAGGGATTTCAATCAATCAAAATTTTAGTAAGTACCTTCTATATTCCAGGCACTGTACTAAGTTGCAAAAAAGTGGCAAAAGACAGTCACTGTCTTCAAGGAGTTCATAACTTAATTGGAGAGACAACAGCCTAGCAAATATATATTAACAAATATATATATATAAGATAAACAGGATGAAATTAAAAGAGGAAAGGCACTAGAATTAATAGGGACTGAGAAAGACTTCTTTAGAAAATAGGATTTTAGATGGGACTTAAAAGGAAGTCAGAGATTTTGCCCAAGATTTCATAGGTACTGGGAGAACTAAGACTTGAACTCACATTTTCTAACACCAAAAGCCTTGGAATTAGGACACTAGATTGTCTTTATCTTGAGATCCATAGCTTTGTTGGACTGCTGTGTGGACACCCAAACTCTATCCTGTTTTAGTTTCTGTAATGGTATTTCTAAATTCCAAGTCGTAGCACAGCTTTTTACCTTCTCATTTATGCCTAAATTAAATTCCAAATCTTGAGCTAGGCCTGTAGTTTTGGGTTTTCCTGATATGCTTTTTTGTTGAGCACTAATCCTTGACCACTAACTCAGAAATAAATTTTGTCTTAATTGTGACTGACATACCAGAATTTGGTGTCAGCTTTATTTTATTCATAAATCTACATGAACCAGATTCCCAGTCATGATCTGGAAACTGAAAAATGATTTAGCCTTTCCATTAATGCCTATTTCTCCATTTCTAAAATCCACTTCTTTCTTATCTCTGCTTCCTACAATCAGTCCTTTCCTTACTTAAAGATACATTTCAGGCAGCCATGAACAAGATTCTCAATCTCTCAACTCTGGACATTTTCTCTGACTGTCCTATATACCTAGAACATTATTTTTCCTCATCTGTACTTCATGACTTTCTTCAAATCCCAGCAAAAATCCCATCTTGTAAAGGAAGTCTTTCCCAACCCCACTTTCAAGTGTTTTCCCTCTCTTAAATATTTCCTATTTATAGCTTGTTAATATATATCTGTTTGCTGATTCTCTCTTCCATTAAATTGTGAGTTCCTTGAGGTCAGGGAAATGTCTTTTCCCTCTTTAGTATCCCTAGGCTTAGCATCATGCCTAGAATATAGTGGAAGTTTGATAAATTCTCACTGATTAGTTGAGTGAATAAACAAATTGACTTTAGCCAACCATAATTTTTTTTAAATGTGCATAACATTTGCTTTCTTTCATTCTCTTTTCTCTGTGCCTCTGACTCTCCCAACTTTTCCACCATCATTCAGATGCTTTCTTCCCTACCTCCAGAGCATCCCTCTGCCATGCCAGGTGCCTTCTCCAGTGGTGAGTTCCTTCTACGAGCCTCCATTTTGGGAACAGGCCCAAGCTAGCCATGGTTCCCTCTCAGCGATGCTTCTGACTCTTTGGACTTTTCACTACACCTCCACATATTAGTTTTCTTCCCCTATTCCTTCATCCACCTGTAATTTTCAGTTCCCTTTTATATATCAATTTCATCCATTAGAATGCAAGCTCTTTTTTTGTTTCTACTATGTCCCCCCCCAAAAAACAGTATACAGTAAGTGCTTAATAAATGCTTCTTGCCTCACTTCTCTGCCTTTTTTTCTTCTGTCAGGATTTGCCTAGCCTATTGACTCTTGTATCTGGCTCTGAACTAATCAAGTTCCCTGAATTTGTTATAAAGCCTCATGCCTGCACTTTCAGGCATAACTCAGCTAGTATTTTCTTGTAAACAAATGGCAAATCTGGAGAATTGTCAGTTCAACATGAGCTTGTCTATTTTTTCCCAATGTGCTCCTTCCACCACTCACCTTTCACAGTTAGGTCCCTACTATACTCAGAGATAGAATAGTATCATGAATAGAGCACTGGGCTTGAAGCCAGCAAGTCTCATGCTCAGTCCTGCCTCAACTATTTCTGGAAATGTTCCTGCAATTTGACAGAGTACATCAGACTGTAACATCTTCTGGGTTAGAATTCATTATTTTATCACAGCAATGCTTACAGTGAATGTACCACTTCAGATACATCACAGAATGATCACTGGATTTAGACTCAGTGGTCCTCAATTCAAATCCCTGGCTCAGTCTTTTTGTAACTTTGTGATCTAAAGCAAAGCACTCACTGGACTATGTGAATTCTGAGATCACTTCTATTCAAAATCTATAATCCAGCAATGTAACAATTAGCATGGAACTGGAGAACATAATATCTTTTTGAATAGAAAAAAATTAGTCTTTTGGTGTACACTATCCTCTAGTCTATCCATAAAACAATATCTGGTTGCCACATTGTAGCTTCTCACTTCCCTAGAGAGGAGTTGTATGATTGTATAGGCAGTCCTTTAGTTTTCTGGAATACATGCAAATAGTGCCTCATTATACCCAGAGAAATCAACCAAAGATGCATGCCCTCAGACTTAGCACCGTGTTTTGCTGTATTTCAAAAATTAGTGGCATCTGTTCCGAGAGAAGAGACAGGAAGTCTTGTTAATTATCTCTCTCAACCCGCTAGTTAGTTTAAAAAAAAACATCAACAAAGTCATCTTTTCTGAATAAATTTGTCAGGTAAGTTATAAGATGTTACACAGCAGATAAAAATTATGGTACTCCTTTCAGTTGGCTTTGGCGTTATAGAATCTATCAGTTGGCCAACTGCACCCTCTCTCCTGCCTCTAGCCATTTCCTATTCCATCGGCACTCAACAGACAATTATATTGCATACACAATTTTTCCATATGACAATATTGATTAATAAAGCAATCTCACACTTGAAATATGCAAAACACTGAACATTACAGGTCTGCTTGACAGGTCCTTTCTGATTGGTTTTATTTGCTTTAACCACAATTTGCTTGAGGGTATGATTAAAATATTCCACACATTTTTTACACCATTAATTGGTAAATCAAATAGGAAGAGCCTCCTTCTTCCTCTCCCTCCCTCACTTTGTAAACCAAGAAGAATTGAAGATTAACCTATTTTTCCTGGTCTTTTTAAAACTTTATCCCCAACTCAGCTTTAATAGTCTTGACTAGCATCCCTTGCCAGAGGGTTATAACCATATTAGCATACACATGCCCAATTGGACCTATGCCATTATTCTGCAAATCATAGCCAATTACTCTAATAAAACAGACCCAGACAATGATTGATTTCATAGTTAGTCACTCAGCTGTTTTTTTGACACCTAGGTTTCTTTCTATCCAACTGACTATGGCCCCATTTTCTGGTGCCATCACGGGTCATATCCTAGGAAAGCAGGCAATTGTCTACATCCATTTGTGGGATGAGAATTCTGAAACTGTAAAATTTCATTAAGTCAAAGTAAAACAGGAGAATGGTATATTTTGAAAGATATGCTCTGGGAGATTTGTTGCTGTTCTTTTGAACTTACAAATGTCTTCACTCACTCAAACTAGGCTAACAAAAGCAAAAGAGGCTTTAGAAGACTTGCAGGATGAGTAGGTCAAAATGATGCTATAATTAATGGATCAATGACCATTTACTGGGGCCATTTCTCCATTTGTAAAATGAAACATTTTATTACAAAATTTCAAAAATAGAATTCTTTCTTACACAAGTATGATGAATCATTCTCCTCTTTCCCTGCCAAAAATGTATTTGGGGCCAAATGTATGAATCTGTGCTATATTTACTCACCTATTAGTCATTTTTTGCATAATAATCCAATGGAAAAGTTGACAATGAAAAGCAAAGCTATTTCACAAGTAAATATGATACTATCAATAATTCATGTTTGAGAAACTGAAATCTCTTAATTGGATCACTATCTAGTTGAAAGACATAATTCACTAGTTCAAATGTGAATAATCCCAATTAATGCCATTGAAACATTTTTTATTGAAAATTACAAACTGAGCTTAACTTTATCACCTTCTAGAAGCAGACAATGATATTTAATTTTAAATATCCATCAAGAGAGCCTCCACCAAAGTCCTGCTTTCATAACTCATCTGTCACGCAACCATTCCACATCATCGCTCATGCTCTCTGAGCGTTCGCAGCTCCACCCTGACCCCCTGGCACTCCCTCTTCTTTTTGCGAAACTTCAAGGGACTCAAAAACTTACTTGTCAGATTAACTGCCATACAGAACCTGGCTATGTTTCCTTGATAGTGTATCTGATAAGGGAAGGATGATAGATCTTGGATTCCCCCACATATTTCTCAGGTAAGGGATCAACATGGGTTGGGGTTGTCTATGTTTGCACCCAAAAGATGCTTACAGAACCACAGAATGGGAAATGACTTTAATTTTCATCTAGTACAATCCTCCTTCTTCAAAAAAAATTCCCTCTTACAATATACCTGGCAATTAGCCACCTAATATGTAATTGACCTCTAATGAAGGGGAACCCACTATGATCCAGAGATCATCTAAATGTATTAGATTTTCCTTATATCAATCACAGATTTTTTTTAGTAATTCTCCCATATTGTCCTTAGAATTGCTCTCTGGGACCAAGAAGAATAAATTTAATCTTTCTTCCTTCAAATCAATAAACACAGTTCTCCTGCTCCACTAAGGACTGAACAATCCAGAACTCAGTTCCTATAACTGATCTTTACATAGGTTCTTCACTATCAATCAATCAATATTTGCTAAACACATACCATGTGCCAGTCACTGTGCTAAGCTGGTTACCTTCCTCTAGTCCAGTTTTATCAATATCCTCCATAAAATATGTTACCCCAAACTAAATACATTATACCAAATATGGTCTGACCTGAATAGAGTATACCAGGATTATCACCTTCCTTAGCCTTCACAATTCGATCTCTCTGAAGCTTGGTACACTGAACCTGAAGTCAAGAAGATCTGATTTCAAATCTAGCCTTAGAATTTAGGGAATCCTAGGCAAGTGACAACCTCAGTTTCCTCATTTGTAAGTTAGAGATAATAATAGCATCTACTCCCCAGAGTCATTGTAAGGATAAAATGGAATATTATTTTAAAGCACTTTGCAAACCTTTAAGTATAATAATTCTAATTTTTAAATTTCCTTTTTTGGAGGCAATATAGTAATACTGACTGATACTAAGCCTACAGTCTATTAAAAAACCCAATGTTTGTTTTTCAAGCAAATGATTATTTATCTGTACCCTCCCTGTCTTGTTCATGGGGTTTATTTTTTGAACTCAAATGTAAGACTTTACATTTACACCTGTTGAAATTCATCTCATTAGATTCAACCCAGGAGTTTTGTTTGTCAGAAGGGATTTTATTTTAATATTTATTATCTACTATGTCAGATGTTTACACATGAAATTCCTTCTCCTGACTCTGGGCATTTTCAATGGCTGTCCCCCATGTTTAGAATGCTTTCCATCCTCTCCTCTGCCCTCGGGCTTCCATCAAGGCCCAGATAAAATATATTTCTCTAAGAAATCTTCCCTTTAATGCTTATGTCTTCCCTCCAAGATGATCTTTATCTTATCTTGCTTATGTCTTATCTGCACATAATTGTTTGCATATTGTCTCTCCCATTAGATTGTGACCTTCCTGAGAGCAGAGTGTTTTCTTTTGTCTTGTTTTGCTGTTTTCTTTATATCATCCGCATTAGTGTCTGACACATAATAGGTACTTAATAAATGCCTGTTGACTTGATTTGACTTCCCTACATCCTCACAAACACACTCATCATCTCCAACTCTACCTATTACTTATTACATAGTTGACCTTATTTTGAATGCCCTTCAAGAGCTATATTTCATTCATGAAGTTAATTCCATCAAGTCAAATGCACATCCTTGAAACAGGATCTCTAATTCACAAGTTGTATCTAAGACTTTGTGTATTTTTATTTAAAGATTGATATTGTGGGTTTCTTTCTTTGATTTGGGGGATGAAGCTTTTCTTGGATTGATTTCTTATTAATTTCCAAGCACCTCTGCAGCTACCAGTATGAGGAATATACATAGGCAGCTTTTCCCTCATTCTTCCTTTTTCAGTTTGAAGCTCATTTGAAAGTTCTTTTGATTAGATTAGCAATCTAATCCCAGGAAAATGCCTTTCTTACCAATTCTTTTTAGGTGCACTCCAACTTGGTCCTCTAATATGGAAACTTTAGCTCTCCTTGTTACTCTCTTTTCCCTTATGACACATTTACTCCTCCTACACCACTCTCTCTTACTCTTGTTTCTCTCTCATAAAATATAC
Organism: Myrmecobius fasciatus; assembly: GCA_023553655.1. Taxonomy (NCBI): domain Eukaryota; kingdom Metazoa; phylum Chordata; class Mammalia; order Dasyuromorphia; family Myrmecobiidae; genus Myrmecobius; species Myrmecobius fasciatus. The sequence continues at coordinate 175,027 of JAJPUD010004191.1, forward strand.
TCTGCTTCTCAAACCTCCTTCTGAACTCCACAAAGCAAGTTTCTATTCTCATATTCTCCTCTAATATCAGGAAGATTTCCCATTGGTTTTTAAATGGTCCAGGAAACATCTGCCAGCTCCAAACATCTATGTGTTTACAAAACCTCAATTTCACAGATATTTCTCCTTGACTACTAACCCCAACCCCAAATATCATTATAATTTATACCTAATTTTGTTGTTTAGTCACGTCATAGGACTATAATCTCATTTGTGTTGATCTTGGCAATGACACTAGAGTGGTTTGTCATTTCTTTTTCCAGTTTATTTTATAAATGAGGAAATTGAGGCAAACAAGATCAAATGATTTGTCTTGGATTACACAGATAGCAAATTTGACAAATTTGAATTCATGAAAATTATTCTTCTTGACTCAAGGCCCAGCACTATCCACTGTACCACCTAGTTGCCCTTCTCTATAGCTGTATAAGTTCTTAAAGACAATAACAGACCAAATTTTAGAAAACCTGACCAAACTGGAAAAGGTATGGGCAGCAGAATTATTGTTGAAAGTCCCCACCTAGCTAAATTCAGACAGGATCATCACTTGATGATAAAAGGGTCATGAATTTTTCAGCCATTACAATCCTAGACTGCCTACCAAATGATAGAGGGATTTCAATCTTCATTGCTAGTGAAAGTATCCATATTACAACAAAATCTCTAAAAGGACTAGAGTATAAACAGATTAGTCAGCCTGTCAAATTCATCACTTTTTAATGAGAACCTCAGCCTAGGAAAGGTGTCCATAGATTCCTCAGAGGATCTCAAAATTTTAAGCTGATGATGATAAAGAGGGCATAAGGAGTTAACTCAAATCATACCAACTGCTGAGGTAGCATATGACATTTGATCATATAACAGAATAAAATCACTATAAGCCAAATTCAATATTCATAATACCTGTTCAAAAGAAGTCATCAAAACTTATTCATTGTACTAAGTATAATCAAATTTATAGACTTCCCATTTAACATTTAACTTTCCATCATCCCTGAGTGATAATTGATTCAATCATCATACTTCATAATCATTACCTTAATATTTATGAAAGTCTAAACCCCTCAATGTTCCCCCCACCCTCATCAATAAAATGCATACTCGTTAGAAAAGCATCCTTCAAATACAGTTCAAATTGGGGAGGGAGGGCAGTCTTGGAACAATAGGGGAGATAAGTCAAGGTAGTTTTTCCAATTTCTCATAAAATATCATTTATTAAAAGAAACTGTCTCCTTTTATAAATTCCACTAGATAATGAACAATAAAATTTATGATATTTTCCTCTTTCCACCCTCCAACTTCTTTCTGATCCCCATGTCCACAGAGAAACCAAGCCCTGTAAACTTCCACTTTCAAATCCTTTGTCCCTTAATCAGAATTCCAAAATGAAAATGAAATAAAAACCTCTGAAATGAGGCAGCATTAGGCAGGTAGATGGCACAGTGAATAGAGCAGTAGTCCTGGAGTCAGGAAAGCCTAAGTTCAAATCTCTCCTCAGAAACTTAACTCTACTTGTGTGACCCTGACCAATTGCCTTGAAAAAATAAGTAAATAAAACAAAATTAAGCTGTATGGTTCAGCAAAAAGCATGGCATAGGACAAATGAGCTGGATTGGAAATCAGAGGACCTTGGTCAAATACCAGCTCTGCTATGGGATCTTGGATAAAGCACTGCCCTTTTAGGCTCAGTTTCCTCATCTGTAAATGAGGGGGTTGTGTCAAATGGCCTCAAGGTTCCTTCCAGATAGTTATAAAGCTCTGACTTTTGGAAAACTAGGAATAAAATAAAAGCTAGCAAAAGTCATTAGCAATCAATTGAAATTAATTCTATAAGTGGAATTTATACATTATTTATTATATTTTATAATTAAAGGGTTTTTATCATTAGCATTTCATCTTACTTCAAGTCATAGCTTTAGATCTGACAGAGATATAAGTGAACATCTGACCCAAACTCCCCATTTTACAGATGAGGAAAACAAATTTAAGAGGTACACTGACTTTCCCAAAGTCACACAAACTAGTAGTCTATTAAAGTGTAAGTTCCTTGAGAAAAGGGATTGTCTTTTGCAACTTTTTGTGTTCCCAGTACTTAACAGAGTACCTGGCACATAGAGGGCATTTGATGAATATTTGTTAACTAAGATAAACGGTAAATAAAATGCTAATGACAATCACAAAAAAACACTTTTGTTTCTCAATATAAAGTCATAAATCTCTTCTATGGAAATCATCTCAAGACATATTTATTAAACATCCCCTACATACCAGGGACTGAATTGGACACTGAGTTAGAAAAGAAAAAAAGAAGGCAATTTCTGCCCTGCAGAAGATTATATTCAACTCAAGGTAGTAATATTTATAGAGATAAGTAAATACAAAAAAAAATGATCTAGACCTCTGATGTCATTGGGGGAGGAAATTTCCAAAGCAGAAACTTATGCATCAATGCAGATCAGCAATTTTTCTATATCCCAGTGTCTCAGAGAACTGTGTGGGACACTGAGAGATTGTCTTTACCAGCTCACAAAGTCAACAGGTGACAAAAACAAGCAGCACTTGAACTCAGAACTTCATAGCTACAAAGCTAGTTGTCTAGACACTATGGCATAACTAACTCATGGACAAAATATTCAGAATTCTAAGCCATGCTTGAAATTTCATTGGAGACACAGAATTCTCAGTGAGTAAACTCTTTGTATGAATGAACGTCAGTGACTTCCTGGCACCTTATCATTCTAAAGAGTTCCAGGGATATTGAATGGGCATGTGATTTGCCCAAGCGTATATAGTTAGTATGTATCAATGGAAGAAGCTGAACTCAGATTTTCTAGGATTCTAAGGCCAGCCTTCTGTCCACTGTCCATCCATTTTGTCCACTACACCATGCTATCTCTCTCTTTAAAATATGGGAAAAGTCAATATAAAGTCATTTCAGGGGATCAGAGTATGGAACACTAATAACTGGAGAGTTAAAGAAAGGATTTGTGTAGAAAGTAGCTGAGCCTCAAAGGAGAACATTCCAGTTATAATGGACCAGATAGCTAGTATTTAAGTACTTTAAGGTTTGCAAAGAACTTTATAACAATCCTAGGAGACAGATGCAGTGATCATCTCCAGATAAGGCAGCTAAGCAGACCTAAGTTAAATGACTTGACTAAGGTTATCCAGCTGATAAGTACCTAAGATCAAATTTATATCCAGGTCTTCTGCTACTACTCCCAGATATACCACATTATCATTGAATAATAATAACATTCAGATCATGGCTCAAGCTCCTACCTGATGTGTTTCTTTATTACTAAACATACCAGAAATGCATAAAACCATTAGCAAAAGCATTTAATTAAGATGTAAAGTCATAGAAATATTAAGAAAATTCATCAAGGAATAAAGCGTTCTTTAGGCCCATACCCAAAGTGATGCAAATCTTCTACACATCTAAGGGAGTTACAATCTAATTCCTCTTCAATTCCTGTAACTTCCCAACATAGGACAGCACAATCCCTTTGTAAGTGAAGCTAGACAGTTAGTATACAACACTGTCTCTCTTCTTGGATCTTTTTCCAGAAGTCCTCAGGCAGTCCAAAAATTATCTGATGGTTCTTCTCTAAGTTTAGTAATCATCATCATAGTCCAGATGAGATGTTGGGGTTCAAAATGTGACAAGCATTATACTCCACATTTTTTTCTTGCACTTCTCCCAAACACATCTTGCTACTTGCCCCTACTCATCCAGGGTTCTAATAACTCTTCTTTTAAATGTCCTTCCTTCTAAATAGGAGTTCTTGTCTGGTGAAATGACAACACTACAGGGTCATGATACCCTAAGCAATATGGAAAAAGACATCTCCCAAGAATGCTTCTCACAAAAAACTTTAGTGACATCAATAATATCGACATTTCTATGATAGTGTCCACTTCTCCGAACCATTTTTGCTTCCCTGATTTGCAACTTCCTCAGTTTAGTCTTTTCTTCGCACTCTGCTGCATACTTCCATGAGAAATCTGTACAGAGATAGGTGAGGAACAAATGTAGTCTTTGTCAGTTGTGGACTTCTACAAGAACAACTAAGGAATTAATCTGTGCCCTCCAATACACAGATGTCAATACAAACTGAAGAAGATGTGAAAATTACTAGAGACCAATTTGCAGCAGCTGGAGCAAATTAGAGCTTGTTGCTGACTAAAGAAGGAGGAGAAAAGAACAAAACAACCTGCTTCAGGCAAGCCATATGTGCCACCTCGAATTTCTATTAATGCATAAGATATTACACATTGGAACTTGATTTACTCCATTGTCTAAGGATTCAAGTGATGACAACCTTTTTTCTGAAAGTTAACTTACTCAAAATGCCAGACCACAGAGCATTTGTTTCTATTGGCAGCATATCTGAGATAATATTTAAGTGCTTATCACAGTTTCTGGCACATACTAGGTATTCTATAAATGTTTATTATTTTCCCTTATCCATATTAAGATTTTTTTCCCAAATCTCCAGAGAATTTATTTATGCCTTCCTAAAAGCCACCACGTTCCTTGAAATTTGACTGTCATACACTTAACTTTAACTTCATCATTATTGAAATAGTTCAACAGTTAGATGAGAACAAACATAAAAATACCCAGAATATGATGAAGGTTTAAGGAAATGGCATACAAAGCATATCCTGAAATTTTAGCCAAGTTTCATTCAAAATAGCATAGGGTCAAGATATGACAATACATTTCTGATAAAATATCTTTAAAAACATCTTCCTACTCTGAATAATTGTGGTATCTAATAATTGTGGTAATAAAAATGCCTTATAAATGATGGAAAGTCATCCAGTATGGATTCAGTGAGAGACCAGGTATCTAGTGTCCAAGAACCAGCCTTAGCTAGCCCAAGAAGTTCACCAAGTTCACCTTCGAGATGACTATATATGGAACCACCACAACTCTTGAAAACAAACAATTTGTAGTGGAATTGTGTTCTTCCTTGGTAGAAAGAGTTGTTGGACCAATGAAATCATAGATCCTTTAAGTATCTAAGAGTATTGAACTAGAGTGGCTCATATAAGTCTCTTTTTATTATAATTATTTTTGTTGTTTTGTTTTAAGTAGGGGTATTGTTTTGTGTTTTTGTTTTGTTTTTTTAAACGAGTAGAGCAAAACAAGACACAGTTGAAAGAGTCTTAGATTTGGAAGCAGAAGGACTATGGTCTTACACCAGTATGACCACAGAAGAATTGGTTTACTTCCCTAGCTTTCACTTTACTCTTCTGGAAAATGGACCCTAATGTCCCATTGTCCTCTAAACTTATAGAGTCAGAAGTCTTGAGTGAGAAGAGACATCAAAAGTCATCTAGTTCAGTCCCTTCATTTTGTAATTGAGGATACCAAAGCCCAGGAAGATTACATGTGTGTTTTTATATGTGTGTATGTATAATTGCACATTTATATATACATATACATATGTACGTATGCATCTCCTGTCCATGATCCCAGATATATATAGGAATTTTCCCCTCAGTTGGCAGAGAGAAATGACCCTCCAAATGGACAATACATGTGATAGTTCCAATAATGATTATGGATAGAGCATGGGGAAAACAAATGTGTACTAGATACGAAATAAAGACTGGCTTGACACCCAAACACTTTAACAAATTGACTACTAATTCAGAAATAGTTGAGGATAAAGAAGGGGAAGTTAGTCTATCCTACTTTTTTGGAATGGATGCAACCATCAAAAGATTTACATTTCCACTTATCTATTGGTTTCTCAAAACTCACCATTCCCAGAGGAAGATCAGTTTTGAGAGAACTAGGTGTTATCATAGATGACAATCAAGCAAAAATTGAATATTATTCATTCTCCCATTTGCATTCCTCCCAGCTCTTGATTCCATTGCACATTCAAGCAGTGTCCATGGAAGCGTCATGACTAGTTAAATGACTAACCAATGCATTTTGTTTATTGAGATGGTCAATATCTATAACAACTAAAAACAGAATGCTTCTTGTTCTTAGGGAAAGAGGAAAGGTATCTCTGAATGGCCCTGATTAATTACAACACACCTAGAATTTGTTTTGTATATATAAATAAACCACAGCTCCAGGAAGCATTCCTTCTTTAAATTTCAAAGCTACCTATGATTGATTCCACTGAGCAGCTCCATACATTGAAATATAGGATTTCAAAACCCAGCATCAAAGAATTATAGAAGCTCAATGTTAGAGGAGTCTTCAGTAGTCATCTAGTCCCCCTATTATCTGAGCAAAAATTTCCTTTGCATTATCTTCAGCATCCCCAACCTCTACCCCAAGACAGGGAGTTGGGGAAGCAAGAGCTATCACTTCCCCAAGCATCCCATTCCACTTTTGTATACCTCTAATTGCTGACAAATTTATTGGATTTTTCCTTTGATCAAACAAAATTCTTTTTATTTTTATGGTAGGTTTTCTTGACCCTCAAAGTATGGCAGAAATATTCTTATTTTGTGACCAAGTGTATTTCATTTTTTATATATATATACATTAAATGTACTTGGTGGACATAGTGCTGGATCCGGAGTCAATAAGGCTTAGATTCAAATCTGTCTCCAGGCACTTAGTAGCTATGTTACCATGGGCAAATCACTCAACTCCCATCTGTCTCAGTATCTTAAACTGTAAAATAGGGATAATAATAATAATAGCATCTACCTCCTGAGGTTGTTGTGAGGGCACCAAATGAAATAATATTTGTGAAAGTGTTTTTCAAATTTTAAAGTATTATATGAACGTTAGTTATAATTGTGGGGGTTTTTCTATATTATAGTCTCTTTGAGTTATAACATTCTTGACAAGAAAAGATGGCTGCCCAAATCTCACATCTCTCCTCAACATCCTTCTGCCATTTAGATAGAATTATCATCAATAAGCAAGACCCTTGCATTGTAGAAACACAGTCCTGGAGGTAATAAGGTTCATTGGAAGTATATTTGTTGGTATATGCCATCGTTATTAGTTAGATGTGAAGATTTTAAGAAAACCAAAATCTGATTGGCTTTCCAAAGAGGAATCAACTGCTGTTCTTTTATTCCCCCCAGTTCTTCCAAAGATCTAGAATGCCCTTAAACACTGGGAGAATTCCATCAGGAAATCTACCAATCACCAATAATCTTTGTGCATGTCCCTCTAGAATACACTGTTATGAAGGCTATAAAAAATTATGGTGTTTCAGAGTGTAGCATTAGTATTTATATGCTGGGGATAGTTTTACAGTTTAACATATTATCATATTTATGTCTAGCCATTAAAACAAGGTTTTCCTGTTTAGCTCAGAAATCCTTCATCATTGATCAATCTTATGATGGAGAATGGGTTTGATATAATTCATGTGCTGCCCAAATCATATAAGAAACAGCCTGACACTTGAAGACCAGGTGGATATTATATACTAGAATGGACTACCTGTAGAATAGAACTCAGTTGTTGAAAGCTTAAGTGATTCAAACAAGAGCCTTCCACAGCACTTGTGAGCAAGCCCTTTTATTTTCTACTCTGCAATTCTGGGAACTCCAATGTGTACTTTTAATTACTTTAAATTAACACATACTACTCATGCAAAATGTGACCACAGAAGCTTTGAATGGTAAGGAAATTCAATGTATTGTCCACATAATTACTCTCAAGAAATATGCTTAGGTCAATTTCACAGTTCCACCATGAACCTCATTCACCTTCATGCATGAATGAAAAAAAAATGATTTACACACAGTCTATACCTATCAAAAGTTTTGCCTACTGTGCTTTGTTAAAGCCTCAGAGAGTGTGATATTTAATCCTTTATAATTTCTGGATTTACTAATTAAATTACTTCAATCATGTCAAAGGCACTTTTTATCGGTTGGAATATTAAACCAAGCAACCTTAGAAGAACAAAGACAATCAGAAAAAATTCTAAAGGCATGGGGAGGGGGGGTGTAAGGGAGTGTGTTTTCTATGTTCTGGTGACTTAAAAGGAGAGACATGGAAATTTACCAAACTTTAAATAAGGAAAGTAAGAAAATTAACCTGAGAAATCATAGCCAAAGTTACCAGCATCTGAAAACAAGTTTATGATGTCAACAATTCCCCAACTATCTGGGGAGCTGCTTCATAGCTACAATCATTTTTCCATCCACCTATGTTTCTCTGTGGGTATAGGTATTAATATTTGTTTCCTGAATGCATACAGTATCCCCCCTAGTTGGTTAGGTCCTAAAGATGCTTCTGCTTGCAAATGACATCATAATTGATTATATCAAGCACCAGGACCCTCCAAGAGCAATATGATACATTATCATCCAAAAAAATCAAGCTCATAATCCATAAAGGGAAAAATAAGTAGATTAAAAAGTCCTGTTTTCAAAAATGTGGCATGTGGTTTTGTCTTGGGTAGGAACTGCAGCTGGACAATAAGTTGACCCAGAATTGGATAGAAAGAGTCTGGAGCACACATTTGGGAAATCATGGAAGCATTTTTAATCATCCCAGGCTTCCCACTGCTACCAGAGCACATCTTTTTAGGCATCAAATGTTCTTCCAAAGACTTTGTATGACATGGATCTGAGAAATCTGAGAAAAATCAAACTTGCAGGTGACCCCAAGGGTGATGAAAAGAATTTTGGTCTCTGAATCATAGGACCAAAGATATAAAATTCTTGTGCACAGTGGGTACAGTTGTACCACATTATCAGTGTGGGAATTCCAGGCACCATCACCCCCAAAAAAGTGGTATAAATATATCAAGGAAATAGATAACAAGAAAAGGATATGATACTTCAAGTTTCCATGTTACAAACAGAAGGAATTATAGAATGCCCACTTGAGTGTTGCAATATTAAAAAGAACAAAAAGAAAGACCTCCAATATGTTAGGTAGTTTTTTTCTGTGGAAGATTTATGGAAAGAAACAGATAATAATTACACAAAATGAACAGGTGTGGGTTCTCTGCAATGCCCGGTATCTAGCACAGTAGCTGGAATAGAGATATATGGAAAATGCCTATTGATTGATTAAGATGGATAGTCTAACAGATGGAACCTGGGTTTTGCAGTCAGGAAGAATCAAGTTCTACCTCTGGAAATTAGCTTTGTGCAAGTCACATGACTTCAGTTTCCTCATCTGTAAAATGGAGATTTAAAATAGCACTAACCTCACAGGATTTCTATGAGAACCATCATATGTAAAGCGGTTTGCAATTGAAAGTTTTGTGTAAATGGCAGCTATTATTATCAAGGATAGTACAACACTGTAAACAGTGCTGTCAAATTGAAAAGGAAAGGGGTCCATGATAGTTCCATATTAACTGATAAAACCACAAAGTAACATTGCCTATATTGGCTGTATTTTTATTTATTTTGTTAAAATTTCCCAATCTCATTTTAATCTGGTTGGAGTCACTAGTTTTCTTGGCTCCAATATGACATCTCTGTATGTAGGAGTGGTGGAGCTAGGGGAAATATGGGTTAACACCCTTTCAGATACTTGTTACCTGAGTGACCCTAAGCAAAGCAGTTACCCTCCCTAAATTTCAGTTTCCACATCAGTGAAATAATATCTATGTTGTCTCTCTCACAGGGATGTTGTGAGATCACGCATGTGTAGCAGTGATGTTTGCTACATGCTGAACTAGTAATCAGGAAGGTAGGATCATTAGTCTTGTTTATTCACTCTCATCTTTCTCATGGATTAAAGTACCCTTTCCTTATAATGTGACTTTCTCTTCAGACACTCCTTCAGTCCCTCTTTCTCCAGAACAGTGATTTTCCTTCAAGGCAGGCTGAGGGAATAACTCCTGTTTGTCTCAGTGCCAGCCCAGCCAGTCACCAGCTGCCCCAACCACTGAGCCCATCTCACTGGCCTACTGAAATTCCAATAAGTGAATTCCCTCCACCCTGGGAAGTTGTAAAAATGAATCAACAGCTCTCTCTGCTATATCTCTAAATCCCCAGCCAGACATCCTGCTCTGGCAAAATAGCACAGTTTTAAATCTGCCTCTCTCTGCCTTCCCAGGTGGTCCCAATCGTCCCCCTGCCACTGCATTCAAATAATAATATACAGGTGGTTAACAGTTTTATACATAATACATATACATAATATACATAATAATAATAATACAAGGCAGGTGCTTAGCAGTTTTATCACATTTGCCAGTTTAAGAGAAAATGCAAGTATTTAAACATAAGACGATAAATGAACTTTTAAAAAATAGGATATACCTCTCAGATCCCAGGGAAGACATAAGGTTCAGGGCCTCTCAGAAGAGAGGAATAGAAAGGGGAAAGGGAAATAAAGGAAATGTGTTTGATTTGCAGACATGCTGGCTTTCAGCAACTCTACATTGACATATCCCATTTGTGATTTGTTCATGTTGCCTTAAATCCAAAGTCCCACAATGACCAAGGGGTATGCTGAGGTGAGCTTGAACAGCTCATAAGAGTTGTTAACTTTTTTGTGTAAGCATTCATACCTCAGAAATCAGTGAACAATACAAATCAGGCCATGATTTATTATTGTGTTGGTGGCCTAGGCTTAAGAGAGTGATAGAGAAAAATAATATAGATTAAATTTAAAAGCGTCTACTTTTTTAAGGAGAGCCAGTTGTTAAATGTTTACCAGCATATCCCTTTTACATAAGCTAGATCCCTTAGTCAGTTACAAGACCAGGCAAAATTCCCTAGGGAAATGGATCCAGGAGAATACTAAAGAAAGAGATTTCTACCCCAAACTATTCTTAATAATCTGATCTCCTTGTAATACCTAGAAGAGGTCTGGTCAAGGCAACTCTTCATATATAAAGCATGACTTTACAAACTTTGATGCCCTATATAAATATTAAATATTTAGGAGATCACAGATCCCCCAACATTCTATTTCAATTCAACAAACATTTATTGAGTATGTACTATATACAAGGCTCTCCAAAGGATATAAAGAAGAAAAGGATATTGTCCCTGCCATGTGGAAATTAAAACCTCGTAATCTGTTATCCAATATGGCCAAGAAGTGGGGTATGATAACTAATAGTTTTTCTCTATATCATAGATTTCCCCAACTTTTAAATAAAATACACATGAGCACATGAAAGATGAGTAATTGCATCAATGTAGAAAATTTTCTACAATAGGCAGTTCACAACCCACTATAATTTACTATCTAAGTCCTAAAGAGTTGTCTAAAGAACAAAGTGGTTAGTTCCCTTGCCCAGAAACACACAAATGATACTTAGTAAATATCAGAGACAAAATTTGAATCCAGGTCTTCTAGATTCTGAACCTGGCAATTCTATCCATAAAGTCAAACTGTCCACAGGTTAGACAAAAAGATAAAATACATTAAATATTAACACTATATCTGATTATAAGATAGATGACTGAGAAGGCACTTGAGGATCTTGTATCATAAGCATTATCATCGACACAGTGTTTGGCACATAGTAACGCCATATAAATGTTAGCTAATATTGTTATTGCTGCTGTTGCCAATGCTGCTGTTGTTACATTGTAGATGTGGAGCAGGGCTTCTTAAACTTTTTCCACTAGCAATCCCTTTTTGACCAATAAATTTTTACATGACCCTGAGTACGTAAGTATATAAAATATATATAGAAATCAAACATTTACTGATAATAAATCATCATTTCATGACCCATACATTTAGTTATTGACTCCATGTGGGGGTCATGACCCACAGTTTAAGAAGCTTTGATATAGAAAAGGGCCCCTGAACAAAGATTTCTAGATAAAAGTATGTCACTATGTATATTCATTCATCCATCAACAATAACATGTGGAGATCTGTATAAACAAATAATCTTTCTCCAAAAACATGACAATTTCAGAGAAATCGGTCACCAAACTTTTATTTTTCATTGAATAGTATTTATTTTTCCAATTACATGTAAAGATAGTTTTCAACATTCATTTTTGTAAGATTGTTGAGTACCAATTTTCCCCTTCCTTCCCTTCCTTCTCCCCTCCCCCAAGACAGCAAGCAATGTGATATAGGTTATGCATGTATAATCATTTTAAACATATTTCCATATTAGTCATATTGGGAAAGAAAAATAAGCAAAAGGGGAAAACCACATGAAGGAAAAAGCAAACAAAAAAAGTGAAAATAGTATGCTTCAATCCTCATTCAGTTTTCATTTCTCTAGATGCAGAAGGCATTTTCCATCCCAACTGTATTGGAACTTCCTAGTATCTATATTTCTGAGAAAAGCTAAGACTATCACAGCTGATCATCACACAATCTTGCTGTTTCTATATCCAGTGTTTTCCTAGTTCTGCTCACTTCATTCAGCATCAGTTCATGTAAATCTTTCCAGGATTTTCTGAAACCAACATGCTCATCATTTCTTATAGAACAATAATATTCCATTACATTCATATACATTAACTTATTTGGCCATTACCCAACTGAGAGGCATCCCCCCAATTTCCAGTTCCTTGCCACTACACAAAGAACTGCTACAACTATTTTTACATATGAGTCACCAAACTTCCTAAAGATGCTTTCAATTTCTCATACCCAAATTGCTGCCTAATTATATTGGTATCATCAAAGAACAATTACTGAGGGAATTGCCACTTCTTAAGGTAAGAAGGATCATCTTTGAGGATCTCCAAAGGAAATTTGTAGCCCCTCTTTAATTCTGTAGTAGTCACTTGTTAGCTTTATGGTGATCCTCGATAAAAGAGGTAACTTGATAAAATGTTTTTTGGCATTCTCTCACCTCCACTTCTAAAGTCTTTTACCTTTTCCTGCTTATGTTTGCCTCACAAATTTAATTCTTGAACTTATCCTCATAGAACTTTGCTTTCAGTTGTGAGTTAATGCCCTGTTGAGATATTAAGTGGTTCTTCCATTTTTTATAAGTTATTCCATTTTTTGAAGATGAAGAAGTCTTCTAGACCCAAAAGTTTCATTGTCTAAAGAGTTCATCTCTTTAGACAAACATACATATATAAACTCTATGTAGTCAGCTGTTTTTAAGGTGACAAAATTTCATATCTAAATTCTATTTACATTTAATTTCAATTTAACTCAATAAATATCAACTGGTGAGAGGTATTTAGGCAGCAAAGAATCATTCTTGGTAGGAAATGTTTAAGCAAAAAAATATATAATAATTCTTCTTTGAGCACCTCCATTCATGCCCCAGGGTTGGTCATTCAACCTACCCATAAATCTGGCCCCAGATGGAGAGGTATGTAAAGTAACTTGATCTCCAAAAAGCCCTTGGTAAAAGGGAAAAGGGTACAATTCCATGAGCATGAATAATCAATCCTCAACAGGGAATCAATTAAAAGTTGAAATTATTAGCAATTTGGCTCCCAAATCTCATTTGATCCACAACTTCCTCTAATTTAGCAAAAAGTTAGGATTAGCTCAGTCCCAGTCCAGTACGCAAATTGAGTTGTGTATATTTCTGTTTCTTAATTGAAATATGTTTCAGCACCCTGAAATATTATTCTAAGCAATATAGCAAGGAGAAAACATAAGTAATATATATTCTGGGCTTATTAGATTAGACCAATTTGGGAAACCATCTTAAAGCAAATGATCTTTCTCAAATGCCCCCAAAACTAGAAAAATGCTAAACTTCATGACAGAGAAGGCAAGCAGAAAGGGTATGTGGTCAGATACATTGGTAGTTAAGGATATTTTTAATGTAACAGTGAGTCAGTCAATAAACATTTATTAAGCACCTCCTGTGTGCCAGGAACTGACTTCATTGATTTTTTGCTCTAATGAATATAGTTGCTACATTTGTCAATGGAGAGCACAACTCATCCATGTCCTCTCTCTTACATCACCTTTATCCATAAATTCCCATAAATCTTCCAAATATAGTTCATACAATATGCTAATAATTCTATTGACATTGCATGGCTACCAATGGAATACACAGGCTTTCCCTTGCTCTGACCACATGACTAATCCATATTCTTTCCCAATCATACATCTTTTCTGAGGACTTCTTTTATAATGTTTTACTTATTGGTACCTTATACCACTTCATGACTCATTGAGTGACCCTCAACCTTAATTTTCCAGGAACTGTGCTATCCCTTACTAAGAAGATACAAAAAAGAAATGATAGATAGATTGGGTACAATTGGTTAGAATGCAACACAGTGTGGAATAAATTTGCAACTGAAAAGAGCAAGGAAAGCTTAAGACAGATGATGGTGAGCTTGAGAATAGAAGAAAATGCAGTGAAAATTGTAATCCATCCCTAAGACTGTGACTCATACAGGAATTTCCATGATGAATAATAGAAATATGGATAAACATTTCAATGGATAAAGAGTCAAGAGCCAAGATATGGCAGCCTGGAAAGTCACTATGGTTACAAAAGCTTAGACAACATGGATGAAAGTCAGTAAATGAAGTAATAACTTAGTGAAACAAACTTTTAACACTAATTGTAAGATTTCATATGTACTTTACAGGTTTTCTGTTAAAAGTAAGCATGTACTAATTCAGTGGTCTTTAAATAAAGATTGAATGGCCACTCAGATGTATTGTAGAAGATAACACTTTTCAGGTATGAATTGGACAAGGAGGTTTTCTGAGGTCCCTTCCAAATATAAAATTCTGTGATTCTGCAATTCTATAATGGAAACATTCATTTCCTGTATTTGTTTTGGATGTTAGATTTGGAATAAAAGGATCTGAATTCAAATTTTAGCTTTGTTATTGGCTATCTGTATGATTTTTGGCAAAGTCACTGAGCCTCAATTCTCCTTTCTAAAGTGAGAGAATTGGACTAGATGGTTTCTAAGGACTCTTTAAGCTTTCATTTTATTATCCTTTGTAGTAATTCATTGAGCAAATAGTGTAATTCAATTGTCCTAGGTGCTGGGTTGTAGTTAAAGCTGAATCTGTAGCTAATGCTAAATGTGTTCAGATCCAGCATGTCTTTAAGTAATTATATTTTAGTGAATCAAGGTGCCACTTGCTTCGAAGGTTCAGAAAGTATTTTCAGGAACAATGAGTGCAGTGATTTTTGTCTCAATCGCCACATATGGAGCAGACTAACATGGGCCCAGAGGTGAAAGGCTTTTCTACTCTAACATCTAACTTCTGAAGGAGCAAGTGGGAGAGGAGTACAGATGAAAACTGCCACCCCTTGTTAAGATTACTGGCAATAGTTGCTGCCCCCTATCCCACAAATTAATTACAATGCTTTCTGAAGTGTGGAATAATCAGATCTACTTAGCAAGGGACCTTTTTCCCTATAGCAATGTAATCAGTGCTGAGTATTTTAGTTCCTTTTTTGCTCATTTCACTTATTTTCATTGAGACTACCAGTTTGCTGTTGACATGCATCAGTTGGTTAATCACAAAAAAAATACTTAATATCTCTAGCTTACTTCATCTGTAAAGAGCAGGTGATTTCATCTATAGTACCTACCTTTAGATACCCTGAATATTATAGAGATTTTGAAAAAATTTTTGAAATGACAGAGAATTCTTGGACCAGACCAGGAATCAACAAATTATATCCAACAGGCCAAATCTGACCCACTGACTGTTTTGTATTTAATTAATACAATTTATTCAATAATTTAATTAGTGTTACATTAACATTAATTTCCATTCTTAGGTCACCAACAAAAGTAGTCAGTGAGTATATTCAGTTTAGTCAGAGCTAGATTGTTTGCAAGTAATTTAAAAAGCATAGTTTTCTTGGTTTTGGTTTTGGTTTTTGGTTTTTTAATGGGGAAAAAGAGACCCAAAGGTCTTGAAAAATCTCATTCCCATAGTTCAGGACACCAATAGTGAGGCAGAAGGCAATAAGATATAAGCAGATAAGGATTACTATCAAATAGGGTAAAAGAGAGTAGAAACTGTTCAGAAGATGACCATGACTGTGAGCCCTGTCTTTATTTTTTACATTTTGTTTGAATGTTTATTTGCATTTCTATGTAACTTGATACTGCACAATAGTAGACATTTAATACATGTTTCTTAAATTGAATTGAACTGGAGAGTATCCAGGGTTGCAAATAAGATGGTGAAGGGTATCGAGTTCATAACACAGAAGAACAGAATTTTAAAACTGAAGCTCTTTGGCTGAGAGAACAAAAGGCTCAAAAAGCATGATAGCTGCCCTCAAATATTTGAAGGACTGACAAGTCAACAAGTATTTATTAAGCACTGACTATGTGCCAGCTACCTGGGAATACACAGAAAGCAAAAGAACCTCACAGTCCAAGGGAGGTGAAAAAGTTAAAAAAAAAATTTAAAAATCCTGTGCAAACAAGATAATGTAGAAGAGAAATTATTCACATTATTCCATTTGTCCCTAAAGAGTGGAGCTAGAAGCCATAGATGAAGTTTCAAAAAGGTCAGTTTAAATGAAAAGCCAGGAATTCTTTTTTTTAAAGCTTTTTATTTGTATAACATATGTATGTGTAGTTCTTCAACATTGACCATTACAAAGCTTTCCGTTACAAATTTTCCCCCCATTCCCCTCCCCTAGATGGCAGGAAATCTACTACATGCTAATTATATTAAAATATTTGACAAGTCAAATATATGTATACATGTTTCCATACTCATCTAGCTGTGCTAGAATAATAGTAACTACATGAACCAAAAAAAAAAAGAGATCTGATAAAGGAAACCCAATGCATGCAATCATCAATATAGAGCATGAAAATGTTATGTTGTGGTCCACATTTCATATCCCTCTGTCTGGGTGTATATGGCTTTCTTTCCTGAACCATTGGAACTGGTTTGAAGCATTTCATTGTTGAAGAGAGCCACGTCCATAAGGATTGATCATCATATAGTACTGTTGTTGCTGTGTATAATGATCTCCTGGTTCTGCTCGTTTCGCTCAGCATCAGTTCATGCAAGTCTCTCCAGGCCTCTCTGAAATCTTTCTGCTGGTCGTTTCTTACAGAAAAATAATATTCCATAACATTCATATACCATAATTTATTCATCCATTCTCCAATTGATGGGCATCCCTTCAGTTTCCAGTTTCTAGCCACTACAAAAAGGGCTGCCACAAACGTTCTTGCACATGTGAGGCCCAAAAAGCCAGGAATTCTTAACAATTAGAGTTATCCCAAACCAAAATAAACCAACTGGACAGTTCTCTTAACTGGAGGTCTTCAAGCAAAACTTGGATGAATCCCTGGTGGACGGGCATTCTTTTTCAGATATAAATTAGACTAAATGGCCACTGAATTACCTCCCAAATCTGAAATTCTTTTATCCTATGGCATTATTGTTATTATTACTATCTATTGCTCATCTATTTTCTTTTCTTTTTTTGGCTCATCTTTTTTTCAATATAGTTGGGAGAAAAATGGTCCTGAGACAAATCATTCTTTTGCTATTATTCCTGTATATGTTCTATGGACTATTGTACAAGTTGGCAAAATAACAGGGTTTTTTTGTAATTGAATGAAAATATTAACATCTTCCATAGGTTCACTGAAAATATCCTAGCTACAAACTCTATTAGCAACCTTCTTATTCCCCCTTTTCATAGTCTCCTTAATCTTAGTGCCTTGCCTCTGAGACTATCCCCAATTTAAGCTGTATCCTTGTTCACATATAGTTGGCTCCCCAATGAGACTGTGAATTTCTAGAAGGTAGGGACCCATTGTTCTGTCTTTCTATGTATTCCCAGGACTTGGTACAACATGTAGCACATTGTAGGTACTCAACAAATGTTTGTTAACTGGTTGGTTATTCAGTTTCTTTGTGATTTTGATCTCCTCTCTTAAATTTCTGTTTTGAAATCTTTTTGTTCCATGGAGTTTGCAAAATATGCATACCTGGTACAGGGGCATCTATTTAAAGTGTGACTCTCAAACTGTTATTATTATATTATCTTGTTTTCATTTTTTGGATAGGTTGTTTACAGAAGCAATACAGTGAGAAGTTGCTCTCCCAGTATTATTCTATCTAATGTCCAATAGATTATTATAGTTAGTAGATTGTAAATAGAAAAAAAAAACCCTGACTTTTTGTAGTTAAGTGAAAGTATAACCCAGCCTCATCTTCAATAGGTTAACTAGAAAGATCCTCAGTACAACTTCAGTAGCAGATTTTTTAAAATAGGATTTATATGCACCTTATTCTTTTTCCATATGATTTCATACTTTGGCTAAGACTTCATACTTTAATAGTTTTTCATTTCTTGTGACTTAAAGATGATGAGTATTTGGGATGATGATATCTCTTAAAATGCTCTTGAATCTTGAATCAGTGGCATCTAAGTGATTGATTGTGGACTAGGATTTTTTTTTATAATAAAGATTCAGCTTATTGGGGGTAATTCTCTAAGATATTTTGAAGTCTATATTTATATATGAAGTTTTGTCATCTATTAGTCCATGAAGTGTAATAAAGTGTAATTCTAGCCACGGGGTCATACTTTACTAGATATTCAACAGGTATTAAATTTTTACAACCTTCAGTGAAATATTGCAGCTCTTTCCCTTTTCTTGTATAATCAATATTGATCACTCAGTAAAAGCTTCCTAAGAATAACTCTTCTTTAAGTTTTGGAGATGATAACCTGATCCTGAATGATCACAAAAAATACCTACATTTCCATGAACAAATCTACATGACCCAATTATTTGTTCAGTGCTTCTTTTTTTTTTTTTGATGTGCTATTGACTGAATTCATTCAAATGTTGTCCAAAGATCTTTCAATTCAGCTCCTAGATCTTAGCTTTTGATGGCATTTGGCAGATCCAATGCTATATACCTGATTATTGCCACTTAATATTTTAGCGAAATGATATCTGCTACTGCAAAAGTATTACTATAGGTTTTTGTCTTGTTTATTTTTTGTTCTAAAAATATTTATTGGAGCAGCTAGGTGGTGCTGTGGATAGAGCACCAGCCCTGAAGTCAGGAGGACCTAAGTTCAAATCTGGTCTCAGACACTTAACATTCCCTAGCTGTGTGATCCTTGGCAAGTCACTTCACCCCAATTGACTCAGCAAAAAAAGCAAAAAAAAAAAAAAAAGAAGAAGAAGTAAAAATATTTATCAAAACCTTTTCTCCTTTTTGTTGTGGAAGCATTAATTGTCCTATAGCTGTCTTTGGGTGATGGATCCTAGATTTTGTTAATATTCTAAGAATTTTTTGTCAGGGTTCTTTCAAAATATGCTATAGTTCATTTTACAACTCTGAAAGTTACTTTAAGACTGGTTTTGCATAGGTGTTAATTGCTTCATATATGATCATCCCATTCACCTTTGATTTCAGTTTACTAGTAAAAGTCTTAAGGTAATTAGCCACAATTTTCATCTTGGTATCTTTTTTTTCTTGGTATCTTTATGTTCAATGTGGTTTGCCTGAAGACCAATGTATTTGAAAGTACCTCCCTCATGCACTGGTTCAATGTGGGTGCCACCTTCAAGTTCAAATTGCTTAGTCTCTATTTTTCTTTAACCTATATTAACAATGTTGCTCTCGTTGACTCCAAATAACATTTTGAAATCACTGAAGATTCTGTGAGAGGAAGGTGGGAGTCTACAGCCTGAGGTCTTGTAACTGAATGTGAGGGTTGCAAAATTATGATTATCAGTAAATATTTGATTTGTATGCCTATTTTTTATCCTATATACCCTGGTTCATATAAAAATTTTGGACAAAAAGGGGAAAAGCTTAAGCCCTGATATAGAAGACTCTTTAGTGTTCCAATTCTTTAGTAATAGTTTCATAATACTGGCTTTTAAAAAAAATGGATAGGAGCAGCTAGACAGCACAGTGAATAGAGCATTAGCCCTAAGTCAGAGGGACCTGAGTTCAAATCTAGCCTCAGCCACTTAATATTTCCTAGCTGTGTGATCCTGGGCAAGTCACTTAACCCCAATTGCCTCAGAAAAAAAATATTAAAAATGGATATTTCATCCAACAAGGAGTTAGTCAAGTTCCATTCTTGCATCAATGTGTACAAGACCCCCTTTCCCAAATTAACTAATCAGAGACATCGTCAGGTACAAAGAGAAAGTATTTATTTAATCCCTCCAGGGAGAGGCCCAGACACACAGCTGGCAGCCATCCCAACTCCAGCCATGTGCTCCTGGAACCTGCCTGCTTCTGCCTTGTCCAAGGTTTAAAAGCAAAAGATCCCAGCCTTCTCACTGGATGGACTAAAAGGAAGAAACCATCTTTGACCGATGGTCACCAATGTTGTCTACTTCATGTGGGTCATGTCACTTCTTGTGGGCATGACTTGAGGGCCTGACCATTAGACCACTTGACTACCTGTAACCTAGGGTCTAAGACTGGGAATAGGGATCATGTTACTTCTTGAAACCTGAGCCCCAAGACCTCACCTTCCAGCTCTAGGTATAGGAATCATGTGACCCAGGCCCAGTATCAATACTGAGAAAGCTTCATCTAATCTGTCCCATTCAAATGGGAAGTGTTGGAGTCAATAATTGTGAATCTTATGACGTTTCACCACTTTCCAGTTTTGTGGAGAGGCTATAGTTTTATTTACTTCCCTTTACATAAATATTCTGTATTCGTTATTTTAATGCTGCATGTAATTTCTCTTTCTCCTTTCATCCAACTCGTTTTCATTTTCTGACTCCTTGCCACCATAACAAATTTTCCACATACTTCTTCTTTGGGGATTTTGTCTTATCCTTGATTTCTTTACTTCCCAAGCATCTGTAATAAAGTTTTTCATTGAAATTGAATTGTTTCTTGCCTTCTTTGCACTGCTTTGACTCTTTGGGTTTTTTTTTTTCACTTCAGCATTGGTAGGGTTCTGTCCCATGGCTTGCATGACATTCCTACATTAGCTGTATAAGACCTTTCCATCCCCTGTTCAGTCAAACAACTGGAAAGCCTCCTTAAACTCTATTATCTGACCTTCTGTGAAGTCACACATCTTGGCCACGAAGCCTGGTGCTCCTGTTCTTGACTCTTTCTCTATATCCCTTTAGCCTTTCCTTTTTTTCATTCTCTTGCTAATTAAGGCAACCTAGAATTTTTGATATGTATTTCTTCTCTGGATCATTCCATGGACTTCTTTTTTATTAACTTTAATTAGACAATGTGGCATTCAAGTTTTTATTGCATGTACCAGTTCAATATTGCTAAAGCTCCCAATATCTTTCTTTCTTTTTTATTTTGCTGAAGCAATTGGGGGTAAGTGACTTGCCCACAGTAACATAGCTAGGAAGTGTTACATGTCTGAGGCCAGATTTGAACTCAAGTCCTCCTGACTTCAGGGCTGGTGCTCTAACCATTGCACCACCTAGCTGCCCCTCCCAATCTCTTTCTACAGATGCTCAGAGGTAAAGAGGAAGAATATTCAATCTATGGGGGACATCCAATGAAAAGACTTGAGATTGAGTGATGGCGTATCATGTGAAATGAATAAAAGGTCAGTGTAGTTAAATCAGAGTGTGGATGAAGTCAAATTAACCAGCATTTATCAAGCCTTTATTTTTTCCAGACACCATGCTAAGTGGCAAAGATACAAAAAAAGGTAAAAACAGTTCCTATCCTCAAGGAACTTATGTTTTAATGAGGGAAAACAACATGCAAATAACTATATACAGATTTAATAATTAGATACACATATGTATATATACAAAGAAAAAGATAGATGGAAAACAGAAGATAATCTCAGAGGAAGGGCCCTAAGAGTAAGGGTCATTGAAAGGCTTTGAGCTAAGTCTTGAAGGAAAATAAGAGGCATAGATGAAGGGAGAGTGCATTCCAGACATGGGAGATAAACAGTGAAAGGCATATAGTCCAAAGATGAAATGTCATACATCAAGAACTTTAATTTGATGATAAAGTACAAAGAAGCAAATAAAGGATAAGAAGACTGAGAAGGTAAAAAGTGGTAAGGTTTTGAATGCCCAGCAGAATTTTATCTGGAGGTAGTAAGGAGCCACTCAAATTTATTTAGTCAAGGAGGGAGGGACAAGGTTTGACTTGCATTTTATTTAAAATGACTTTTCTTGGATAGCAATCATAACTGAAATGCCTGAATTCTACAGATATCTCCATTTACCTCATCATGGACAGGAAATGGCATTCAGATTATGTTTTTGGAGACCCCAGGTGACTCAGTGCTTCACTTTTCCCTTAGCTTTTGCCACTTACATCCCTCTTAATGTTTCAAAATACAGTGGAAATGAAAGCTAGGAATCCATGCATTTTCTGAAACTCCCAGGCCCTACTCTGAGGACAGCTGGTTCAGAGACATGGCCACAACCAGAGAGGGTTTTACAGGCTACCAGTTGGCTGACTGGCAGTTCCTTGAGTCTCAAGTCCTTTGGTGCTTAAATCTCATTTTCTGAAAGTCATCTTCAAATGCTAAAGCTTGATAGGGGAAATTGCAAAACTCACAAAGAGGGAAATCACTAGAATACAGGTTTGCTCTGTACATATTTAATGAACTCCGATTACTCCAACAGAGCATGTGACTTGGACAATCTTTGTCTGCATGAAATTGTAGAGTGGTTTGAATAGAGCCCAGATGCCACAGAAAGCAGAGATGGACTTTTTTTTTCTTCAAATTGAAAACATGTAATGGTCGCCTAGGACAGAGATAAAAACTTGGCTGATGAAGTATCCCAAATTGACTTGTAAAACTCGAGAAAGCAAACAACTTTTCATTATCCCTTTCGTTTCTCATCCCCAAGCTTTGGCAGGGTGACATTCGCTCTTTGGAGGGTGGGTCCGATGAAGAAAGCTCAGTTTCATGAATACTCTGGCTTATGTTTACTGAATTTAATGGGAAGTCAAAATAAAAAGAAATTGGTAAAAGTTAACATATGCAGAGACTGTGAAAAAATCCTCCAGGGATTATTAATAGATCGGATGAGAACCTTGCCATGGAATCTTTTGCTTCAAAGTGAGGCAGAATTGGTATTGCCAGCAGATGTCAGTGCCATGCAGAGTGGAGATAAATTTAGAGAGAATGATTTCCCAGTTAAATAGGGACCAACAGAGAGTTTATAATAAAACAATTTGCACACTGTTTGGAATATGACAATGGCAATTGTTCTTGTGTTGAAAACAAACCATTAGGGATGTGTGCCTAATGCCTAGCAGGATGACTTCTAATACTGCCCTGCTCATCCCCATACAGTACTGGGCTACTGAGCCACTACAGACCACTTTCGCCCAAATTATCTTGTGGCATACCATGGACTTCATAGAGCTCTTCCCTCCAGCATTTCCATTCAAATCAGAAGCAAGGAAATCACAGAACTGCAGGGCTGGAAGGGATCTCAAGAAATATCAATTCATACCTGAAAAATAATTCCCTCTAAAACATACTGGCCAAGTGTTCCTTAATGACCTCCTGGAAGGGAGACCTCCACATCCTCCAGAGGTAGCCCATTCCATTTTGGATAGTTCTATTTATTAGGAAATATTTTCTTCAATCTCACTTAATTCAAAGAAGCCATTTGAATCTTCCAAACATTGCTCCTTATTTTTACTCTCTGTGTTCAGGAAGAGCAATCCCTCTTCTACTGATCTCTCTCTTCCAGATGGTACTTCATATACCTAAAAACTATTATCATCCCTCCACCCTAGTTTTCTCTTCTCAATCCCAGCAGAAGTATAACTGTCAGTAAAAAATAAAAAAGAGTATTGGTTGATTAGCTGGTCTTCTGAACGTATGAAGCTGCTTAAATTATAATAAAGAATCAGAGACATCTATCATTTGCATCTACCAAAAAAATGTGCCTCCAGGTTTCTTAAGCCTTATTCAATACTACCATAATAGATGTACATACATGTACATACATTCAATACTATCATAATAGATGTACATACCTGTACATACTCAGCAGACAATTATTCCAGGGAAATTTATATTTATTAAATATATAGCAGGTTGGACTCCCTCCTAGGCTCCAGCTATGCAAAGATAAAAAAGGATACTTGTCCTTGTCAACAAGCAGTTTATAATCAACTAGAAAAATATGATGAACATAAGTATGATGTAAAAATATATATATATATACATATGTATAATGGGAACAAAGGAGAGAGTCAAACAAAATGCACTAGGAAAATTTTACAGAAAAAAAATGTTAACAGACCTGAGAGCTTTTAGAAATGAAGTTGACCTTGAGGCCAGAAGTTTCTATTTATAGATGAATGAGTTGAGCCACAATAGCAAGTAAAAGCCGAGTAACTTCCTTTAATATTCTTTCACCCAATAAGCATTAAAACCTATGCATCCTTTTCCTTGACAGGAATATGATAGCATTTCTTTGTTATTGTTCACTCATTTTTCAGTCATGTCTGACTCTTTGTGATCCCATTTGAGATTTTCTTGGCAAAGATACTAGAGTGATTTTCCATTTCCTTCTCCAGCTCATTTTTTTAGATGAGGAAACTGAGACGAATATGATGAAGTGACTGGCCCAGTATCATACAATTAGTAAGTGTCCGAAGCTAAATTTGAACTCCTGGAAAATGCTTTTACATAATACACATCAAGAATCAGGAAGATAAACCAAAGGATATGAAAAGTATTACCTTTTAGCCTGTTTGAAATAGCACCAATGTTTAATTCCAAGACTTCTCTGGCTCATTAGAAGTTTCAAAAGCTATTTTAGGAGGAGAGAAACTACTAATAGTGGCTAGCTCTAAACCAAAATCTGCAAATATTGAATGACCATGAACTAATACAGAAGACGAGCTGAAGAGTCGTAGACAAATTCACTTAAAATCAACCACATCCAACAGGATAATCAACCTTGTCAACTAAAACTCAAACACTGCTGTTGATCTTCTCCTTCAGCAGCACCAATCATTAGACCACACTGCAGCTACCAAGCAGATGTGTCTTTTTTTCCTAAGTGAAGGGTTAGACTTCAGCTCAAGTCTTTGTTTATATTACATGTAGCAAGCTCACTTTTAAAGAGTATTCAATTACTTGTTTGTTTTCTTGCACAGACTTTACATTTTGTTCACTAATTCTGTAAAAAACCAGAGCAGAAAGGATTGTATTAATGAGTCCAATATGCCAAGGTCTTTGTTCCCATTTGCTTTGAATTTCTATCCCAATCAGTGTAAGAAGTCTAAAAACAAACCAAAAAAGTGCTATGGGATGAAAAGAAGGGAAGAGAGATAATAAAAGAAAAGCAAAACTGACCTTACTCTGTAGAAAAATAAAAGAAGGAAATTGAAAAGACAGTAACAACATTTTTGATGAGTAACCTCATAACTTTAAAGGCTGATCATATTACTAATTGCTAGCCTGAGTCCTGTTAGTGAAATTGTGTTGAACTTATCCATTCATTCCATGTCTTTATTGAGTCCGTAGTACATGAATATTACTGTAATGAACAATAAGGCAAGCTAAAGTGTACATGTAGGGTGCCAGCCAGTGTGGCATAGGACCTCAAGATTATGCCATCTGTTTGGATGGTTGTTGTCCTTTGTTCTCAAAAAAGACCAAAATGACATCATTATGTTAGAGTCAAGTTAGTGTATCTGTAGCTGATCAGACCAATATGAGCTCAGAATAGTCTGCCAGAAGTGGACACAAAAAGTATATGAACATTTGGGGTGGACTCTCCATTGCACATCTCATGTTCTGAGTTAATTCAATTCTGCTTTGCTCCTAGAGCACAACACCTTCTCTAATGAGGGCACGCCATGCTGGGAGGTTTTATGCCAGTGTCTTCCATGTCATACAATTGATTCTAAAGTCCTTAAGAAAAACATTGAGAGTATCCTTGTATTGCTTCTTCTGACCATCTTGTAAGCACTTGCCCTCTGTGAATTCTCCATAAAACAGTTTTTGGGGCAAATGTGCATTTAGCATTAAAATAATGTAGCCTCTCCTCTCCCACACTTTTCTTTGGCATCTCCCAAACACTAAGCTAGCTCTGGCAATGTATGTGTCAATCTCATGATCACTGTGGACATTCCTGGAAAGTGTACTGCCAAAGTAAATAAACTCCCTTCCCTTTCCTTTCCTTCTTTTTCTTTCTCTTCCTTTCCCTTTCCTTCTCTTCTCTTCTACCCCCTAGTAAACCAGTCCATGCCATCTAAGATTCAGTTGAAGAAATTGAGGATATTACCTTGTAGAAGATAAGGCTTGGGGGAGGGAAGATATATATCTTCAACTAGCTGGATCAGGAACACTTGAGTTCACATCCAACCTCAAATACTTACTAGTTATGAGATCATAAATAAGTCATTTCAACTCTAAGAAACCACTACATACCTCTCAGATCGTCTAAGATGACAGGAAAAGATAATGACAAATGCTGGAAGGGATGTGGGAAAACTGGGACACTAATACATTATGAACAGATCCAACCATTGTGGAGAGCAATTTGAAACTATGCTCAAAAAGTTATTAAATATTCTGGAGAACAACTTGGAACTATGCCCAAAGTACTATCAAACTGTGCATACCCTTTGATCCAGCAGTGTTTCTACTGGGCTTATATCCCAAAGAGATCTTAAGGGAGGGAAAGGGACTCACATGTGCAAAAATGTTTGTGGCAACCTTTTTTGTAGTCACAAGAAACTGGAAACTGAATGGATGCCCATCAGTTGGAGAATGGATAAATGTTATGACATATGAATGTTATAGAATATTATTTTTCTATAAGAAACGATCAGCAGGATGACTTTAGAGAGGCCTGGGGAGAGTTACGTGAACTGATGCTAAGTGAAATGAGCAGAACCAGAAGATCATTGTACACGGCAATAGCAATAAAATATAATGATCAGTTCTGATGGATATGACTTTTCCAACAATGAGATGATTCAGGTCACTTCCATCTACACCTAGAAAGAGAGAACTGAGTATGGATCACAACATAACATTCTCATTCTATTTGTTGTTGTAGACTTGCATTTTGTTTTCTTAATCATTTTCTTTCCTTTTTGATCTGATTTTTCTTGTGCAGCAAGAGAATTGTATAAATATGCTTACATATATTGGATTTAACACATGTTTTAACATGTGTAACATATATCGGATTGCTTGCCATCTAGGGAAGGGGGTGGGAGGAAGGAGGGGAAAATTTACAACACAAAGCTATGCAAAGATCAATGTTGAAAAATTATAAAACATACATTTTGAAAATAAAAGCTTAATTTTAAAAAAAAGAAAAAGAAAAAAAGTCATTTAACTACTGTCTGCCTCAGTTTATTAAATATGAAATTGTAATATTCTATGATGATCCCTGCTCCTAGGATCTTATAATGCAGTTGAGGAAACAAGACATACATACATGAAGTGGCTAAATAGCAAATAAGAGCATAGGTAATTAAATGCCAAATGGCAGAGACATTAAGAAAATGTGAAACTTCGGCACTGGAAGAGTCCTTCCAGGTTGCTTAGTCCAATTGATGTTTGAAGCACAAGTACCTTATATGTGATCAGCCTCTGCTCAAAGACTTCCAATGATGGGGAACTCACTATCTCACAAGATATTCAGTTAATCTATTGGGTGACTACATATTTAGGAAGTTCTTATACTAAGCTGAAATCTGCCTCTTTGCAATTTTCACTTACAACTCATAATTGTGTCTTCTGGGGACAAGCAAAACAACTTTAATCATCAAATTTGATCAAATACATAGAGGTGTGTGTGTGTGTGTTGTGGAGAGGGGGGAGGGAGGGAAGAAAGGAAGGAAGGATATATGGAAAGAGAGAAGAAGGGAGGGAGAGGGGGGGAGGAAGAGAAGAAGGAGGGAGAGAGAAGGCAAGGAGAGAAGAGGAAACCATAAAAAGAGAAGAAGGTAAAGAGGGAGGAAGGGGGAAGAAGGGAGGAAGAGGGAGAGGGAGGGAGAGAAAGAGACATATAAGATGAGATATAGAGAGATAAATGATGATAGAAAATAATTAGACAGATGAGAAACAAATGGGGATAGTTGGATAGATAGATTGACTGATAGCAGATAAAGTAGACAGACAAACAGATGACAGATGAATAAATATATACACACATGCATATATGTAAGCACTTTACACATCAAGGTACTATAATAGGATGTCCCAAAATTCTTGATGCAGTTTTAGACTTTAATAATCATGCACTAAGACTCGGGACATACTGTGTAGACATTAGCTTTCCTTTGTAGTGATCACATGATGTCATTTTGATATGATGTCATTTATATGTATAAATGCTATCAGAGTTCAGAGAAAGCGAACCTATTGGGTACAGATGTAAAGTATCAGGAGGAGGCAGTTCACACATCAGGCAGATTTCCTTCTATGTAGTAGTAACAATAGGGAGATATCTGCTACAATATAAACTCTTTAAGAGTGGGAATGATTTTGGGTTTTGTATCTCTGTCTCTGATATTTGGCATAGTGATTGGTATAAAGTAGGTACTTCAAAATGCTTATTGTAGGTGGCTAGATGGAGTTCTCTGGGTCTTCTAGAATCAAAGAAATAGAATTCAAATCCTTACTAAATATGTGATCCTGGTGTCACTTAACCTCTGTCTACCTTACTTTGTTGTTGCTGTGAGTGTTTAGCTATCTTTTGGTCATATCCAACTCTTTGCAACCCTGTTCGGAGTTTTCTTAACAAAGATACTAGAGTGGCTTGCCATCTCCTTCTGCAGTTCATTTTATAGATAAGGAAACTGAATCAAACAGGGTGAAGTGACTTGCCCAGGGTCACATAGATATTATGTATATGAGGCCACATCTGAATTCAGGTCTTCCTAATTCCAAGGGTAGGTTCTACCCACTGAGCAAATCAGCTGCCCAGTTTCAGTTTCTTCAACTATAACAATGGGAGTCATAGTAGCCCTACCACCCAAGTCTATTGTGGAAATCAAATGAGACAATATTTGTACTTACCACTGGGCTCAGTACATAGTGCGTAATTAATAAGGTGCTGTTCTGTTCCCTGTTGTACCTCCCTCCTTGTTGGTTAATTAATTAATAGAGAAAGAGAGAAGAAATCCAGTGGGTAAATAGTGAAAATCTTCAATAGAATGTGAGACCTAGAAATAGAAAGGATTCTAGAGGACCTTGTGTCCAACTTCTTCATTTTACACATGAGAGAACTGATCTCTAATACTTTACACTTAACTCATGCTTGCCTCAATTTCCTCAACTGTAAAATGGCGATAACCTACCTCACAGGGTGATTGTAAGGATCAAATGAGATAATATTTGTAAAGTGCTTAGCACAATGCTTGACAAATAATTGGAACTTTATGCTAGTTATTACGGGGTGTTCAGGACAGACAAGTATCTCTGATGTGAGTAAGGGCTTGCTAAATTTCATTAATCTATCTTTGGTATCCACCTGATTCACCCATTTCTCACTATGGCTCCAAGAAGCATATGCAGCATTCACACCCCAGTAAACCATCTCAGTAGATCAATTAATCCTGGTTATGGGTAACTAATTAGTCTCAAACCTTTCAATTGGGGGGGGGGGGGGTTTACTCCAAGCATATGAAAATTTTCCATGCCAGAATGGATGGGTAAGAACAATTTGTTCCAAGGGCCATAAAGGCCAGCTGAAGCAGGCAATATGAAGCTCCTTAGAGCTTTGATGTCTTGGTGAGACATCAAAAATGCCAAAGTCATCCACAGCATCCTGGGCCATCTCCAGTCATCCTGACTTTTGTCTTGCCACTTGATTTTGATGACTTTGGAGGAGAACGTTAAACTCTCAACTTTGTGCAACGCTGCCTCATTTAAATCAAATTCACACAAGAGTTAAACCATCACCCTGTGATACCATTGGTCCTTTTTGAAAACAAAAGATAAACAATAACAACAATTGTTTAATTAATGATAATGATTAATGATAATAACAGCATCTTTCCTGATGACCAGGGAACCAATGTAGTTTATCCAAAGTCATTTATATAGTAAACACTGGTAAGGAAGATTAGAACACAGATTTTACACTGTAGACCAAGGGCCCCTTCCATTGTGCCAAGTCTTGGTGTGTGCTGTTTCACAAGGAATGACTGATGGAATCAAAAACACCAGACTAATTACCTGTGCTCCTTTTCCTGAAAGTCTTGGATAAAAAGACCAAAGGAATAGGATCCAACAGTATTAAAATAAAAGATCAGCTTGATGCCTGAGTAAAATTGACTAGCTTAAACTCAGAATCTTACTTTGTTTTGTTTGCCTCTCTCTCTTAATTCCTAAGTAAAACAATTTTAAACCTGACCTCGACTTGGCTGAATTTTTAAAATAAGCGTTTTCAGTACCAAGAGTAAGGAGAGCTATACAGGCGGGGCTTAGATCTAGGAAATAAGAGCCAGAAGGAATAAAAAGAAAAACCCTTCTGGGACAATGACTTTGAATTTCAGTGGTGAATAACAGGAACTGGACTCCTAGGGCCATTTCTTCAGCACCAGTACAATTGGGATTTGTCTCTTTAAGATGGTGAGATTAACAAGACCTTTTAAAATCAATGACTTAATATAAGTGAAAAGCATCAAAAAATAATAGACTTAAGAAGTGGACGTAGTTAACTAGTTTAATTCCATCATTTAACAGAGGAGTAAACTAAGGTACAGAAAATCAGCCAGTCAATAAGCATTTATCAATCTCTTACTGAGTGCAAGATTCTAGAATCAACTAAAGAAAGGTAAAACCACAATCCTTGCCACATGGAGTTCGAATTTTAATGGAAGCAGCAGCACATGAATGATTTATCAAAGATTACACAAGTAACAAATGGAGCAACTATTTGAGGCAGGGAGATCTAGTTTCTGATCTTGCCTCAGACACTTAAGGGTGTAGTGACTATGAATAAGTCATTTTAATTTCTGCTCACCTCAGTTTCCACATTTATAGAATGGGGATAATAAACAGTATCTGTTTCCCAGGGTCATTATAAAGATTACATGAGATAATATTTATAAAATGCTTAGCACAGTTTCTGGCACATTATAAGCCTCATATAAATGTTAGTTTAAAACATTATTATTATCATTAGCTATGCCATGATGAGAATAATATGAATAAGTTGATTTTATATATATATATATATATATACATATGTAATTGTCTCATTTTATTTTTCACAAGAGCCCTGTGATGGATGCTATTATTATCTTCATTTTCAAGATAAGTAAATTAAAATGTGAGAAAGTTTCCATAATTTGTACAGGGTCACACAATTAATAAATGTCTGAGAAGAGACAGAAAGAAAGAGAAAACATAGAGAAATAGACACAGAGACAGAGACACAGAGAGAGATGCTATTCCTAGAGGATAGAACAAAAAGTTTGTGATCCAGTCTGTGTACAAAGGATACCAAAGATCAGTGAGCCTGGAAACAGTGGAGTGTTCATGTAGAAGTATGAATAATGAGGTTGGTTGAGCTGGGATGAGGGCAGATAGTAGAAGGCTTTAATACCACGGTAAGGAGGCTGAAGTCAATCATACTCTAGGGAACCAGTAGAAATTTTCTGGGCTCAGATAAGCAGCGTATAATAAGGAAGGCAAAGGCTTTTTAGAAGATTTCCAAGAATAGGAAGAAAAAAATATTGCTGAGCACAATAGACATTTGAGCTTAGCTCTACATTCTTACCTTACCTCTTGAGTCTTCAATACTTTTGTAAGATCCTTCCAACTTTCACATCAAATCAGCAAGGCAACAATTCATGAGATAGCCCTACCTTCCAGTCTGAAAGTACAAACTTGGGAGATAGTGCTCTATACTAGAGTCACCAGCACTTTTGAGAGAATTAGAGCATACTAATGGTGATTTATAAAAGTTTGTCACTGATGATTCATGTAACAGATTCCAGATGAAAGCAAATATCAAAGACAAATTGATGGACTGATCATGTAGTCATAGAAAGACAACTTGAGTGTAAAATAGAATGTAAGCTCATTGAGGGCAGAATTTTTTTCAGTTTTTGACTCCATCTCCAGAAGCTTAACATAATGCCTTGGCTAATTCTGAATTAATGTTTGAATGAATGAATGAATTTAGAGAAGTTATTTAACTTCCTCTCTATGACTCAGTTTTCTCATCTGTAAAAAGAAGTTGGATTCCACAGCCTCTAAGATTCTGTCTAACACTAAATCTATTAATTCTATGGCATGACATCTAGTACACTGGGGCAGAGAAAGAATGAATGGATGTGGAGAAGAATCATATAGGATGTAATTAAATGTATGTTAAATGGAATGAAGAAGGTAGAGCTGAAATGCAATCTTACAACAATAGAGGAAATTTTTATGCCATGAGATCATTGATCTATCAAATTATCCTTTTTTTAAATTTAAAAAGGAAAATTCTGTCCTTGAAATTCTCCTCAAACACCTACAAGTTTTTAATCAGATTTTTTTCAGCTACTAAGGGGAGGAATTGCCAATGAACTCTTTTTGTTAAAAGTCTAACCTGATTCTATTTTCATATAGTTCTTAAATTCTTATTTCCATAGTTTCTCAGGGATTTTGTTCCCTACCTATTGCAGGTGGTAAAATGGCTAAGCAGCATCTGTGACTATGTCTGCCTCCTGTCCAGTACCTAATGCCCCACAGAAGATTCATATCTTATTAAACAACCATTGTAAAAAATGACCAATTCCAGAATCCTGGTATTTGTGAAAGAAAATAGAGTTAAAAGTGTTGATTTTGCCTCTGCCTTGAGTCCAGGTTTGGCTGTCAAAGGATACTGGTCCTAGTCAATTTCCCTTGGCAGCTCTGTGTAAACATCTTGGTGCTGAAGGAAATTAACTAATCCTAGCCAGTGAGACCAAGGATTATATCCTTGCTCTGGTATGACTAGCCTGGCCTGGCTATGATCTAATTCAGACAGAAAAAAAGGGGGGAAAGGGGGGAGAGAAATCTACCATAGCAGTGTCTGTTTCTGCCCTACAGGTTTTTAATTAGGACTGGAAAAAAGTAGGAAAAGAGGGTGTAGGAGGAAAGAGAGAAAGACAGAGAGATACAGAGAGACCTAAACAGAGACAGAGACAAAGAAACAAAGACAGACAAATAGGCAAAGACATAGAAAAAGAGAAGTCAGAAAGAAAAAGACAGAGAAAGAAAGAGACAGAGACAGAGAGATGGAGAAAAAATAAGTTTAAATAATCCAGAAGGCTTACAAAAGGAGAAAAATAAAGATGAATAAATAAAATAAAATTAGGGCATGGTAAAGGAAGTTAGAGAGAAGGAGGATACAAATAGAAGATATTATATGCTAAAGATAATTGTAAAAATATCATTTGAAATAAAGATAACAATGTTTCCAGGTGGGTTAAGCAACACCCCTTTTTATTTTCTTTAAATACCTCCTCTGGCACTGTCCAACAGGATCTGCTATCTCTTCCTGAAGTTAAGTTATTTTATTTATCTTCTAGGAATCTTATTGGTTAATATATCTGTACAATATATACTACAAAGAGTGCAAAGAACTTCACAGTTGTCTCTGAAGACATAAATTGAGGGAATTTCGGTGGAAGCTTAAGTACCAGATTGACATCTCTGGAAAGCAATGTCTCCTATTTAGCCCAAGAATGGATACCACCTGAGAAGAAAAATTGGAAACACACACACACACACACACACACACACACACA